>JAJKFI010000046.1:776284-860125 GCA_029204185.1 Lerista edwardsae | reverse complement strand
TATCCGAGCCTCCAACTCTGCTATTATTTACACAAATACTACAACAGTTCCTCCCCCCATGAAGTCAAAAGTGGTACATTCCAGCATGAGCTGCACCATGCAATTCTCCTGAACTTTATTTCCATCAGGCCTCTCATTCCCCTAGCTGCACTGACAGTAACACACTGTGATATGCAATTGTAGCAATACGGAAGCAGTTAGTAGTGGTACATCACTTGCTATCTTCTAAAACCAGCTTCCTGTTTTCAGAAAGTACATGGTTCCAAGATGTGCTCACAGCTAGGACCACTCAAGGGCTTTATTTTTGCACCAATTCAGGTATTTCTTTTATCTTCTACCTCTAATCGACCTTCCCAGGGCCATGCACAACAATGAAAAACTGCATTACCTTCAAAGGTTGTTTGACACACACTAAACAGGCACTGCAATAAAAATGTGTCACAGCAGTTCATACGTTCACCAGCAGTTTACCAACTGAGGATATTGCAGAGCTGAAAGAGGTGCAAAAAGAGAGCAACCAGAATAACCAAACAGCTTCCCTGTGAGGTAAGACTACAGTGTTTCTGGTTTTTTTAAGCTTGGAAAAAAGACAATTCTTCTTCTCTGGCAAATCGAGAACAAGGAGGTCAATCAATGAAACTGGTGAACATTTTAGGACAAACAAAGGAGGTACAGTACTTCTTCACAAGTGCATAACTGGAGTCTGGAACTCATTGTCACAAGATGTGATAGTGGCAACTAGCTTGGATCACTTTATAAGAGTAGTGGGCAAATTCATGGAGGACAGGTTATCAACAGCTGCTACTCATGATGGCTATGCACTACTTCCAGGATCAGTGGCCTGTTTGGAAGGCTCACAATTTAAGAGACACAAGGAAGACAACAGAGAATGAAGCAGGGTCATAAAATGTGTGGGGGTGTAAAGAGAGTCTCCTCAGGCGTAACCAGGTGGGATGGCTTCAGCGCTTTTCCATGGATAAAGGCAGGTTGGTTCTGCCTCTCCTGCCACCCCCACACCAGATGTCCCTGGAATGAAGGGGGTGCAAGGAAAGAGTGGTGAAAGATATGCAATTACTGTATGTATACATAAACTCTTCACAAATGTTACTTACCATATATATTCAAGTATAAGTCAATCTCACAGATAAGTTGAGGGCACGTTTTGAACCAAAAATCATGGAGTTTCCTAAGACCCTGTCACCCTGGCCGCGACCCCCCCAGCCATGGACCCCTGCAAGGGGGGTACTCACCAGCCGGCCTGGGGGGAGAAGAGCTGAGTGGCCCGGAGGCAAGCCGTGGCCAGGGTGAAGGGCTGCGACGATCCCCGGCGAGCCGCACCGCCACCGACATCCCCGCGGGGGGAGGCAAGGAGGCCGCCGAGCCCCGCAAATGGTGGACACCCCCCCAGAGGCTGGAGAGGCCGCACCGCGCCGTATGAGGCAGGAGAAACTCGGCGCGCTGTGGTGGGGGCCTCCTTCCTCCGGGACGCCGGGTGATGACGTCATCGCTGGCTCCCAGCGCGAGATCTCACCCTGGGGGCGGGGCTGAGGGGGGCGGTCCCGGGGAAGCTGGCTGTAAGGCTCATAAGGCGCCAGGCTGGCGGCAGGGACGGACGTTCCTCCACTGGCTGGAGGGAGAGCGGAGGAGCGACTGTCCCAGAGCAAGGGCTGCAGCCCAAGCTCTACCCCAGCTGTTGCCTGACGGGGGCCTGGGAAGCCCCGCTCCTTAAAAGACACCCTCCGTGGGCTTGCCCTTGACCAGGGATAGCCAGGGCCGGCGGAGCCCCAGAGGAGGGAGGGTTCTGGGAGGCCTCAGACCCCCGGAAGCAGAAGACCACCCACACGCCACCAACAAGGTCTTTCGGGGGAGAGGGTCTGGAGTCCCCTCTTTGGACCCCTCCCACAGAAACAAGGCTTACCACCCCTGAACTGTGGGATCCCCGCCGCCTGTCCATCTAAGGGGAGATAAAGAGGCCTGTGACAGGAACAGGACCTCCATAAATGGGGTAAGTCAACCCCTTCCGCCAGGGGACGCCCCAATGAATGTAAAGGCACTTACCTCATTAAATCGTCTACATCGCAACGCGGCTCAGCTGTCGTCTGTTACCTGTCGCCACCCCAAGGTCTGGGCCCACCGCCACATGAGTACCAACCCCGTCTCACCCGCAGCCCCCATGGACGATGTCACAGACCCTCAGATAAGTCAGCAGGAACTTAGGAGGGGGGAACTTGTCTGACTATAATTTTGTCTGACTTTACCCTCCTTTGTTTCTCCCATGATGAGAAGGTCAGGAGCCAAGCAGGGCAGAGAGGTGAGGGAAATGGTGCTTGTGAAAAGGAGCATAACACAGCCCAAATAATGGCAGATAGAAGCCCAAATCGAAGACAGATAGCATTGATATGGGGGAAAAAACAGGTTCAAATTACAGGAATAAACCCCACAGATTTAAAAACGCATCACTACTTAGCAACTTCAGAAAGGGTTGGGAATTAAGGTGTTAACAGAATGCTCAGATGAGCTAATTGCTGAGCTCAGACCAATATAAACAATGCGAGATCAAAGGACAGCTCTCTGCAAAGCTTGGAAACCCTCTGCAAGCATAAAAGACGAACAGCAAACACTTGGCAGACAATCAGTAGGCAGCTGACACTCTGGAACTGCCCTGATCCCTGACTAACACTGAGGTTGGACGAGGAGGCAATTTACAGCTCATTTATTTGCAAAAATTCTTTATCACTGAATATCTATGGTACATGCGCAGACACAAACAGCCATGCCAACATCTTGCCTAGCACCCCATATGTTCAGGGCTTATCATGCAGACCAATGCTGAATGTGTGTGGGGGGGAGAGGGGTAGAAGCATGTCAACACATCTTGCTGACATACTCTCCCTCCCCTCCCCCCAGCCATGTATTCATTATACACGTAAGTAATGTCTGCAGAGCCACACACATACACAATCTGTGGCTGTACAGTAAAGTTCATGGTATGGTATATCAGGAATAAGGGTGTGAACATTTGTCAACTTTGTTTGGGCACCATGAGTCAAACACCTGTTAATTGACCTATGCAAAATGCATGGACCTTAATCCATTCATTCGTAGAACAGTTGGCAAGTCCAAATGCTACAGAAATAGAATGAACTTTTCACACACATAACATTAGATTTTCATGGGACAGGGTTACTGGGTAGTCTCATGAAGCCTAGCTCTTCATAAAGCCCTTCAGAACCATCACTTGTATTGGGTTTTATCTGCAGCAGTTACAAAATCCTGTACAATTACACGATGAAGTTCAACAGATTTAATGGGATTGATGCATTCATAACTGGGTGCGACTCCAAACATGAATAAATCTATGGAAATCATGGCATTAAGCACTCAACTAAAGTAGCCCTAGACTGCCACCTTTTAAAACTGATACAATACTGTCAGCCCAGCAGCCACAACATCAATCAGGCAGAATGAGGGGGAGAAGACTGATGGAACCACCGAATAATCAAGGGTATCCAGTTGCATCAGTTTAATTATTGAACGTGCAGTTGGAAAACAGGACACTAAGGTCTAATGGCCATTACAGCTCCTAATTATCCATCACAGCAATTTGAGTTTTCAGAGAGGAGATGGCAAATTGACATTACTATGGGATATATGTTTACAAGCAACTCATCTTCTTGATATGTTTTGCCTACTCTAGTAGCCCCTTTCAACCATCAGACACACAGGAGACACACATCTGACACTCCTCCCTGTGTACAGGTCTGCACGTAGCTGTTTGGCCCAGTTGCTCCCTGGGTAGGGCTGGTGGAGGCAAATTCCTCCAGTGTTAGCTCACCTGCACTGACTGCTAGTGTCCTTCTAGGCTCTATTTTTTTTTTGTAATAGTTATTTATTTATTTATTTAATTTATAATAGTTTTATTTATTTATAATAGTTTTTTATTTATGTAGGAATGTACAGGACTCCCTGGTGGAATTGCAATGTCCTATAGAAAGTAGTCTGACTTCTGTTGAAAGACCAGCCCATCAATGTGAGCCTTCAGCTAAGCATTCCTGGCTGGACTCTAATCTTGGGCACCAGTCACTGAGGAACAAGACACCTTGCATCAGTTATTGAACAGTTAAAACCAAATGGCATTTGTGTCCATCTTCTGGAAATATTCTTTAATTTCCCGCTAAAGTTTTAGCAGGCAATAAACATATACTCTAAGTGTTATTCAAATGGTGGGTCAGGACCCACTTGGTGGGTCGCGGAAAGCTGGGAGCAGCCATCTTGGAAACTGCAGACCTTATTCTTGTTATATTCCTTTTGAGAGTGTTAACAATTTTTTTAAATTGTTTTTAGTTCAGTGCTTTTACATCATATTTTGTCCTCCTCGTGCTTTCTGTCAGGGATATTTCATGGTTGGACAATTGCTACAGTCCAAGAATGCCAATTGGCATTTCAGGACTGTCATTTTATTGTGTTACAATGACAGCACTTCCTGTTTGATGATGTCACTTCCTGCACAACATCACTTCCAGGTTAATGACATCACTTCCGGTGGGTCCCGACAAGTGCCATTCTAAAAAGTGGGTCCCGGTCTAAAAAGTTTGAATACCACTGCTCTAACTAGCAGCGCGCACACACACACACTCTAACTAGTGTAAGAGGACAGATCAATACAAAAAAAGCCCCAAAAGATAAAAGTTACCATCACAGTAAAGTTATAATTAAAAAGAAAAAATCACTACCTTCCAATGGACCAATCCTACCTGGCAGCAGCGCTGCCTTCTTCAGCCAAGAGGAAGGCGCCGGCATGGAGGCCAGTGGGAACTGCAGGCAGTGAGTAAGCCATCGAGCGGTGGAAGGGCATTCCAGGCCCAGGAGGAGGGTGGCAGGAGGCCTCCACTGCATCCTATCCCCCACCCCAGGCCCGCATGAGGCTACTTGGTACAGAGCCAGCTATTGAGCTGGTGCAGATCCGACTACACCCATAGTGAGTGCCGGGCCTCAACATTTCAAGGAGACCTCCGGTTGCCTCCATGGGATAAAGTGACAACTGTTAGGATAGGGCTGCCTGTCATCATTTACCAAACTGATGAATGCAGTAAGTCTCACCAAGTCTTATATTACTCATCTGTTAAGATAAAATGCACTTGAGCACATCCAGCAAAATTTTTGACTGCTTTTGAATGTAGGCAACAGAAAGAGAATGAAGATTTCACTGGTCATGCCCAAGCTCATCGTCGGATGCAAACCAATAAGTCATATTAAACTCTTGATCATGAGAGACACTGATCAGGAATTAAAAGTCCACTTTGTGGAATCCTAGCCTTGTTTACTGCTTTGAAAAGAAGAACATCCAGTTCCTCTAAGCTACAGACATTCATAAAAGATGTAAGCATTTAGGGTACTGGACAGATCAGCAGCAACACAGACTTCAAGATACCATGTGTCTTCAGCATGAAGTCTCATCTAAGAGTTTTGGTAGAGCTTAACTAAACGTAAATTAGGATGGAAACAATAGCTTGATATAGGCTTTTACAATGACTCCAAAATTTCTTTTGCACTTCAACTACAAATCTCAAACTATGGCCATTTTTCAAACAGAAAGCCAAGGTAAGCCCTTCTAAGTTACATTAATTTCAATAGGCAAAACAAATGAGCACATAGTGTTCTTTCAGGGCATGCTCCATATTTTATTAAAATAAATGGAAATTAAATACTTTAACTTTCCCTGGATGGCATTCATCGCCTTTAAAGAAAGGAAGTTATGTAATTTTACATAGCATGACTTTTGCAAAAAGCAGTTTACAGAAGTCATTTCAGATAGGTAATTTGTAATGACTTGCAGAATTCAGACATCTTAAGAGGAACGTCAGTATGACTTAGAGCAAGGACATCCAAACTCTGGCCCACAGACTGGATCCACTCTGCCAGAATAGTCATCCGGGCACGATGAAACCAGGCCATTCTGGTCATGGCAAGCAGTTCCTGCACTATGCTACTGCAGAGCCTTGGGCCAGGGAGCTCCTTCTCCAGGAATTCAGAGCACAGAGCTGTCTGGGGCAATTGGCAGCAGAAGCCGTTCCCCAGCACGAGGCTCCGTGACTGCAGTGGAAAAACTGCTTGCTGCACACCAGAATGGTAAGGCTTTGCATGAGGGGTGTAGCTAATGGTAAGTGTAGCTAATGGTAATGGTAAGTGCAGAGGGCAAAATGTTGCCCCAGAAGTGACATCACAACAGGAAGTGGCATCACAGTTGTATTTTTGTTTACTCTGGGGTTTTGGCCAAAACTTTTTTGATAAAGGTATTACAGTCTGGTTTGTGTCCTTGCATTCTGCATTAAATTACCTTTCCAATGATATATAACATGATGGTATTTATTCATACCTACCAAAGTTTTCACAATTTTGGCCATTAATGTCAAGCTCAGCTTGTTTGCCCCCCTTGTTGCCCAGTGCAATGGCACCCCCCTGCACGTCTTTAGCCACACACCTGCTTTGCAAGGCTATAACCATGTCTTTCAGATCCCCAAAGGAACACTTCGCAAACTATTGTTTTTTCCCCTCTCAAAATATAGATCAAAGTTGTGAACACAGGGATGGGGGCACAGATACACCAGTTTGGATGCTATATCCTATAGGACTTTTCCGTTATCTTTAATGCTGCTTGTATTCGCTCCCATTCTTGAACCAGCCAAAATGAGTTGTCACCAAGACTGCAATTCTATACACACGTAGATGGGACTAAGCCCCATTGAACTCAATAGTGCTCTCTTCAACTGTGTACCACTTTCACCTAAGGTGCACAGCCCCCCCCTTTTTTGGTAGATAACATTATTATTATTATTATTATTATTATTATTATTATTATTATTATTAAATTTCTACCCCGCCTTTCTGCCTGAAGGCACTCAAGGCGGCATTACAAAATTAAAACACAATAAAATAATTCCATCAATTAAAAGACAATAATTAAAAACAATATTAAAAATAAAACATACAACAAGCCAATCCCATGGATCATAAAATGTACAAAGATATAAAAAGGATGCAATAAAGCATATAATGTGACCATTTTGTTTAAACATTTGATGTTTCCTTGTGATGCCTTATGCTTACAAGCACCCACAATTTACATAGGTTGTTCTAAACCAATTAACTTCTAAATGAAGTTTGTACTTACACTAACATGCAACAAGAGCTGGCTTTACCCTTGGCAGCTGTGCAGAGCAGAATTTCAGCAATGCCCTGTCTGGCAGAGCAGATAGAAAGAATCGCCCTTCTCAGCCTCCTTTCTGCTATGCAGGAACAGTATGGAAAGAAGCCCTGAACTGGGACCTCTTGGCAGCTTCCACCCACCTCTTGATTGTACATTGGGAGCTAGCACTGCCAAAAGGACTCAGGGTTTAGTGGTTGGCCTGAGCAAGTGGGCTCTGACAGGCATGGACCGCTGGGCTGGTGCCCACCTAGTTGACCTGACAGCAGCAATGGAAATAGACTTTTGTATAGGTCACAGGGCCAGAGAGAATAAATGCCAGATGATGATGTTGGAACAGAAAGCGGTAAGATTCAACAAGCCCTTGGGTAAGAAATGGTAAGATTTTCCTGCACTACTGCTTCCTAGAGCCTGAAAAAGGGAGGGAGAAGTAAACACTAAACCATGGCATTAATCAATAAGAAAAAATAAGACTTGCTAGATAGAAAGATGTTAGATCCTCTCTAAAAGATGTTGGGTCAGTAGAAGTCAAGGTTTAGTAAGAAGTCAAAGAGCATTTTTAATACAATGACCAATACTGTCTTGAATATGAGACAATGTCATTTTAAACACATTTCCATGCCAGCTTCTTGCCAGGTGAAAAGTACACGCAAGCTTGCTTGGATCAGTAATTTGTCAGGATAGATGTCAGTGATTGGAAAAATTCTACTCAGAACTGCAAGGTATGCTTTCCAATGACTTAGTATTTGGAAGGCCAAGAACATCATATTTATTATACTTCTATGTGTTTCTTCACTTCAAAAAGCTCAAACAGTTTGCATGGCTTTCCCAACCATCTCCCCCGACATCGACCAGGTTAATATGTGTTTGGTTTTACCAGTTCTCTGGGCACGCATTTAAAATGAAATCTGATCTATCTCTTGGACCTTATGAAAATGTGAGTAAGTTACTCCAAAAGTCAACTCCAGATTTCCAAACTTTGAAGTGTTTGCTGTACTAAAGTAGTAACCTAATACTCCAACTGATGAATAAAAACTGAAAGATCTGAAGATAGTCAGATACATGAATGCAGAATACATCTCTTTTCTACCAAAAGTTTTCACATTCTAATTTAACTCAAGGACAAGTCAAACAATCACTTAATGCTACATAGTCTTTTATTTTCCTTTAACAAAATACACAAAATTCACTCATATGGTCATTATTGTACAGGTATAAATAAATGCTCAGTATTCAAGTACAAATAAGTGCAGAGGTTCCTACGCTTTATGTAAACACAAACTAGTCTTTTATTTCACATGCCTTTAGCCCATCTGCTATGCAAATAATCCCAACAAGGATATCATACTTTGGACTATCCCCTTAACAGCGCTCTCTTAATAAAAATAAAAGCATTAGGAGTGACTAAGTGTTAATTGTAACAACACTTTCGTACTGCTTATTGTAAATACCTAAGCACCCATTCTCCTGTAAACATCTAGGTTTTTAAAATTCACTCAATTCATTTCAATTGCTAATTACCCAGAATTCTGAGAAGCTACTAACTCGCAAATTAAATTATATATCTTTAATCATTTACAGCAACTCACTGTTTAATGACCAAATAATACTATGTTTTAGATCACCTGTATGGAAAAAATACTCCTTTAAGCATGTTTATTTTATTTTTTTAATATACAAAACAAAGCATAAGGCTACCTGTGCTTAGGTTAGACTTTGGCTAACGTGCACATTCTGAAGTGTTTTAGCTTACCAAAATAAACACACTCTTGCAACACAATACCTCGTGGAATACGTAGCTTTTTAACATACTGTGGGAGTGGCAGTCTGAGCTCATGAGAGTGAAGACATTATCAGCTTTTGAAAGCAACCCACCCGATGAAGTAACAATTGCAACAAATATAGCTAAAAACAATTAGGCACTTATTCTGCTCCAGTCAGAGGCTCTTCTTGCTGGTCAATTGCAACAGCAGACTTTTCCTTTGTAACTGCAGATTTGGTTTCACTTGTTTGCTGTTCTTTTTCAGCTGGTCCGGCTACCTTATCACTATTTTCTTCTTCTGCCAATGCTTTCCCGCCTTCCAGGTCTGGCTCCGTAATAGGGATAGCTTCATCTAAAGGTTCTGCAAATGAAATGACATTGATCATATGAGATTCTTGCTGTGGTATCAAGTCTATTCAGTTAAGTAAACTCTGAAATATGTAATAATGCTTTGAATGATTTCAGAAGTCCTTTTCCTTACAAAAGCTATACTGATAATGTACACTGAATTGAGATACAGAAACTGAACTAATGTGGAGAAGATGTTAGACAGCAAGTTTCTCCTTGTGCTTAAAACATCAAGAAAAACCCATAATACTTCACTGGAGCAAATGCCAGTTCAGCTGGCAAAACCTCTTGCTGCAGCTGTATATAGTATAGTATAACCATTGGCAAGTAGAGTTATAGACCTGGTGGAAAAGTGGCCTTCTTTTTCTAGACCAGCCATGTTCTTGGCTCAGTGCTGGCAGTATCAGCCTATGGCCTCTAGATAACAACCACCATTGCAACATTTCGATGATCCCCAAAACTCAGTCAGTATAGACCACAACAATGTCCAAATCAAGGGAAGAGCCCAGCAACTGTGTCATTGGAATCACTATCTATGAAAAGCAAGATTGTTCCAGGGCCAAGACATCAACAGCCTTTGTCAGTATCAACCCATGAACCACACAGAGAAACCTATTTCGGAGGCCCAAAAGGCTTTTGGACAGACGTAGCTTAAGAATGGCATTCATCTTCTTTTTAGGGGGGCTCTCTACTTGACCAGATTTACTGTGTTTGCTATGCTCAGTAGGAGCATCAACTCAATCCAAACACCACTCTGAAGAGAGACACTGTGCCACCTAGCTCTGCTGCTATGCGGAAACTGCTGTCAAGAGCCAAGTTTATAGGAGATGCCGACGTAGCTGCTGTGAGAGTCAACTCTCAGAGGAAAAAAAACTCTCGGCGGACTAACTAGTGATGACGCTTCCTTTTCTGCCCCCTCCCTCCAACAAAAACCTGGTCTTGGTGGATACATGTGTTCGTAATGCAGTTCTTTCCACACAAGGATAAGTGGCGTGCCGGTCAGAGGAAGGGAATTTTGCCTGAACAGCAGCAACACTTTTAAAAAGGTGACCCTGCTTACCATGTAATAAGGCAAACTAAAACGCAGTACCAACGACCATGTTTTATTATAAGGTCTCTACAATAGAGAAAAAACTGAGTCTCTTAAAATGTTCAGAGGGATGAAAGACAACAGGAAGCATTTCCCTTGATGCTGCTTCAGCAGGGTCAAGCACAGAGAGACCGGGTGTGCTTACTGCATGGCACATATGGGCTGTAACTTGAGAAGCTTTGGAAGGTTCTGGGGCTCACATGCGCAGAACTGCTCTACATGCAACTGCACAGACTCTTATGGTGTCTTAAGAGCAAAGCAATTAACCTTCCCAAAGTAATTGGTTGGCCTGATCTTTTTGAAGATATGTCACCTCTCTTTAATGCAGGCTTGCTGTGCTGCCATAGGTTAACGGTGCATGATTTAGGAAGGGAAAGATTCATATGAAGTCTAACTTATTATTACCAAAGGCCAATGTCTGTTTTGATTATTGGAATGATGACAAGCCTTTCTTTTGCCAGAGCAAAAGTCAGACAAGATGATTTATTTATTTATTTATTTATTTATTTATTTGATACCCCGCCTTTCTGCCCGAAGGCACCCAAGGCGGCTTACAATTAAAATACAGTAAAATTGTATGTGAAATTAAAAACAATATTTAAAACAGTATTAAAACAATTAAAAATATAAAACAGCCCACCCCATGGATCATAAAAGAGGATGTAAAAACCAGCCAGACTGTCAGCAACTAAAAGCCTGCTGAAACAAAATGGTCTTCAGCCCCCACCGAAATACCGCCAAAGAGGGAGCAGTTCTCAGCTCTAAGGGGAGGGCATTCCAAAGTTGGGGGGCTACTGCCGAGAAGGCCCTATTCCCTATTTAACAGCTATTATCTTTTAAAAATAATGAAATGTCTACATATCTTGGCCCTGCATACACCATAGGAGTATTGAAGCTATTAAGGTAATTTCCAGTGACTTAAAGAGACCTCCAGTTTGTTCCCCGATACTCCAGTTACTCAATATGTTTACATTTCTCCCCCAAGGACCCCAAGTCACCCCCAAACAGTTAGTTTGTCTTAGATTAATTTAAGAAACAAATGCATGCAGTCCAAGACACTGACTGCTAACAGAATCCTAACACTGAAGAGTCAAAGTATACACCAAATGCAAAACTTCCAAGGCCACCCAGAAAGCAGAAGTTTGGCACACAGTCCAACACACTCCAATTTTCAAGAAAAGTCTGAAAAATATTTGTAACCCAGAAACGGAAAGCAACAAGTGTACTGCAAATCCAGGTTATGCACAATGCTGAAATTTGGTAAGCATTCGTATCAAGGCATACTGATAAATGGGGTATTTGTTACATTTAATAGTTAAAATGGAAAACACAAGTTTGCTTCATAACCAAAGTCAGCACCAAAGCCAGCCAAGCCACTTGCAGGATGGAATGTTGATTATGAGAATTCCATTACCTCCTTAGAGGTATTTCAGAAAGAATTTGGGAAAGAGACTTCCTGTAGCAACTAGGGGTATTTATGTATGCTTGCAAAATCAATAATTTATTAGTCATAATAAAGTGACAATATTTATGGGGTCTAGTAGACACAAACATACTTGAGGAGGCAAGCTGATAAACTATGAAGTCAGCCCCTAGTTCCAGACCAATCTGCTTCTCCAGATGGCTGTTTGTAGTACAGGAAATGTAATAGCAAGAGATCCATTGTCCAGTCCTAGGCACGTCCACTCAGGAAGTAAGTCCCTTTCAGTTCAATGGCACTCAGTGGTGTACAAATAGGGAGGCCAGGAAGGCCATGAATCCCGGATGTCAAGCTTCAGGGAAGGTGGCATAGGCTGACCCCATGCCTACTGAACGCAGCCCCACCCGTCCTTCACTGCAAGGCTGGGCAGCCAGAAGGGGCAAAGATGCTTCTCCCTGTGCCTTTCAAAGACTCCCTGCCCTCCTTCAGCAGCAAGGAGGGTCTGGCAGAGCCTCCCTCCATTACAGGGTCCATGTAGCTCTGAAAGGATGAGGACGCTTCTCATTCTCCCGACACTTTTCAAAGCTTCCCTGACCTTCTTTAACAGCAGGGATCAGCCTCTCTCTCTTTATTGGCTAGAACTCCTGCCATTCATGTTCAAGAACCATCCCTCTGCTGAATTTTAGCTTTTTTCCCTCCTCCTCTCCCTACTGATGAACTTATCTGCCAGTCACAGATAAGAGTCCTCCCTCCCCAACTTCTTCGCATCTTTTTGCTTCTCCCAGCCCTCTCTCCTTCGTGTCCCTCTTGGTGGTCCTATATTCCCCCTAAAAGCTGCTGCACCGATTGATGAAAATGGGGCTAGGTCTTGATAGATGCTAGAGGAGCAAGAGTGGCTGTTTTCAAATCTGGTCTCTCTTAAGGGGGTAGGTAAGAAAAGCAGTTTTCCCCCCTTGCTCTCACTCTCTGCCCCTGGGGGGGGGTGGCTTGAAGATTAATTTCCCACTAGCTGCGCTTGCAAATGCAATGGCTAGGGCCCAACGGAAAAGAAATAAAACAGCTTATTTCCCCTTTGCAGTGCAGGGAGGGATAAGGGGAAAAAAGCACCAAATGCTTTCCTCCTAAAGGGCTTAGCACTGCTGCAAGTGGTGCCTAGATCCTCCAATCCTTGGAGTGGACAGGCACTGCTGTGGACCGCCTCCCCCCTTTTTAAAAGGGAAAGGAGGAGGTGGCCCCAAACACCTTCTGCCCAAATAATTGCAGTAACATCACTGTAATTATTTCTGGGTTGGGGACAAGGGGCAGGAGATGCGGGGGGGGGGGAGGGCCTCCAGGGCACCCAAGCCCTGGGACAGCCACTGGCTCCAGCTATTGGGAAGCAAGTTCAAACTTGCCAAATAAGAACAGATCTACATTTATAACTAGCCAAATGCCCATTATTATGATAGATGGGATGTGTACAAAGGAAGGGCTAAAGATTCCTGCACTGCTGTGCATCCTTGTTTGTGGCGGCTGGGCCACATAGCATTAAACTAAACTGCTCATCCTCAACCACAAGGTCACCACCTCACTTTCATACATGCATACTGGCTGGAGAGGATCTAACCTCTAAGCTGAAAAAAAGCTCTGAGGAGTAATGCAGATGCCTTTAGGTCCTCTTCAGATACAGTGTTGGGATTGGGGCCTGAGAGTTGAGTTGCCTTTTGACTTTAAGTTGAATGGAAAGGCTTGAGAACAAACTGGTTGCCAAATATTAAAATATGCAAGTCAAATACCTTATACACAGATTACTTGTCGTTTTTGTTGTTTTGGATGAAAGTACACAGCCTCCCCACTTTACAGCCTCAATATTTCTTGCCAAGTCTCTGAATCTAGTAGTGTCAGTACAAGATCCACTAATTTTAGAGACAACAATCACATAAGACTCGAAGACCCAAAAGCTAATGTCAGTTAAAACATACACCAAATGCAATTATACATATATTTATATTCTTATATTCTCTTCCTCTATATGAATGGACAAAAATGCTAAATTTTCTTGTTGGGTAAACACAAAATGCTTACTGTACTTTCAGCTTATAAAATACCTCAAAAGGAACTTTGTTAAAGTTGACAATTTGTCTTTGAACTCTCTGTTTTTAAACAAGTCAGTTTTATTAGGTTTTCCTGCCCTGAGGAAAACAGCAAAACTAACTTAACGAACAAAGGTAAAGACTTCAGTCCCACTTCAACCTAATGACCTGCTAAAAACAATGATATTTAACCACTCTGGGACCAAAAGTGCAAATAATAAAAATATATTGATATATTTTTATCTGCAGAAGATCCTGGGCTTTGGGAAGACTGAGTTTAAGATAAATAATCTTGTAGGTACCACAGGGAAACTTCATTTTGCAGCACAAAAGGGTATCAGTCCAGCAGTTAAAAAAACTCGAACTAAAAATTTTCTTAACTGCAAGCCCTGAAGAACAAACAAGGCATAGATTGACCCAAATGATTGTTCTTTAAAATAACAAAATGAACATAGATTCTCTATGAAAATATAGGCAAGGAAAAAACATCCTTCAAGTAATCATATCAAATGTTATGGCAAACATGTAGGATTTATACATACCTTCAACTATTTCATTCTCTTGTACCTTTTCTTCATCTGATTGCAAAGACTCAGCCACACTCTGTGGCTCTGCAGGCAGCTTCCTTTCAGGACTGAAATCTGGGAGTCGTGGAGCTTGTGGTCTCGTTTTTCTTGCAGGATTGAGGAAAAAGCAGTAGGCACATCTAAACGCTGCACAAAGGTTTTATACAAGCATATCCAGTAAGGTCACTGAATGTATGCCAACACTAAGCCTTAATGTGCAAATACATCAATGGATGTAATATTTAAGAGTTTCAGCATTACAAAGATGGTTTTCAGTCCTTGAAAAGCAGTCCTTGGAAAGGGACCACTGAATCCTTCCCCTGTTCTTTTAAAGCTGAACTCTCCCCATGCACAGCTATCTACTATTTTCAGTCTCAACACTTGTGTAACTTTCAAGTGATAGACAGAGAGAGCTGATTTTTGACAGCAGGAACATTTCTACTCAGATTTCAGATTGCTCTTGCATCGTTTCAAAAATCTTTTGGTTCTGCTACTCAAATTTTACATGAATGGTCTTCTCTTTCATAGGAGTACCCAGTCTGCGAGAAGATCAAGAAGACAAACATCTTCAGGCAATATTTTCCGAATTTTTGAACTTGGGGTCCCCCATGCACTAAGCTTCATGTGCCATACAGATCTCCTTCCCTCTCCCCCTACCCCCATTGCAGGCCATCTGTTTAGCATGTCAGCACAGCTGCATACATGTAGTCCAGCTCTGTGGAGAGCAAACTATACATTGGAGAAAGCAGCACTCCACACTTCTCCCTCCACCTTGGGTCCAGTCTCTGGAAAATATAAGCACTGCCTCAGATGGAATTTAACCAGTTTTTATTTTGGTGTGTTTTGTTTGGTATAAAACCTGGAAGTCTGTGCTCTTAGCAAGAGAAAGGATATTTTTTAATGCCTAGACAACACTGGGGCTGTAGAGCTCAGGATAAAAACAGGCCTTTCTGTGTAGTGCTAGATATGGCCAGGTACTTCTGGCAACAAGTTATCAGCTGGTTCCTGCAAGTCACCTCTGCTAGTTGTCCCTTGCTACCTCAACAATTCTAACTTGTGTAGCCTGCTAGGCCAAAACTCCAAATTGGAAGAAGAGTTGGCATCCCTACTCCAAAGACATTTATACTTCCAGCAAGGTGCAACCCTCAATGTGGAAAGCTGGTTTTAGAGGTAAAAGCAACTGAATTGATCACACTGCAATTGTCTTGATTATTGTGAGAGGGTGCTGAAACAGCTAACATATGAACACAATAGCTTGTCATCTTATACTTTTAGGTGAATATTCAAAGATGGATTACAAAGTGATTTTGGTAACTTACAGCAGCGTAAGTTCCCCTCCCCTGGCTCTCTCTTGCAGTTAGTTGAGGCCCAGGGGAGATGGCAGCCACAGGCTGCATCCAATGTTGAAAATGTAAGGAAGCAAAGCCATGGACCACTAAATGTTCAACATCTGTTTCCAGGCATGGCTATTATGCTTCAGAGAGAGAGAGAGAGAGAGAGAGAGAGAGAGAGAGAGAGAGAGAGAGCACCTCCCAACTTGAGGCCATCTATCAAAAAGACACGTGCAGAAATTCAACAGGCATGCACAGTATACTGTGGATGCCGCCAATTAAAGAATCTATGTACAGTTAATTGGGCAGAGGGAGAATCTGTTCAAGAGGTTTTTAGCCAAATTTTTCCATGTGTGCACAGCTCAGGGTGTTGAGGACTGTTTTAGAAAAAGTATTAGTGTGTTGATGATACAGAACACATGGCAAGTGGGCTGAATATTTTTTTTAGAGCCAAGAACAAATGGGAGGACACACCCATGTGGAACGGAAAAGAGCAAGTGTCTGGGATAATTTCTTTCACATTACTTGCAAATTGACTTTTGTTTGCTGAGAGGAAGAAAAATAAACATCTGTGTTCAATGAAGAGCTATGTCTGTCTTAAGTTATTGTCAGCTATAAAATAGAAGAATAGCCCCCGGAATTTGTTCCCACTCCCTCACAGAGATTTTGTTGTTAAGGCAAACTTTGTTAAAGTTCTGCTACAGTGAATGTCTTTAAAGTTAGGGGGGATCTAGATATAAAATCCTTTTGGGTGCTGTTCATAGTGAACAAGCATAAAGCAGGCATAAAAAAAAGTAGGAATTCCTTACCTGGGAATATCCTATTCTGGGGTGAGGAAAGGGGGGGCACTCTACACGGATGGGAGTGCCCTCACTCCGGAAGACAGGGTCGGATCTAACAGATCTTGACTCCTCCCACGAGGGAGGGCATCCCGCTCCCAGTTCGGATAGACGAGCCGGAATCCTCCACCAATGCTCTGATCTTCATACTGTGTCCTGGCCATCCGTTTGACTCCGTGGAAAAAACTCAGCCAAAACAAGGCCAAGATGAAAATCTGGAACTCAGAACTTGACAACAACAGTAACAGCGCCCAGACGGGCTATGCAGACAGAAGGAAGAAAACCAACAGACGAGAGGGAAATAGTAAACATCCATCCCCACCGTCCCGGACCAGGTAGCCGATGTCCGATCAGTGCACCCGCCGAGCCTGAACTTGTGGCGGGACGAGTGCCCCCCCTTTCCTCACCCCAGAATAGGATATTCCCAGGTAAGGAATTCCTACTTTTCTCTGGAGTGAGGAAAGGGGGGGCACTCTACACGGATGGGACATACCCGAGCAGTATAGAAGGGGCGGGTCAGGCGAGGCAGCACGCCTAAACCTTCACCACCTTCTGGAGCACTCTTCTCCCAAAACTAGCCTCCGCCGAGGCCAAGGCATCCACTTTGTAGTGCCTTGTGAATGAGTGCACCGATGCTCAGGTAGCGGCTCTACAGATATCACCCAGTGACCCCTGACCATCAAAGGCAGCCGAGGCCGCTGCTCCTCTTACTGAGTGGGCCATTACTCCCCCCGGAGAGGGTTTCCCAATGGCCTCATAGGCCATGGAAATCGCTCCCTTCAACCATCTGGCCAAAGACTGAGGGGACGCTCTTTTGCCCTTGGAAGCCCCCGTGTATGATACGAACAGGGACTCTGTCTTACGAAAGGACCTTGTGCGATCTATGTAGAAATTTAAGGCCCTACGCACGTCCAAGGTGTGAAACACCCTTTCCTTCGGGTGTTTTGGATCCGGACAAAAAGTTGGCAAAACCAGCTCCTGGCCCCTATGAAAAATGGAGTTGACTTTGGGGACAAAGGTGGGATCTGTCCTAAGGACCACTCGGTCCTTATGGAATATGCACAGTTGTGGGTTGATGGATAATGCGCCCAACTCGGAAACTCTCCTGGCCGATGTGACGGCCACCAGGAATAGAGCTTTAAAGGAGAGTTCTTTGAGACCTACCGTGGCCATGGGCTCAAAAGGCTTACCCGTAATAGCATTCAAGACCCAGTTCAAGTTCCAACTAGGGTACCTGTGAATAGTAGGTGGGTTAAGTAGAGACACTCCCCTAAGGAAGCGCTTCACATGGGGATGAGTCGAAATAGCCACGCTTTTCCCTGCCCCCAAAATGCTACCCAAAGTTGCCACTTGCCTTTTCAAGGTGTTAGTGCTCAGGCCTTTTCGTAGTCCGTCCTGCAGGAACTCCAGGACGTGCCGGATCTTAGGTTTTGTTTCTCTGATTTTTCTACTTCTACACCAGCAGGAAAATCTTTTCCAGGTTCTCTCGTATATCTTCTTCGTGGACTCCTTGCGAGAAGCGAGCAAGGTGCCTAGAACCTCTGTAGAGTAACCGCAGGCCTGGAGAGCTTGCCGCTCAACCTCCAAGCTGTTAACTGAAACATCCCCGGTCTGGGGTGAACTAGTGGACCTTGCAGCAGGAGATCGGGACGTGGAGGAAGACTCCAACTGGGCTGACTGGAAAGACGAAGCAGCTCGGGAAACCATGGTCTGCGGGCCCAGCGCGGAGCTACTAGAATCACTTCTGCCTGGAAGTACTTGATCCTGCATAACACTAGCGGGATAAGCTTGACTGGAGGGAACGCGTATAGCAGCCCTTCCGGCCACTCTGTGGTCAACGCGTCCAGCCCCTCGGCCTGTGGCGTCTTGAGTCGAGAGAAAAATCTGGGAACCTGCCTGTTCTCCAGAGTCGCGAAGAGATCCAGAAGTGGTCGTCCGAACCTCCGGGAGATTAGTTGGAACACTTCCGGATTTAAACTCCACTCGGATTCCACTATCGCCCTCCTGCTCAGCCAGTCTGCACACAGGTTGCTGGTCCCTGCCAGATGCTCCGCACGAAGAGAAGCTAAGTTCGCTTCCGCCCAAGCCATCAGGGTGGAGGCCTCCGCCTGAAGGTGACGAGACCTCGTGCCTCCTTGCCGATTCACATAAGCCTTTGCTGAGGTGTTGTCTGTGCGCACTAACACGTGTTGACCTCTCACCGTGGGTTGGAACGAGAGCAACGCTCCATGTCTCTTGACAAAAATTCTCCTGCAGGTGCCCTCCCCATCCGAGGAGGCTCGCATCTGTGGTTAGTATCAGCCTGTCTGGAACTGTCAGACTGACTCCCCGGGTCAGTCTGTGTGGCTCCAGCCACCACCCCAGACTGAGCTTGACTTTCTCTGATAGGCGAACAACCGCTGATGTCCTCGTCTCTATCTGATGTTGAAAAGGTCTGAGGAACTCCTGCAGGGGTCTCATGTGAAACCTGGACCAGTTGACAATGTCCTGGCATGACACCATCATGCCTTGTAAAGAAGCGAGGGTCATGACATCTGCACTGGGCCGTTCGAGCACTGAGCGAAGCAGGGCCAGCAAGGATGACTTCCTCTCCTCCGAGAGGGCCACTGAAAAAGACTCTGTGTCCAGAAGAAGCCCCAGGTGGACCAACCGTTGGACCGGTTGTAGGGCACTCTTTGCAAAATTGATGACGAATCCAATTTTCTGTAAACAGGTGATGGTTTCCTGTAGATGTTGTCGCGCCTTTTCCTTCGTCTCGGCCTTGACCAACAGGTCGTCTAAATAAGGAAAAACAAAAATGCCCCTCTGGCGCAGGTGGGCTACCGGGGCCACTACCAGTTTGGTGAAAACTCTGGGGGCTGCTGCCAAGCCAAACGGCAGAGCCCGATACTGGTAATGCTGGTTGCCGTAAGAAAAACGGAGATAACGACGATGGCGCATCCTGATTGGAACATGGAGGTAAGCCTCCGAAAGGTCGATCGAAGCCAAATAATCGCCCTTCTCCAAGATGGCCACTATGGATCTCCAGGTTTCCATCCGGAATTTCTTCCTTTTGAGAAACCTGTTGAGCCACTTCAAATCCAAAATTGCCCTCGTATCTCCGTTTTTCTTCGGGACCAGAAAAAATGTCGAATAAACCCCCTGCCTCCGCTCTCGGGGCGGAACAGGCTCGATTGCCTTGATTTCCAGCAGGTGTTGTATTGCCGCCAATTTTGCCTGATGTTTGAGTGCATTCTTGGAGCGTGGAACCCTCCAGAAACGCCTCCTGGGTTTGTGGGTGAATTCCAGGGAATACCCCCGTCTGACCGTGTCCAAAATCCAACTGTCCGTAGTAATGTCGTTCCAAAAATCTGCAAACTCTAAGAGGCGCCCACCGATATTTACAGCTGATCCTCCTCGCCTGGCGTCAGGCTCTAGGATCCTTTGGAGGCTTGGATTTGGATCCGGAGGTACCGGCAGGCCGGTGTTTGTTAGGGAATCTAGGCTTGTTCCACTTGGTGGGGAACCTGGAACGATCTCTGCCCCGCCCATCATTGCGAAAAGCCCGAAAGGAATGAGATTTTGCTCTAGGTGCCTCCTTTTTACTCGAAGGAAGCACCTTTCGCTTGTCTTTATCTTCGACTAACAAGGTATCAAGTGCCTCCCCAAAGAGCTTGGCACCCTTGAAGGGCACCGCTGCCAGCCTGGACTGAGAGCCAGCGTCGACCTCCCAATTTCTCAGCCAGATGTTGCGCCTTGCCGCAACACTAGCCGCCATGGATCTTGCTGAGAATTGAAGCGTGTCTAGCGAGGCGTCTGCTGAGAAGGCTGAAGCCAACGCGATCTTCCTGAGTGTACACTTGGCTGCGGAAGAGAGACCCGCCTCAGACTGGGCCAGATCTTCGGTCCACTGAAAGGCCGCCCTAGCCATGATCGAATTTGCTGTGGCCGCCCTGAAGGCATGCGAGGATGCTAGAAAATCTCTTTTTAAAGCAGCTTCCACCCGCTTGTCTACCGCATCCTTTGGCCCTCCATCCCCTTCTGAGGGAATGACTGCTGTGGAAGACAAAGCCGCAATGGGCAGGTCTACTGACGGAATCTGCAGGGTGGTCATTGCCTGCTCCGGAAGAGAATACAGCTTGTTAATTAGTCTCTTATTGTGTCTGGCGATGGTAGGCAATTTCCACTCATCCTCCAACACCCTTTGAAAGGCGGCCGGGAACGGCACGGTGGAAGGTTTGCAAGGGCCTTGAGGGAATAGGCTCTGAGAGGTAGAAGGCTTTGGTTCTTCGCCCGCACTCTCCAAGTTAACTGTACGTGACGCCTTGGATAGCATTCTGGCGAAATATTCAGGCGGGAAAAGGCGGTCCTTATGTGGTGCCTCATCCCCATCCTCCCCCTCACCCGACAATTCGCCCTCCTCCCGGTCTGAGCTAGAATAGTCGGATTGTGTAGAAGAAGAAGAATCACTGGAGGAATATCTGCTCCTCCTGTGTTTTCTCTTATGGGTACGCTTGGCATGGTGAGCCTTGAACACCCTCTGCTTGCCCCGCTTCTTACGCTTAGCGGTGGCCTGATTTGCATCAGAGGAGAACTCGGCCGTGTCTGACAGGTCATCACGGCTAGAGGATCTGCGGCGCTTGTGGCGCTTGACACGTCCCTCTTTTGCCAGCTTGGGAGGTGCCTTGGCTGGCCCCAAACCCTGCTCTTTCATTACCTCCTTCATCGCAGCCCGGACCATTTGAGTGATAGATGTCTGGGACAACTGCTGAGGGGCAGGGGTACCCTCCTCCTGCTGCGGGGCCTGCTCCCCTCCCGACTTGTGAGGAGAAACCGCCCCCTGTGCATTCTGCAGGTCCGCCATGTTGGGCCTAGCGCAGCGCGCTTCAAAAAGGCGGGAAAATACTGAGGGGCTGTATAACCGGCAATGGGGACGCACAGACTCACCGATCGCCCCCAAAAACCGCCTCAGGACAGGCAGCCCAGCCTCCGCGGCGACGGTGCTCCTGTCCGATCGGCCACGAGAGAAGAAGCGTTCTGGGCCTAGGCCGCACAGAACGCGCTCGTCTGCCAATCAAAACGCGGCGACGGCCGCAAGCAGCCGCTCCTCCGCGCTCGTTTCGCCCCCGCCTCTGTTGTCCGGCGATCGGGGCTGTTATCGCCCGCGGCAACGGCTCCTTAAACGGCCGCTCCTCCGCGGCGGTACAGAGGCCTCCCGGCCTTCCGCTGCGGCCTGGAAGCCTGCCACAGGCTCCTCCCCGCAGCGCTCGCCTCCCCGGCTCCGCGCGCAGCGAGTGGAGAAGCACGCGGGCCGCTCCAACCTCGCTGCGATGCGCACCGTCAGCTGTTCCTCCGAGCGAGAAAAACTCTTTCTTTCTTTGATCAGAGAAGGTAAGGAGGGAGGCGAAGAGTTAGAGAGGGAGAGACGGAAAAATTGAGGAAAAGGAGGAAAAAAGGATGAAAATGTAGTTGATCTGTTGTTGAGCTCAGCAGAGCTCAAGACCACGACCTTGCCTCTCGGAAGACAGGGCCGGAACTGGGAGCGGGATGCCCTCCCTCGTGGGAGGAGTCAAGATCTGTTAGATCCGACCCTGTCTTCCGGAGTGAGGGCACTCCCATCCGTGTAGAGTGCCCCCCCTTTCCTCACTCCAGAGAACAGCATTTCTGAAGCCCAGTCTGACATAATAGAAGTTAAAAAAATCTGAAGCATTCTAAATATCACGAAGTATTTCTAAAGATGCCTAAATGCACACTTAGGAGCAAGTTTTTATTCAAGAAGCCGAGTACAGGCATTTGTTCTTACCAATAAATTCAAACTCTTCCTTCAAAGCCATTCCATTATGTGAGAAACATTGTTGGCATATAAGAGCATATCTAACAAAAGAGAGACCAAAGGTTACCAACACTGGATTAGCCATTTAATTAAACTATTAATTCAGCGTTGCTAGTGGATGACTTAAGTAGATTTACACATCCGCAAGAGAATTAGAATGAAATGAAGTCATAAACAAATGCCAATTGTAGATTTTGTATTTTTAATGGCACTGAACTTGACCACTACAGGCCCAAAGATTTTGATTGTTGAAATAAAATTACTTTGAACTCCTACCTGAGTTGTCAGGCTAGCTACAATTGGCTTAGTAAGACTGAAAGGGCAATTAATTAAAAAGGTAAGGATTTCGGAAAATAACCACAAACAACTGTTCAAAGCCATAATTCAGACAGCCAATTTATGTTCATGGTTTAGATTTGCATAGCAATGATGGCTACAGAGCTGACATAAGATTAGAAGGATACAATGATTAAGGATCCTGCCCAATACAACCTTAACTATTCACTTAAGATTCTGGAATGTACAACTCTTCCATGAAAGAAAAGCCAAAATATGAGCTCCTCCTATGTAATGCTGCATTACTGACTGCACCCAAATGGAAAGAAACCAGAAGAAATTCTGGTGTTCTGACTTCATTTACTGAGGTAAGTAACATTGTACCTGTTTTGTGGACCATCTCCAACCAAATATTCTACAACTCTATCCAATGCTCCTCTTTCTCGAGGAAGAATGGGCCTTGCCAAGGGAGGGCCTGGTGGATGAAGACCTAGAAAGCAAAGATTACTGTCAATCCAACCTACTGATCAGGATATTTGCTTTTAATCTACACGAAGGCTATATGGAAAACTCAAAATATTCTAGAGGTTATCATCATCAGTTCAATCACCACTGTTGGATTAAATTCTATATTTCAGCTCCTAACTTTTTTTGGAGGGGGGAGGGAATAATGAACAAAGCATATGACCGTCTGCAGACAGCTGGCAGTGTCTCCCCTTTGGGGGAGTAGGGGCTAGGAATGGCTCTCCCCCATGGATACCGAGGGACTATTGTATAAAATGGTGGTATCCATTCAAGTCCACCACAGCTGTGAACCCTAGCTATATCTGAAACTTGTTCTTTGGATCAAAATCAAGCAAGTATCCATACTTAAGACTCATTCACAGACATTGGACACTTATATTTATGTTCAAGGCTACTAGGGCACTGATATCAAGGTCTTTTGGTCTTTTGGGTCATTTCTGATTGTTTTAAATACAATTTAGAAAGTAGAAAATAGAAGAGAGCCATGTTGAATCAAATGCAAGTTTTCATCAATACAACATTCCTCTGATTTAAAGAAGTTGAAAATTCAAATTTCAAATACTTCAATAAAACAGAATTATGTATCCAAATCTTACAACTGTTATTCACTAATGTTGCTATTAGTTCCATTTTAAGTACATAGATACCCCAATCACATAATCAGAATATTGTTTGGCCCCAAGATCTGCAAGACAAAGCAAACTCCATTGGTTTAGCAAAACCATTTGAGACAGTGAGCAAAACATTCTCCTTTCTAAGCACTGGGGCTCTAGTATACAGTTTTAGAAATCAGATACCAACAGTGTCCTTGAATACACCTCTCCTTTCTTCCATGGATGTGATTAGTTGCTACTCACTCTTCTAGAAAAAGAGCACAATGCTGTACTTGGATACACTGTTGCATTTTAGACAAAATCTCTTCCACATTCCTAATACTTCATGGCCAGCCCGGTCTGGGCCAGACTCCCTTACACACAGACATGTGGAAGTGACAAGGTGTTTGCTAGAGAAATCTTTGCAACACAAAGGGCAGAGAGAGGGCCATTTGTCACCCATTACAGCAGGCATTCTGATAGTTTATAACTTCCTATAGTGGTTGTATGGAAACATTAATATCAAGTATTTGTTATCTTTTAGTCTTAATATGTGATGTAATAATCTTAATGAGTAATATGTGATATTTGATATGTTTTTATTTGCTATCTTTTAAAAGGAGGTCTAGGCCTACAGAGAAATAAATAAAATGTGCACTGAAATCTGTCAGTCACTAGCACTATAGTTTAAAGGAAGCAAGAGAGGCAGGTTTCAGAAACAAAAATCTCTAAAACTGATTAGGAACACAATTCTATCACAATCATATATTTTAGATGAGAATGCACCTTAGTAAATGTAAATAACAGTCTTAGTTTGCTAAACTTTTCAAAGAAATTAAACAAATGTCCAAGTCAAATGAACCTGACCAAATAAAAAGCAGAGTTCTGAAAACAACCTATCAAGATATTTGTTTGAGATTTTCAATATTATTAGATATGCAAATTTTGGATGCAATCTCAGGTAGGAACAACGTTAAAGTCAATAAAGTGCTTAATGGCAAAGTCTGTCGTAAAGTTAGCCAATAAAGTGCTAAACTGATAAAAACTTGAAACAAGAGATTATGCGCCATAAGAACCTCTGCAATCTTGGCACACTAATAGCTCTCAACCATGCATCTTATTCCTCATGCTGATATGGACAACATTAATTAATATGAACATCAAAAGCAATCATTGTGGGCAGACTGGCCATCTTTGCAAAGCTTGGCAAACTCTCAACTACCTGCTGGTTATTAATTTTTAGACATATGGAAGCTCTGTGGTAATACATGTTAAATTGATTCTCCTCTACAAAGTATAATGTAATGAAAAAATGAATTATCTTTTCCAGTTTAAAGATAATTAAGTGCAGTCATATGCACTTCAAATGATGTTCCTCACAAGACAGGGAAAAATGTAAACTAAAACTTAATTTTTTAAAATTGTATTGTTTATAATTTTATTATAAGTTATACTTGAAATATGATTTCAATTGCAACACCAACTATAAATTCCAATATTGTTATGCAAAACTCCTTTAACAGTATGCTATAGAACAGAGTTAACAGATGATCCGTTTCCTAACAAACAATACCGTTATAAGACTACATTTGCTAATGGCCATGAATGGTCATTATAGTATGTACTATATATCAATTAAGAAATAAAAATAAAATGCCTATCAGTTTCTACAACACAGCTTACATTACTGTAGAATAGGCTTATCTAGATATTGCAGAGCTGCAATAAGGATGTGAAGGCCAAAAAAACCTTAAGACTGGAAAAAGTCTTCTATTTTTCATATTTGACTGCGAAGGTGTCACTATCATAAGAACATATAGGGCTGGGGGATTGTTGGCTGCTTTCCTCTGCTGACCTTTTGATCAGGAATTTCAGGAAGAAGATGGTAGAATTATCTTGAATACTGTGATGTATGTTCTATGCTGGGGAGGCACAGCTAAGTGACCTAGAAATCGGGTCACACTTCCTGGTCACTAGGCCTCCAGATGCACCCGGAACTTTGTTCTGGTCACCGCCAAGGGGCTTCAGAAGTCTCCCGGACGCAGCTAGGGACCATCTCTGGTGGTACTTGGAACTCAGGGCCAGGTGGTTTGGGATGTCAGGTGAGGCTTAGCCTCTCCTGCCCATTCATCCCCGCCCGAATCTGATCATCTCTTGATTTAGATTATGTGAGCAAGCTGTCCATTCCAGAGATCTCCTTTCTCCTTTTTAAGGCCTTGGACACTATTGCCCTAATTGCTTTTGTAAAGAGTAAAGACCTACAGAAACTATAGAGGCCTGCTGTTGCAAAGCCTCTTAGGAAAAACATTCATCAAGGAGAGTATTCTCCTTGAAATATGACACCGAGGGGTGACACTAAGCGGTATCTTCTCCTTGAAATATGGCACTGAACGGTGGTTCCTAAGGTCTGCCCAAGACGGATTTTTTTGAGTGCGAGTTGAAGTTTCAAAGACTGATTGGTTTATGTATAGTTATCCCACTGTCACCTTCTGGCGTTGCAAATTCTTCTCAGTTGTATCCGTTTTTGAAGTGTCTGAGATGGTTTCTAAGTCCAAACAAAAACTCTTTTGCTTATACAGTGCAGAGGTTTTGCTTTAAATGCTTTCTCCAACCTTCCAAACTGGCAAAATAAAGTATGCTCAGGTACTTATCGGATGCAGCAGTTTACAGCTCCATTTTTAACCATGAGTGTATTGTTTGAATAAAAATTAAGGCGTTTGTACTTTACAATTTCATAAATATAGCTAACAATACTATCTTAAATATCAAAGTCAGTGATCTCACAACTCCAAACTGAAGATCACTACATTGCAAAAAATACAGTCCGCAGCGTGAATAGAGCTAACCGTTCTACCTCCTCCCTGTGCCTCTGATCACGCCTACACTTTGAGCTGGACAGCTACATCTCCCAGACACAAAGTGTGCCAGGGCAGCATAATGCAGAAGGAGCTGGCCAGTGCATAGGAGCATAGGAGTGATCAGAAGCACAGAGAGGAGGCTCCCTGATGGAACAATAAGCTTTATTCACCGGAGGGGGGGGATTGTAATGGGGGCCAGGGTTTGAAGTCCACTGATCTAAGATATATAAGGCATTAACATAGAAGTTTAGAACTGATAAGGTAATAACTATTGCTAATATTTCAACTTTTCCCAAAATAAAATTCAAAACCCTTTCTTCAGGAAATAAAAAATTTTTTCTTCAGTTTTAACGTTCTCAGAAATTTTACATCTCTAGTCCACAATTTTAGTTATAGCACTTTACACAGTGAAAAACGGGTGTTTAAAATTCAAAATAATATGGTTCACAAGAGTGTGACTACTATACCATCAAGCCAGATCATCAGCTAAAGTGACCACTTTAAACTGCTAGTTTCCCAACAGCGAAGAGTGACTCACATGCAGAATTTCTACCCACAGAGATCACCTCCACCAAGAAATAAGAGACTACTACATGAGTAAAACTCCCTCCTGCTCCCCACCTCCAATCCAGCTGCTAGGCTTGAGACCAGGAACCTCAAGCAGGTCATAATCTTAATGCAACACAGACAAGCAAATCAAACAAACTTTGATGAGGGGGTGATGACAGGAATGGAAGAGGTAGGTAACCTCACCCTTTCCACCTCTGGCCCTCTAACCTGCTGTTTGGAAGTACTTTCATGGCTACCAGGAAACAAGCGTGCAAAATACAGAGTTGAGGGGAAAGTGGCCAACCACTTGGCAACCATGAATCATTTTAAACCTACAGACACTCACCACAAACTTCCCCCCCCACAACTGATCTGTAAAACAGAAAATAAATCTAGTACTGAAAACGTTTTAAGGGGGCTCTAATTCAGCTAGTATCTTGTGCAGATGCAAATGGGCATGGCAATACTTTAAATAAAATAACTGATGCTAACCCATTTATTAGCTTGCTATTTCAGCCTAATGGGGAAAAAAACCTTTTGAGATATGAAATATTGTACAATTTAATATTTGCAGTATGAACTTTTTTATTCAGAAAAAACATTTAAATAAATGTCACCACAGAAGTTAAAAATATGTTCAGGGCTCAGCAAGAAACATGAGTGTATTCTGAAAGTGTTTTCTCATGTACCTGATTTATATAAGTCTAAAGCTTGCCTAAACCAGGAACATAAAAAAGGTATGCTATATTGTTGACTACAGAATACTGCAAAGTTTTATTACCATTTAAACAAAGAAGCCATAACAGTTAAATGAGCTCAGGCAATAGGTTTCAGTATCATAAGGTGCCAGCTGTAAAGAGTTATAGCTAATTGAATATGGAACTCCTGCTTAATCAGATAACTACTCTTCTATTTCCAAACAAAATGCCATTTCCATACTGTCTGAAAATGGCCTGTTTTATTGGTAACCAGAGAAAACAATATAAACTGTAAACAACATTAAGTGCTTTGTTTACCCATTCCAGGCATTGAAGTAGCACGAGATCCAGGATGTCTTGCTAACATGTTTGGCTGAGAAGCTGATGTAAGAGTTCTCTCGGGAGGTCCACCAGGAGCAGAGGTCTCTCTTGGCAAACCAGGAGACGGTGGCATTGGACCAGATGCTTTTGGAGATCCTTGTTTTGGTACAACAGGGATAGGGGGAGACACGTTCCCTCGCACTGGGGTCCGATGACGAAGTTCTGGCAGAACATTCACAGATGGAATTTAGGGTTTAACTCACCAAATGAAACAAGTTCCAACAATATTTTAAGACAAGCTTCAGAAAAACCTTTGCAAAGGCTACACTACAAAAAAATAGCTGAGGAGCAACAGCCAGTCCTCTATTTTATTTCTATAATTTGATTTTTAAGCTTATTCAGAAATGGCTCTTGCTTGAACAGTATTTAATCAAAGCAATAGTCTAGTTCTCTCTCCACAATGTAACTATCCAAAGCAACAATTAATTGCTAGAATTGATATTAACACAACCAAAAAAGATCCCAAATCTCCCAATTAATTTTTGAATATCACACAAGATTCAAAATAATGCCTAAAATACAATTCTTCTGATTTTCTTACTCTTCGGTGCCACACTCATACAACAAGCTCTACACAGTTAACAGCTAGTTTGTACTATCTCAATGTTTTGTACTGTCCTCTTCAACAGAACATGCTATAGCAGAATGGAGAATATCAATTTTATGGCATACAACTGATTCATGACTAGTCTTCGTCTAGAGTTAAACAGAACGCTGTTCATATACAGAAAGAACAGACACCTAGTTAGTAATGAGTTGTGTGCCATAAGAGTAGTGCAAGCCCAAAGGGAATTGTAGTCTTGTTAAATCCTTCTCACATACATAAAACTGCCTCCGACTCTGTGGGAATTTACCATAGATAATGAGTACTGAAGTAGGCCTTAAGGCACTATCAATATGCTGATAGGGTTGCTCTGATCTGACCTTGATCCTGTCAGTTTTTCTGGTCGTGACAAGGGAACAGATATAAGAGTGACCCATTTGAAACAGAATCAAGGCAATGATAACTTGACAGGCTATAAGATTTTGTGTACACCTGCCGCTGATGAGTCTTGCCTCACAAGTCACTCAGATTCACTACCTAGGGGAAACATGAATGTATCTGGAATTTCTTAGCTAGAAGGCAGTAATCCACTCTCACAGATTTGGTCCTAGCAACCTCTTGTATGCTTTTGGAACCTTCAATGTTTAATGGTGCAATGCAGAAGGGGAAGTGTTTTGACAAAAACACTGCAGGGAGCAGAGCACAACAGCTACCAGCAGCATCTTATACAAATAGAAGTATGGGTAGTTTATCAATAGACTTTGCTACATAAATTGAGCTAAGCAACTTACCTTCAACAAGGAAGCAGGTTCTATATTCCACTGAGCCTCTTAAGTATATTGTATTGTCCATGCACCATGTTAAAATGGCAAGAGCAATCAGAGAGATGGGGTTGATAGTGCCCTACAGCACCTTTCTTGTGAAGGACTTTCAGAACAGTACTACTATACTCAGTAGACTTGGCTCTTTTGCCACAGATCTATAGAAGCCATGCATATTAACACAGGCAAAGACATTATCTTCTCTCTTTTGCTACCTACCCCAGTATTTTCTGGCATTTCTTTCATTTCCACCCCTTAGCTGTATTTAGTATCTGAGCCCTTGCCTAGTGTGGCCTTTTAAATGTACAATGGCCACTATGTGTATTGAGATCCTCATTTTTGGTATATAATATATTCGTCATTTTTTATCCCCAGTGCTCCCTATAGAATAACCCCTTTCTGGGTTTTGTACGGAATTTTGGGTTTCCTGCACCTTTTGTGCAGCACTTTCCCAAACAGTGGTCATTTCCTCTGGTTAAAAATATATATATATTCATTTCACTCTATCATCCCCAAGAAACAATATCAGATCCAAACATACATTATAGTTTGAAAACCATCATCATGCAGCAAATTGAGACCCTCTGAGTGGTCACCTCCCTTTGAGATCTGAGTTAATCAATTAGCATTTAGCACTGCTCTATTAGGCTGGAAGGGAGCAGGCTCTCGCCCACCCTCTAAGTCAAGATAGGTCCCCTTACATACATGTTCCCATGAACAGAAGCAGCACAGGAAACCACTGCGTTCACAGACTATATTGCCTGGACCTGGGAATTCCTGAAAAAAAATGGACTGGCAGAGATAGCATCTTTGGTCCTTTTGTCTGCAGTGAAATTGGTGGGCAGCAGGACTTGCTGCTCCTACAAGGCAACTTCATTCTGAGATCTGAAACTGAGCACCTTGCAACAACTGTGATGGCTGCTGGATACTTCTGCCCACTAGACCCATGAATCCACTAATCTATGCCAACTGGAGGAAGGAAAACAACCGCCTGCCTTTCTACACCATATACCCTTTGCTTACTTTAAATGATCAATGATTCCCACTCATAACTTGTGGACTGAGAAGAAACACAGTATTCTAATCAGCCAAGTAAATGGCCCACTACTAAACAATACAATTTAAAGTCAGATAATGCCATTCTTCTCTCTCGAATTAAAATGCCTGTTAAGGAATAGAGGTTCCATTTATAATACAGCCATGTTCTTAAATATTCCAAGCCTCATGGAATGAAAATTAAGTGTTGTAAGTACAATTTTCTTCATGAAAAGCAGCAGTTTTACAGAGCTATTACCTTGGCCAGGTCTTGGAATTGCAGATGCTCCAGCAGATGGTGGTTCAACATCCTGTCAATTATAATAATATTACAAAGTGTTTTGCTCTATGGTGTGCTTTGTAGTAAATTAGTACAGAGATCCAATCCTACCTTTGCCTTCTTAGCTTCTGGATCAAACCTTTCAAGAATTAATTTGGCAGCCTTATAAGTTTCTTTTTCCATTACTTCTTCAAGCTAAAAATAAAAGGTTTTATAGGTCAAGGTAGGCCACTTTAGATTTTAATTTCAATGCTTCCCTCTAAATTAAGATAAAGAAATCCTGGAACAACCACATATATTACAGACGCTGCATTCAACAGAAATGAAGTTTTAAGAATCGTTTCTAACCTCTAATGCACTGCTTGTGTTTAACAGCTTAACAGCTTTATTGCAAGGAAACACCAAATATTGCTAATTGTTTACATATAACGAGGAGAATAATTACATGCACCAACTTCAATAATGCAATGTGCAAAAATCTATCAGCCATCATTATTGGAAGTTATTAGACATGACAAGCAAATGACAGGCAATTCCTCAGATTTATTTCCTCATAGCACTTAATGCTATTAATTTAAAGAAGGTCGTTAGCCAAGTGCTTTACAGAATAAAGTCTCTGTGCCAATTAACTGCTGTCAGCATTGATTTTAGATTATTTATTAGCAGAAGCAATTAGCTTGCTGCAAATGCCATGAAAACTCACTAACTGGGAGAACAGCCATGGAATTTGCTCAAATGACTATAAAGGCTAAAGCTCCAGCCTTTACGGCTAGATTCAAACTGCCTTTCAGGAAAAAAAATAGAACACGTAAAGAATTTAAATAAAAAATTTACTGAGTACTATGCATACTTTAGGGATTGTAATTAAAGCACTTCATTATTACAGCATTTTATTTACAATGCACTCAAGTGGCTTTATAGCTAATACATGGGCTTAATTAAAAAAGTAATCACTAGTAAAATATCATTTTAGTGGTTAATAGCCAGCATCAGAAGAAGTTTAACTATGAATATTTGTGTTCTAAAGTTATGACAGATGACTAATATGTACAAGTAATATAAAGCATTTTACAGTACATTTTGATTGGCCCCTCTCCTGGTTCTTCTCACTGTTAACATTTTTTGCTCTTTATTAATACAGTAGCTCCACACATAAGTTGTTTCTAGCGTAACAATTGGAGCCACTAAGACCAAGACACACATATTTTACTTTCTCTTGTGTTTGTGTTCAATGCTGCATAGGAATTTATACAATCAACATTTATACAAACACTGAAATACTGCTTTTGTACTGTGTGGAATGGATGCTGTCCTGCGGATGTTGAATAATTATGTATCAATCAGTCAATTGAATAATTATGTACCCTAGGACATGCACATCCAGAAATTTCAAAAGTATGTAAATAAAATTCAGACTAAAGAAATTAAGAACCCACTTAAAAGTGAGCATATAGTTTAATTCCTTTAAAAAGAAAAGGTTAAAACATATATAAAAGCCTATCAAAATACCAGAGGAAATTTTAGACGCCAAACTCCATAAGGAGAATTCTAGGCAGACTGGTGAGCTGTTGGTTTGAGGATTTTGTTCTGTAATCAGTTTCTGTATTCTCTTACACTGGTCTAATGCAAACTCAGTAGCTAAGCTGTTTTGCCAGGCATCTTCTTTGCTACCACCCATGCTGGTCTCAAGCAGCAGCATCAACAATGCAGCTGGCAGGGTTGCTTTAAGCCAGCAGTTCCAACAGTGGTGGGTTGCAGGAACAAGAACTGGGCCATCCCCCCTTAAGTGGAGTGGACCAGTAATGGGTGTCTCAATAGCACTATAGCAATTGCCATGGGCACCTAGGGGCTTTTTCTCTTACCTGGGGGGTCATACTGGTCTCCCGGAGGCCTTCCCAATGCTCAAAATAGTTCCATTTAGGGATTGGAACGCACTTCTGGTTTTCACGCGAAAAGCCCCCAAGGGAGGGGGAAAAGTCCCTGGGTTTCTGTGGCATCATTGGGACATGGACAAACCCAGCCCCAGGCCCCGCCCCTGCATACACTCACCTGCGGTCCCAAAGTAGTAGGACTTGGGGAACCGCTGCTCTAGGCTTTAAGTCCATGCTCTGTGCTCAGAGGTCATTATTTTTTGGCTGTGTCAAAGTGCAACAAAGACCAAAGCCATGTGAAATATAGATGGATATATACAGAGAACCCGAGCAGCCATGCAGGCTCCTCAGCTAACTTTAAACAGGGTTTACAAACCAGTTTCAAATTTGGCAGTGCCATTGTTATGGCACTCCTTCCTGGCAGCATTATGCCCTTCCCGCCAGCTTTCCAACAAAGTTTCAAAACATTCTTTTCACCTTCGTTTTCCCTCTTGAAAAGTGTTGGTATCTAAATTTTATCTCCACTGTTGTACTCTGCATTAGTGTTTTACTGTTCTATTAATTGTGCTTATTATAAGCCGACTTAAGCACCCCGTATTTTAGGGGGACAAATCCTTTACATATGTAAATAAGCCTAGTTAAAATTAACTAATTAATAAGCCTAGTTAAAATTGATGGAGATGCAATACCACATGCACTTGTCCACATTCATGGAGAGGGAAATACTTTGTGCAGGATGAGGAGTGTGGGGCCATTTCTGATCATTCAGCAAAATCTCTAAAGATGCAAAGCTTTTCGTTGTGTTCAAGAATTGTGCTGAACACAACAAAATCAAGGTACCTCTCAACTAAGGAAGTTGACATATGTTTAAGTAGATTCTTATTTCCTCATATTTAGGTAGTGAGTTTTAAAAAATGTGCCTTTCTTGAAAGTCTAACTGAAAATGGAACTGAAAACTCCAGACCAGTGTTTCTAAAATTGTGGGCTGGGACCCATTAAATGGGTCACAATGCAATTAAATGTCAGGTGGGTCCCCTTTCATTTCAGGGTGCATTTTATTAATATTTTAGACTTAATGTTACCATGGTATGTGACAGCATTTGGAGAAATTTAACAGATCTGTACTTTTAATAGACTACTATGTTTATGATTTTAACTACGAGTCAATGGGGTTTACTCCCACGTAAGTGTGGACACAATTGCAGCCCTTTGGATGTTTGGGGAATTTTTTCAAACACAGCAGCAACTGCTTGTGAGGGTTAGGAAAGTTCTACTATAAATAAATTTTTAAACTTATTGTAAACTTTCAATTCACTTAATCAGACTTGATTTTGTCATTGAGGGAGATAAATTTTCCTGCTTGATTATGTCACTTCTGACCATGACATCACTACCAAGTCCATGACATCACTTCTGGTGGGTCATTCTAAAACTGGCGCTAAAAAGTTTGAGAACCACTGCTGTAGACAATTGACCCAGTGAGAGAAATTGTGCATGGAGAGGAAAATAAACTTCTGTACATGATCCTGTGCATGTGTGGAAAAGATCTACATGTAGGGGTTGCACCTGCATTTGGTGTCCAGGTCCAGTCTTAGGGTGATTTTCCCAATGTCTCCAAAAAATCCTCTGCGCTTTGGGGGTGCATGATCAGGTAAACAGGTAAACTGGGGTATCGGCCCACTGCCCCAGCTGGCATCTTGGTGACTGGGTGGACAGTGTGGTGAGCTAAGCATCAGCTCATATGGGCCGATCTATCCCTGCAGTCATTTGGGTCAAAATGGGCCACCCATAAGCAACTCACATTGACCTCATCATGTCACTGCCAACTATTCCCACATGCTATGTTTCACATGCAGCACTACAAGGGTCTGGCTTGTTGCAGCTATTTGGTAAGCTGGGGGGGATGAGGGAAGGGGCCGCTGTGCAAATGCTCTGAATAGGGCCCTGCTGCTCCTGGGGCTGGAATTGTTGGTGCCCCTCCAATAACCATATATTGCCAAACAGATGAGTGGTGGTATTAGTTTTGACAGCATTAATTAATGGTGTGGTATGGAAAGGAGGAAGATTGGCCCCATGTACACCCCAAAATGAGAACCTTGTACACAGTCTGTTGCAACATGTGTTCATCTCTGGATCCAAGTCATTGTTTAATATTTACCTAATGAGGAGAGAATTTTTGGCACAAATTACTAGCGTGTAGAAGATCTAGTGTTTACTGAAAGTTAAACCTATATAAGAAAGGTCGTATAAAATTCATTGGCTCACAAACTATTTTCTTGACCTTTTTACGTAGTTTTTATTCTTATGAGGTCCTGAGAAGGTTTCCACAAAACATTTTTGCCCTTTCAAAACTCCTTATTGAAGACAGTTTTACCTAATTCCTTTTAAAGAGGATATTCAGAAGAGACGGCACCCTAGACTACCTCCCAGCACAGCCCTTCTTGCCAGAGCTTGTCCTCCTCCTACTGTTGGCAGCTTAAAGGGCAGCTGTCTCCTTGTGTTTGTCTGTGTGGTCCTTGCCTACTCAGAAGTAAATCCCACTGGGTTCAGTGGGACTGACTCTTAAGAAAGTGCATATAGGAGCAGCTTAGCATGAAGGGGGGGGATAATATCTCATCCTCTTCTTGCTTGCTCTTTGCTGTCCCAGAATGTCCCCATCTTCCCAAATTCCAACCAGATTCACAAAGCAAGAGGTGCATGGCACCTTTTTCCCCAGGCAGAGAATGACACCTCTGACACAATCTTATGTACGCCTAAGTACATTCAACAGTGTTCAATAGGCCTTGGGAAAAGAGAATGCTCAAAGCACATCAAGAGGTGCTACCAACACCTTGCAGCAGAGGTTCTTAAACTAGGGCATCGCAACAGCACGGTCTGAGAAGCCCTGTCTCTTCTTCCTTAAGGGGAGGGGGAAGGTAGTGATGCAACTCCTAGGATTGCAATAATGCTGGGGGCAACAGGGACTTCAATCTACTTAGCGATCAAAGCGTTGGCTTCCTGGGAGTGCAGGAAGCATGTTGCATTAAAATTATGTTTTGAATTGAAGTCTACTTGGGTGTGAAGGTATGTGGGGCAGCTGCTTGTGTGACTGTCCCCACATGCTTGCTTTGGAGCACGCTCCTATGCCCACTTGCTCAGGAGCAAGCTCCAGGGAGGTTGTCGGGGGGGGGGGCTTGCTCCTGGGCAGCCCTCAGTGCACACTGGCACAGTAACTTACAAGGCAGGAGTAGAAAGGTTTGCCTCAAAAGGTAGAACCCCTATCCCTTTTCGCTGACAGGTTGCTGGGATACAGAGAAGTCCGCCAAAGGATGACTGGTAGCACCAGAGGAGGGTCTAGCATGGTCTTTCCCACAAATAAAACCCCAGACTGGGGTGAACGTGTGGTTATAAATCACACATTGGTTTAAACTAACAAATGTGATTCAAGGATGCATTTTCTCTTGATTACTACATGTATGGGAGTGGAAGCTTTTTTTCCCCATTTAAGAAATGATGCACAGGGGACCTAGCTGAAATGCAAACTATGGTGGGGCAAACCATTAAGGCCCCCTTATTCGCAACTGACGTTTCACCCTATTTTGAACCCCCCACACACACACACACTTATGATTAAATTTAAGTTTTGATTTGAGCAAGTTGTGTGATTACACACATGTCTAACTTGATCCCAAGTAGCATATAAGAATTCTGCAGCAAAGAAAAAAACTGCAAAGTACAAGGTGGCATAAGTTGCAAAATTTGCAGTAAGAACTGCCATTGAAGAAACAAATAATCAGTAAGACAATGGGAAGGTCAGTCTGTAAAAATCAAGAAGTATTAAAACCAACTTAACATTACACAATCTGAGCATCTTGTAGGTAAACAGACTATCCCCCTATATATAAGATGAACACAAGTTCTTCAGATACAAATTTTGCTTTCTTGTCTCTTAGATACACTCAATGAATGTAAAAGAGCACAACCAGGAGGGAGGGAACAAGTCTTCCAGTGAAGTACTCTTGCAGTTACAGAATACTAGGTTGTAAGAACTTTTGAAAGGCAGAGCCAAGGCATTAAGTATTTATTTTGCAGTGTGAACAGAGAGCAATGTTTTCTTCCTTCCCCAAAAGGGTAGAAGCAGCTGCACCCCTGACAGAATACACTATAAGAATACACCACCTGGCATGTGTAAATTGGAGGAATAGGCAAAGGAAATTCATTCTTTTAGCCAGCAAGAAAAGGCAGCTATGGAAACCTTCCCCGCATACACCCCAAATCTGTGGAAAACAAAGAGGGACCTATGATCTCAAAGAGGCTTAGAGGGGTCTACATAAAACTTGAGAGCAGCAGGCATCCAAGATGTACCACTTTCATTCTTAAATGGAAGGGTTCAGACCAAAGAATGGTAAAACTATCTCTAGGGTCCTATGAAAAATAGGACGGATCTTGGGAACAATAGTAATCAGGTATAAAGATGAGTCTATCCTTTTTCTTCACCTAGCAAAGGCAGCTTCATTTATGAGAAGGTACGCTCCCACTTTGGTTCCCATCAGTTTTGGCATTGCTTTGTATCTTCCACTGCTGAAGATACAAAATCAAGTACTGTTGCAGTAAAACCCTTAACTGTGCAATAATAATGCCAGGCTGCTCTTGCACATAGGTACATCACAGAAAAAAATAATCAGCATTAAGGTAATCAGGTAATTAAGCAGTATTCAAACCACATACTCTAAAGAAGTCCCACTGAGCACAAGTGAACACTATCATTAAATCAGTGATATATTATAGCTAAGGTTCTGCTGAGACATGTTTATACATACTTACTATTTTTTTCTTCTGGGATTTTAGATCTTCTAAAGCTTCATCTAGAACAGATTTAAATTTTAATAGTTATACTATGACTAGTCAAATACACCCACATAGGCAATAAATATTCATACCCGACTTGGATATATTCCACACACAAGCCATACACAGTTTATTATTTTTATTGCAGACATGCAAGGTGAATTGCAAAGCCTTTTTATTTTTCATGCAACATATTGATCAAGCCACTGTGGGAACTAAAATTGTTTTGATCCATCCTTTAAAAAAGATCTGAAAAAATAGCTGCTGGTGAAGACACCTCTAATTTTTTTAAAAAAAGTATTAGGCCCAAGTTTAATGTAAGATAGTAGCATCAAAATGTTACAAATCATTCCCATGAATTAACATTTGTTATCACAGACTCAGCCTTCCAACATCTGCAGGTTAGTATCTCCCATGTGGTTAAAGAAGCTACTGCTAGTCAAAGTTATCCCAGTATTATGAACTAGAATGGGCACTAATGTAGACTGTACAAAATGCCACATAACCTTTGTACAACCTTTAACTCATGTGGGATTTTCCATAAAGTTAATGCAGCTCAAGCTTAGAACTCAAAGAAGCTCAGTGTAGTAAGCCACTATATAGAAGAAATGGAATTCAATTGTATTCCAAGCCCTCTAGCATACAAATAGTGCTGATTAAATGCTGTTTTGTAATCATAGTTCATACTTGTGTTCTGAGATATGATGGCAAAAGTAAAGAAATGTTACTGAAAACTGACACGTTTCCTACACACATAGTTTACGAGGTAATCACACCATAACAAACTTGTTCTTCAAAAGGTGGAATGAACAATTCAAAAGTTTGTGCTGGACTGATTCTGAACAGATAGCCAATGTAATGGAGTATGCATTCAATTTGGGAAGCCCAGGATCAAATTCACTTTGAGACCCACAGCATGGGCTTGGAGAAGTTCTTTTTCTCAACCTAACATCTCTCATAGAAGTGCAAGGATAAAGAGGAATGACATCCATACATGCCATTTTGAGCTCCTTAGAGGAAGAGGAAGATCTTATTTTATAATCATCTTCTTAGACATGTTTAAACATACACATGACTGCATGTACAGGCATGCCCCAGCCATAAAGGTTCCATTTTGGACCCCGCCCCCCACCCCACCCATGGATACCTGAAACTGTGGATACTGGGGTGCCTTTTTAAAGATAGGGGAACATTAGTGGTTTTTCTGCAACAAGGTAAAAAAAGAGGTGTTTCATGGTCCCCTATCTTTTTAATAGGCATCCCAGTACCCATGGATAACTGAAACCATAGATATCGAATCAGTAGATATTGGGGAACACTTGTATATCAAAACCATCACCAAATTCAACCATAAACCACATGCATGAGACAGGGTCTTTAAGAAATAAATCAAAAATCACTGCACTGATATGCAGAGTACTTTAAAGTCCCATTTTGTTTTCTGTGCTTTTAATTTCTATGTGAATTTAGGGGAGAAATTTCTATGGATGTCATCCATATGAGGATGATAGTCAGCACTGTCTCTCTTTTCCATCTGACCCCAGGGAAGCAGTGGAGGTCCTGAACCAGTATCAGAAGTCAGTAATGAACTGGATGTGGGTGAACAGACTGAAGCTTAATCCAGACAAGACAGAGGTACTACTGGATAGCGATCCTGTCAATTGAGGTTTAGGTATTAACTTGATTTGGATGGGGTTGCATTTTCTCTTATGAGTAAGATCTGTAGCTTAAGGATGCCTCTGGATTTGGAGCTGGTCCTGGATTACTGAATGACAGAAGTATCAATGATCACAAACAGAACAGCAATCTGCCAGGACTACTTTCTGGGAAATATCCTCCAAGTATAACTAAAACCATTAATGTATGGTTCCCCCAATCTCATTTGAACAAAGCGGTCCAGAATGATACATATTCAGTGGTATCAAACACCGCTCCAAGTCCAAATCAGCAAGATTGCATTTCCTCAATTCATACACTGGCATCGCTCATCCACTACAATGATTAACCTAACCCAGTTAGTTCTAAACCATGACAGAATCTAGACTAAGACCTCAATATACATACTGCTTCCAGAGTTGGAACCAGAGTTCCAGTAGTCCAGAAGTTGGAACATAAATACCTCGAAACAGCGCCTGAACAAAGGCACCATAAAGGACATACTGTACCTGCATGAAAGCACCAAAACAGCTATCTGTAAGCTAGATGTCCATAAATGAGAGAGCCAGTGTACCTGGAATTGGGCAGCCACCACCTTGCCAGATATGGAATACTTGAGACTAGTCAATGATTTAACAAGTCTAACAACAGTTTTTTTTTAGAACAGAAGCTCACAACAAGCTTCTTCAAGGCCACTGGAACCACACCCTTTCCTTTAAAAAAAAACCAGCATTCACCATCCAATGAAGGCAGTTCCACCCTGGCAGCTCTAAGAAGCCTAAAGGGGCATGGATCAAATAGGCCGACAGTAAGTTTCAGTTCTCCAAGAATCTGCAGGTTGCATAATGGAATAATAAATACCGAGATCTATGAAGCTACTGGCATATATACTGTGGTAAAAAAGGGGGGCGGGGAGAAGGAACTTGAAGTAACAAATGCAGAGTTTTATAGCTATTATATATCTATATAGTGAGTTCTCCTCATCCCTGGGCTCGGCACCTACAGATCCAAGTATCAGTAGATGCAAAGCCTGTTGCCAGAGGGCTTCAGAAGGCCTCCCAGATATGACCAGAAGTCGCCATCACAAACCAGAAGTGAATTCTGGTTGAGTCTTGGAAGCTTCTTAGGAGTCCAGGCGGCAGCACGCAATCTCTAGAGAGCCAGGCGTGGCCCCCAATTAAGTTACTGTGACACCCTGCTGCCCCCCCCCGGATTTAATTATCCACATATTTTGGTATCCATGTGGAGTCCTGAAATGGTTCCCTCACAAATATTGAGACCCCACTGCTATTATATAATTACATATCTGAGTTATATATCTTCACTAGCTTGTCCTTACCCGGCGTTGCCCGGGTATTTATGTATCCCAAGCTTCTATTAGACAGGAAAAGGAATGAATTCTATCTATAGTGTAAAATCAAAGTAATTTTATGTACAGGTAATTAAAAGTATAAGTGCAGTATACAAATTATAAAGTAAAATCTTTTACAAATTCACTATAATATTAATGTAACTCAGAACTTGATTATAAACAACATTTATAGTTTCACTTCCAGGAGCAAGAATAAATAAATTCTTGGGTGAACCCACCCTTGAGCAAGCAACATAAAGTTGTCCGTGGGAGAAACATGGCGATCTCAAATCCACTCCGCAGTACTTAATAGACTGCCCCTGTGACTTGTTGATCGTGATCGAGAATGCAAGTCTCACTGGAAATTGCAATCTCTTAAAGTTAAAAGGGAGATCCATCGGAATGAGTGTTATATGTGGGATAAAAACTGTTTCACCCTCTCCCTTTCTTGTTAAGACAGTCGCTTCAATTACATTATCCAGCATCTTCTTGACACACAGCCTTGTGCTGTTGCAAAGTTTTGGCAGGTCGAGCTTCCGTAGTAAAATAATTGGAGATCCCACTGTAAGTCAAAGACGATGTGGTGGCAATGCAGCCGAATCAAGTGATTTTAGGAAGTCTGATGGGAAATTGACGACCTCATAGGCATCTACTACAGTATCGATAGACTTGTATTCAGTGACTACGCCTGGTCACATGGCAAGTATTTGATTGGAGTCCAAGACTGGGGCATAATGATTTCCAAAAATTTCCAGAAGGTTCTACAGAGTTCTATTCAACTAAACTTGGGCTTAAATGTCATTGGGACAGTCCCCTATCAGCTTAGCGACCCCGAAAACTATGGATTTGACACGAATGTATGTCATTGTGGACATTTTATTTTTCACCCCTGCTCACCCCCCATGCCGATGGGGGCTGAACGTGGACTTAAATGGCATCAGGAGTGTCAACGTTCATCTCAGCGACCCCAAAAACTATGTATTTGACACTAATCTCAGTCGTTTTTGATTATTTTGACACGTCACCCCCTTCCCACCCCTAGGGGTGCCTTACCCCAGCAGTATTTCTTTCCCGATTGTAAGGCATATGTGTACCACGTTTGGTGTAAACCGCTCCAGGCGTTCCAGAGTTATGCTGGTACATACAAACATACACACACATAGATTGGGTGCCAAATTCAACCCAGAGCTGCCAATTGCCAAACCTTTTAACACTGAGTAACTTTAAAAACTCTTCTCATTTAAGTATATTGGATATAATGCATATATATCTAAAATACTTGAAATTTATCAAAATATAAATGAATTATAATTACAAACCTTGCTATATTAAGTAAATCAAATAACTTGTGGCAACTTTAGCATTAACTTTCTAACTTCAGTAAAATAAATGCATCCTCACAGCTTTTTGTGTGTGTTATGCAAGTTTGAGTAAAGTTTAAGCAAGTCCAACATACATTTGTTAGAGGCTTTAATGCACAAGGTCTTCAATGCCAAAACCAAAAAAATACCAGCAATGTAATATGACTGCATACAACTGTACAATTTCATGCTAAGGTTTACATGATAAAAAAACTAAATGCAATATAAACTTACTGTTTCTTTCTGTTCTTTTGGAAAAGAAGAAAATAAGGATTGTTCTTATAGACCAAACTCTGGGAGGAGAAAAAGCAAGAATGTTCCAATATTAAAATGTTGATAAGCAACAGCTGAATGTTAGTATCTATTGTTCACGACAGAGTACAGATTAAATTACATCCTCGGTGAATCCTAATGCATTCTATTCTGAAACTCTGCTATAACCAAGAAGGACTCTCAAAAAACAACTAGTGCCAATAATGTCCAAATTACTGTCTGTAATACTGGCAGAATGTATTAATTACATGGACCATTATACACTTCTTTTCAGAAAATATTAAGATCGCAAAATGTAACTAATGTGTGCTACAGTAATCCATATTTTTTTAAAAAGATCACATACATACATACCATCCAGGCTTATATCAAATCAAGCTGATGGGACTGTGTTGCCTGTACACTACCCCTGCTACGGAATCTCTAGGCAGTTTTTTACATTGATGCCTGCCTCCTGGAGCTGCAATATGTTTTCTAACAGACAGGGTGCTTTATATGTTCCTCTCACCAAAGCTGAGAACTCTCAGCAATCTTCCCCAAACAGGGCCAGTCTTAGTAGCTCTTGGGCCCAAAGCAAAACATTTTTGCAGCCGCCCCCCCCCCCGGTGCCCTCTACTCACCAGAATGAGTGGCAGCCTAGGGCCAATGATGCCCTGTACAAAGTGCAGTACCCTGAAGTAGGTAACTTCAACTGCTTCAAGGGGGCCCCAATTTTGAGCCAATCAGACCAAGGGGCAGGCAGGAGGACTGTCCAAGAGCAACACTCCAGTCATTGCGTTCTCCTCGTGATACCTCGGCATGGAAGATTCCATGCCAGAGTGTCAGCTACAAAACAAGGTGCCAGCTGCAGGCACTCCCCTTGCTGTCCCAGTGTGGAGCCCCTCAGATTCAGCCAAATTGGTCTAATCACCATAAGACCCCCGCTCTGAGACATGTGTGCTTTATAAGGACTCTCTTGGTCCAGGTTTATGCCTCTTCTGCCAGCTTGGTGCCTTGCTGGCTGGACGTGATCTCTCAGGCAAGTGCCAAGATCTGCCAGCCTAGTACAGGTGCCCTTTTGGAGTATTTTTTTAGTTATACCACATTGACAGCTTTTAAAAACAATTTATGAGTAGTGAAACAATATGCATGATATATGCATCAGTCCTGTTTTCATGATCAATCATATTTTAAAAGCATTAATCTGTTGAGTGAGGTTTTTAACATAATTTTTTTCTTAAGACAGTGGTTCTCAAACGTTTTCGACTTACAGCTCCCTTTACCTACTAGGCCACTGGCCACGGCTCCCCATTAGGGCTACAATCCTATACATGGTATGGGGCAGTGGGTTTTTCGCAAGGATTCCACAGCTCTTCTGGCTGGTTTCTGCGGCTCCCTTTGGAGTCACAGTTTGAGAGCCACTGCCCTAACTAAAAATCTGAACGGTATTTTTACGTTTCAATGGTAGTTTGTACTTGATAAGTTTAAAATATAGTCCCTTTTCTTTCAGCTGATTTGTTAAATATTTGTTTATTCTATAGGTGCTTTAGAGCTTCAAGACAGTTCTTGAATAGTTAAGTTGTAGAATATTTTAAGAAGTGAAACCACCTAATGTACCTTTATTTTCTCAAGCTCTCAAACAGCAATTTAAATGCATGCATCCAGTTAGGCAAGCTACATATTCCAGGAAGCCAGTTCACTCTGCCAGCATCAGTAACATTATCAGACCCTAAAGCAAAAGTACTTCAGTGAACAACTGCAGACTGGGGAAGGCAGGTATTTTGTCACAACTGAAAAATTTCTAGAGTTAGTAACAGGTTGCACCAGGTGTTCTGTATAGATTCACCCCTTGACTGAAAGAAAGGCTGGCAACTGGTTGCCATTCACTCTGGTCAGGAGAAAAACTATGAGAACTAAAATCTAAAGGGGAGGAGAAGAGCGAAGAAAACGACATACATTTTTTGTAAGTCATAAAAGTCTAAATTTAGTGTTCAGCTGCACTTGTACCACAAAGCTTAATAAAGTATTATGCATGAAATGATAATTCAGAGGGAAGAACCAGTGCAAAATCAAGCACACAAACCCAGGGACTTCAACAAAGACCAGATGAATTTTACATTAATCAATATACAAACGTTGGAGATCTGAAACAGCCCTTTTTCTCTATGTTGTCAGAACAGAAGCTGAAAGTTTCTTCCAAGTAGATTTTAAACCAAAAACAGTATGAAACTAGATCAAGCCATTTTGTTTAGTCAATGAGAAAATTAAAACAAAAACTGAAATACAAGAATTTTATCCTGAGGGACACACTGAGAACTCTTATTCTACAGTGCAAGAGCTCCCTGCATCTCCCCACTTTCTGGGATTCCAGGGTTATAGGGACATTGGCAAAGATTACTCCCCACCACCACAAACAAAAGTTTCGGAGAAGAGGGTTAGGATACACAACCCATAACTTTCTTAGTGTCCAGTTAAAGCATTTCCAATAACAATAGTACACTCTGGAACAGAATTTCTCAAACTGTGTGTTGTAGCCTGATTTTTGGTGGAGCCTCTAATGAAAACGGGTGATGGAAACATCAGATAAGCCCTGTTGCCTCAAGCCCTGTGGCTATTCAGATAGTTGCTAACTGTCCTACAAAGAGCTGAGCTCCTACAGTTTGCAAGCTTGTGTAAAAATAGGGAGAAAAAAATGTTTGACTGTTTGTGTTTTTTACCCAGTCCATCAATGACAGGTAGTAGTGAGAGGTGACCGTGGACTCAAATAACTAAGCCCCTCAAGCCTTGAGGCTATTCATTTAGGCTGCCTCATTATGAGAAATTGATCAAGGTTTTTTGGCAATTACTTGTAAGTAAATAAAAACATTTCTTTCTAGAGCACCTTTTTTTTTAAGTCTTGTAAAGCGAGGTGGGTCCCAATTGAATGTCATTTTAAAAAGTGGGTCCCAGTGTTAAAGTTTGAGAACCACTGCTCTAGAAGCTATTGACATTATGCAAGCATAAGATTTTTATTAATGCAAAAATATATATTTTGAGTTTAATCTATTTGGATGATCTGACTAATCTCTACTAAAACGTTTTCCTATACAGAGGAAAACAGAGGAAAACAGGGGAAAACAGAGAAGCAGGAGCTCACCACCTATCAACAGCAACATCAACCTATGCCCCCCTTTCACCTACTGAAGCAAGATGGTAATTGCTGCCATCAACCATAACAGAGCAATAATGGCTGCTACCTTGAACAGATTTAGCAGCCTATTCCTAGGTGATACGAATTGTAAGAATAGATAAAACATGGGCAAAAACTATGGTGGAGAAAAATTGGGGATTTTCGCTACAGCACAGATACTGACTTTTCAAACAGCTATATAGATTTGCAGTTATCCTATCCTAAATATAAATGATATTGGATTGACATGTAGTAAGCAATCAAATATTAGTGCAAATAAAATTTTACAGCCAACATCAGCAGCTGAACAACTTGAATGCCATACAGATTTTGCCAGGGGGTTATAATGTGGAAGCAAATAGTAGTAAGACAAAGCCTCCCCAGTCCAGTTCCACAAAGTAGATTGCTAGAAATGTCCTTCCCCTTCTGTCTAGTACCATCGAGGTCTCTCTGCCCTCTACTTCCTCTCCCTGCTGTTTCCAGTAAATTGGAGGAAGTAAAACACAAGGCTGCTGCTTAGCAATAGCCCTACACATCTTTCCTACTCGATCTGGAGATCCCCGAAGAAGCAAGACTGTGCATTTTTTTGCTATACGGTTAGTCAAGATACTCAGTTTAACTTGCCTAACTCAGTTTATCAGTAACAGTCATGTCAGTCAGTGGGAGAAACAGAAGAAGAAAGAGAGAGGAATTGGAATTTGAGTAAAAAAGGTAATTGAGGCAGGAAGATGAACGGGCCACTTCCACATCCTATTTTCCTCCTTCCGCAAGCATGTCTTTGTCTGCTTTCCCTCATTCCTGAAATGTCTGTTTCCAGAAAGCAAAGAAAGGGAACAATTGGAGGGGGGGGGCTGGTTGGCATTCTTCACAGTAAAGAATTGGTACTGATTAAAGCTGATAACCTTTAATTTATAATCCAAAAATCAATTTACTAATTTCTACTTCATAAAGAATTGTAGTGGCTCTTATATTCCCCTATGATTGGGATAGGCAATTTCCTGCAATCTACCACCATGTACGAAGTTCAGTCTAAGTCTCCACTGACTATCAATTTTCACTACATTCTCTTTATAAAAGGTTAACACAAAGTCTTGTTGCACTTGAACAACTGACCAATTTATTGGAGTAAAACCTTTTCTCCTTCATGAAGTTCACTCCAGATGCATGAAGCACTAGCCTCAGTGAATGGAGTGCAATTACGCACACAGGTAGAGAAAAAGAAAACAATGGGGTCAATGGCCATGACTACATTTTACATCATTTGAATTTCATGGCTACCTGACCACATTAGCTACCATTTTTCTTTATTTCATAACATTCCATACACTTACAATTTCTCACTTTTTATATATGATAAAATATAAATGATATATCATATCATTTATATATAATAAAATATAAATTTATATGATACACACATTAATGTGAGATGCATATGTTTTATATACCCACACACATCTTGTGAACTGAGGATAACACTTAGCATCAAAGTTGGAAGGGACCTAGAAGATCAGCAAGCCCAACTTCCTGCCAAAACAAAACTGCAACAGGGTTTATAATTGTTAAGCCCTGATTAAGTCCTTCAAAAATGGAGACAGTCTACCACATAATATAAGAAAAGCCCTGCTGGATCAGGTCAAAGTCCCATCTAGTTCAGCTTCCCATACAGCAGCCCACCACATGTCTCAGGGAGCACACAAGATACCATGCCTTCTAAGGCAGACTATTCCACTGCCAAACAGGTCTTGTTGTCAGGAAGTTTTCCTTAATGTTTAATTGAAATCTCCCTTCTTGTAATTTAAATCTACCCCTTGAAAAAATAAGAAACTAAGATATTATGTCTTCTCTTAACAGTCTCTTCTTCAAACTAAACATGGCCAATTCCCTTAACTTTTCCTCATGGGACATGATCTCCATCTTCTTCAATATTCTAGTTGCCCTCCTTTGGGTCCACTCCAGTTTGTTAATATCCTTTCAAAACTGCACTGCCCAATATTCCGAGTGAGGTCTGAGTACCATTACTTATAACAATCTGGATACTATTGATAATTCTGTTGATGCAACTTAGAATTGCATTTGCTTTCTTTGCCTCATGTCACAAATGCCAACTCGTGTTTAGTTTTGGTCACGAACCAATTTTTTTGGCAGATTAGGCTATAATCAAGGGTTAAACACTTATGGGGGTAGCACTGCTATACAATCACCTTTATAGCCACAAAGGTTTTAAATGGCTAGCAAAGTCAAACTTTTTTAAGGTGGGCCCCGATACTAAAAAGTTGAGAACCACTGGCCTAGATGTTTTTTCACATGAACTATTGCCCAGGTAAGCATTTCAAAATTTATTTATGTGCTCCTGACTTTTCTATAATCCAGTGTTCAAACTGTGGGTCAGGACCCATTGGGTGGGTTGCGACCTGATGTCAGGTGGGTTGCAGAAAGTTGGGAGCAGTCATCTTGGAAACTGCAGACCTTACTCTTGTTATATTCCTTTTGTATTAACTTTTATATTAACAGTTTGAATTTTCAAATAAGGTTGTTTTTTTAAAAAATTGTTTTTAGGTCAGTGCTTTTACATAATATTTTGTCCAAGTCTTGCTTTCTGTCAGGAATGTTTCATGATTGTACAACTGCTGCAGTCCAAGAATGCCAATGTGCATTTCAGGAGTGTCATTTTATTATGTTACAATGACAGCACTTCCTGCTTGATGATGTCACTTTCTGCTACAACATCACTTCCAGGTTAATGACATCACTTCTGGTGGGTCCCAACACAAGCGCCATTTTAAAAAGTGGGTCCCGGTCTAAAAAGTTTGAATACCACTGCTCTAATCAAATAATTTTGTAGTCTACAGAAGTTTTTACTACAACACATTGATTAATCTTTAAGGTGCCACAAGTCCGTGTTGTTTTTGCTGCTACAGATCGACTACCTCTCTGCTGTTACAGACTACCTCTCTGGAAATTATAAAGGGTTATAATGCTAAGATTCTTAAAGGGCACAAGTCAACATGAAACTGTCCAAAGTCAAACACTCAACTGATTGACACAGAGCCATTCAGAAACCAAAATAACTGGTCCTTGGTTTAGTAATCTGCTCTTTGGCCATCATCCAGTACATTTTGATAATATGCTTGAATCTCATTCATTTCTTAACTTTTAAGAATTTTGCTGGATATCCAAAATCATTTTTGATATTAAATTTTTCCTTCTAAGATTTTTCTTTCCTCTTTCAAATCCAAGGTGAATATTTTCTTCTCTCCCAGAGATATTTTGCTGCACAAATCCTTTTTCAAAATCAATAAATTCTAACTACTGCAAGGTCATGAAACACATACCCCACCCTACTGAAATTCCTTCTACATTAGGTCTCAAATAAGACAAATTTTACTTACATCAGTGGAAATGCAAAAAGCGGAAGCGTCATAATGAACCTTGCTGTCCACTCATCAGGAAGGTACCACAAATAGATTATTAGACAGGTGATAAGATAGAGAACAGATGAATATAGGAGAAGCCTTCCAACCCATAGCTTTTGCTGCCTCTGATTTTTTTCTCTAAAGTCTTCTAGTGCCTGAATGTCCTGTAAATAAACAAAATCTTTTAAATATTTAAGTATATTGAAAGCATTTGCCCAGGTGTGCTGAGCTTTTATATTTATGCCTATTAACTGACAACATCAAAACAAAGCCAAGCACTGGACATACCTGGCAACTTTGATACATTTAATCCAAGACATAATCTAGACCACGTCCTGCTAGCTTTGATGTACATGCTAGGGGGAGGGTAGGAGACCAGAGAAAATATGGGAATTCCATACATGTGATGGAAGGAAACAGCTAGGAAGTTATCCCACTATGTTTATTATATTAACAAGACAGAAGAATAGTATCTTCTGTCCAGGATAACAATATGCCTAAGGAAATGATAGAAACCAGGAAAGTAAAGCAAAGAAAGTATACAGTTATATTTTTATGGTATAGTTTATTAGTAGGAAACACTGAAGAATCAGTACATCTCACTAACCAGTTCTGGGTTACTACTAATACTTTTGGTTTCCCTGTTCCTAACAATAATTATCGAAACAGTTTCCAACTATTTTAACCAAACTTCAATCTAGTTGGTATCCTTAAGCTGCAATACTAGGCTTATAAATAATGTTGCAATAAATAACCTGCAATGACCAAAAATTACCACTAGATAATCAGGCACACAAGCATTTGTGAATTAGAAGGAAATGATGAAGTTTCTGTTTTTAGGGGGAAAAAATTTACTAATATCAGTGTCAATGGTCAGATGGGACAGGACAAACACCTTTTTGATGTAATGAGTAACTTATGTGTTCTTGTCAGGATTTAATTTTACAATTTAATTTTTAAAAGACTGAGAAAGAATATTACTGTGAGAAGAACCAGAAGTTTATTAAAATTCACCCACAATTTCTCATAGACCAGAGAAGAGAAAGCAGGTGGAAGCCTCAGACTCATGCATTTCTTCTCCTCCCTCTGCAGACAAGGAGAGAAGATATAAAAAGCATCTTCTCATGGTCTTGAACAAACAAGTATATTCTATCCAACCATGTTTGAATTGTGGTTTGTTCAAGCCCAAGAGTTATCAGACCAGGATTTTCAGGCTACCCTGGTTTCGTTAACTTATTATGGTTTGTGAAAACTGAGAATGGGAACACTCTTCTCCCACCGTATGCAAAACTCAGTGCCACAATATGAGGTAATGGCTACTAGCTTAGAAAACATAAAAGGAAGATCAGACAAACTTATGGAAAACAAGTCTATCAGTGGGAACTAGTCATTATTGCTGTATGCAATATCAAGGTTCAGGTGCACAATGCCTTTAAAAACCAAATCCTGAGAACAATAGCATTAGAGGGATCTTGCCTTCACCTCCTGCTTTTGCATTACCAAAAGCATCTGGTTGACCACTGTGGGAAGCAGGATGCCGGTCCAGGTGAACCTCTGATCTAAATCCAGCAGGGCTCTTCTTATGCAAGAGCCCAAGTCTGACATTTGCACCTCCTTGTCCACATAACACAAAAACTAAAACTCAAAAACTAACACAAAACTAAAACTCATTATTGTTTGAATTTAGGCAATATTTTTTATAACAATAACTGCATAGGTCTGAGCAATTTAAAAACAGATGAGTATGGATTACTGCAACTGTGCTATGTTGCAATTCTTAAACTTTAAAACAAGTGAAACATGCACTACGTTATCTATATACACTAGCTTTTATGTACCCGGCTTCGCCTGGGTGTTTATATGTGCCATCCCCGACCCCCAGCTACTCACCAGGCATACAGATGGCCAATTTATATGTCCCATCCCTGCCCCCCCTCACATGTGTGCCCAGGTGTTTATATGTCCCATCCCTGATCCCCCCCTCACATGTGTGCCCAGGTGTTTATATGTCCCATCCCTGACCCCCCACTCATATGTGTGCCCGGGTGTTGATATGTCCCATCCCTGGCCCCCCACTCATATGTGTGCCCGGGTGTTGATATGTCCCATCCCTGACCCCCCACTCACATGGGTGCCCGGGGGTTGATATGTCCCATCCCTGACCCCACCCCCACTCACATGTGTGCCCGGGTGTTGATATGTCCCATCCCTGACCCCACCCCCACTCACATGGGTGCCCGGGGGTTGATATGTCCCATCCCTGACCCCACCCCCACTCACATGGGTGCCCGGGTGTTGATATGTCCCATCCCTGACCCCACCCCCACTCACATGCGTCCCTGGGTGTTGATATGTCCCATCCCTGACCCCACCCCCACTCACATGTGTGCCCAGGTCTTTATATGTCCCATCCCTGACCCCACCCCCACTCACATGTGTGCCCGGGTCTTTATATGTCCCATCCCTGACCCCACCCCCACTCACATGTGTGCCCGGGTCTTTATATGTCCCATCCCTGCTGCTGTACTGTATCTGTTGCTCTAGGTGTAGTAGCCCACTGTTTCATATCCTGTAGTTGTTTGTGACGCTGCTGTACTGTTTGTGTTGCTCTATGTAGCAGCTCTGTCTCTCTTATCGTGGAGTCTTGTCACGCTGCTGTACTGTTTCTGTTGCTCTAGATGTAGCAGCTCTGTGACATAGCGTTGCAAGTTTTTTTTCTTTTTCCCCCTCGGGTGTTTCCTGTGTATGCTGTTGTTTCATCTTTGTAGCCTTTGGTTGCACCTGCCCAATTGCCTTACATTACACAGTGAAAGTAAACTTTCAGAGAGAAAGTAAGCTTTCAACAGCCACAGCACCTTGTGCCAACTGTCCACTGCCAAGCAGGGACCGCCCACATGTCCACAGAACACATTGTATCGGTTTGCCTGCGTGAACCTGTTTGCTGTTGTTTGTCTTCAACTGTCAAGAGTTCAGTTGCTGCCTGAAGATTCCGCATGTCATTTGCATCTCATCATGTCATCACCAGAGCCTCGGAATGTTCGGTTCAGCCCATAGCCGTCCATAGAGAACCACAAATTCACTTGTACCCACGCCCGTGGGGGCGCAATCCGTTCCAAAACCGCGCAGCGATGGTTTCGGGGGGCCAAGGCACCCGCGTGCCGAGTTTGGCGCGAATCAGTCCAGGCGTTGCGGAGCCTATGTGGAACAAACATACATACACACATACATACACACATACATACGCTCTTCTTTATATATATAGATTATATAAAAAAGGATGTGTGTATATGTGTATGTTCTGCATAGGCTCCGCAATGCCTGGAGCGACACGCACCAAACTTGGCACGCACATGCCTTGCGGCCTGGCGACAAACACTGCGGGGGTCAGGCCCCCCAGCGCCCCCAGGGGTGCGGGTGCACAGGGGGCCCCATGGGAAAATGGTTGAAAACAGCCGAAATCGGCATTGAATCCATAGTTTGCGGGGTCACCGAGATGAGCGGCAACGCTCCCGACGCCGTTGGAGTCCGGGTTCGGCCCCCATCAGTGTGGGGAGCGAGAAGGGGTGCAAAACTCATAATCTCTGGAAGATCATTTTGTTACCCGGGTAACAAAAAGCTAGTATAATATAATGTATAATACGATCAATTGTAAAATATTTTCATATTTTTCCATGAACTCTTTCATGCCCTCACATTAATATATATTATTAGTCCAGTCAAAATTATATTATTAGTTATCAGACCAAGGACAAATTCCTCCAAAAGGTCTGTCAATTGTTCTTGTCAGTACTAGGTGTCCAGATTGACAGAAATAAAATCCGCCAAAATCCTCCCACCGGAAGTGGGCGGATTACAAATAACACGGTTACATGATTTTGGCTGATTTTCATGGTTTGCGGCTGCCATCTTGAAAATAACCCACTTCTGGTGGGCGGATTTTTTTTCTGTCAATCAGGACACCTAATACTGACAAGAACAGTTGACAGACCTTTTGGAGGAATTTGTCCTGGGTTATGGGTTTTTTCCCACTAAATTGACTGGACTATATATTCATTTTACTTCTTTGAATCACAGCCATTATCTACAGGGTGGTCACAAAGTCCCAGTGCAGGCTTAAATGATTTCAACTCCAAATGCACACAATCTCATGCACAGAAACGTGGCCACCATGCATAATTACATACACCCCAGGATTACATGCTAATGTTCTAAACATATAGACTCTATATTTAAGAAGAAATTGCTGATGTTAATGTTCCAGCTTTGCTCTTTATTTGCCAACAGAGAAATCCTAAGCATGTCTATTCAGAAATCCCATTGGATTCAGTGGACTTACTACAAGGTAAGTATGTATAGGATTGCACCCTATTATTGTTAGGCTTATTTCAGTGTCCAATTCCAACTATAAAAGAGAGCTAATTACATTTAAAATAACATTAGATCCTTCCATTTGCTTCTTGTATCAAACAATGAGATCATACATACCTTGTCAATTTTTTCCAGAACTTCTATTGTGGAAGGCTTTGCCTGCTTACAGGAGAAAGAAAAGTGCTGTGAAAATTTGTCTTGTTGAACTATGTTATAAACAAATGTTACCAACAACTGATTATCAGGGCTGGTAAAAAAAAACTGCAGCACATTGCACAACATAACACCATTCTCTTTTTAAAGCTCATTTCGAATTACTAGTCCCTCAACTGCATCACACAAATAGAATATACCAAGCCAATGAAAGCCCAAAAGGGCCTGGCATATTAATTCCATAGGATAACCCATCTTCAGATCACCTGAGAAAAAAAACTAAAGAGAGGAAATGATATACTGACCTAAGAGTGTACATAAGAGCTGAGGCACATTTGCCTACTCACAAGTAAACATGCACATGTGGCTCACTTTTGCTTTCCATAGAGCTCAATACATTTTCTGGTGGCGAGGACTTCCTTTGAGAGTTTGTGGAGGTCTGCATTCATCAAATCAGGATCCTTCTGGTGGCGTTGTGTTCCCCAAGGCATGCCCTTCGAAGTGTATGGAGGCACAGTTGTCTACTCACAAACAAATGTGCTGCTCCAGTTTCCAAAGGGCAATACATTTTCCTTGTCAGATACTAGCTTGTAAGTTTTGCAACCCACCAAAAATTGGGTTGTGACCCACAGTTTGAGAACTCCTGTCTTGCAATATATTAGACTGAAAGCAGCTTTAAAAATCATTATTTTAGAGTAACATGTACCTATAAACCAGTATTGTAACATGTGAAAGCAATAGATTGCTCAATTTTTTAGAACAATCTAATGGATCATATTCAGTCAGTCTCAAATTCATGCAGATTCCCATGTTCAGAGAGGAGCAACCACTTTCACAGTAGTGACCAAATATGCTTTTTAAGGACACATAACATTTCACTAAGAAATAAAGCCAAGACTGATACTTATTTAATTCTAAGCAACATCGTTTGTCACTTGACCAGTCAAACACAACTTGGTCAACAGGCCAGTTGACTGGTCAAGTATTTTTAAAGCACTAACTTTATTAGAACAAATACTTCACACTCGCTGACAGGTTTGAGAAAAATGCTAAATTACAAAACAGCTTATTATAGTGAAACAACATTAATGGCTAAAAATGTTTAAAGGTTACTAAATCCAAGTCCAGAATTTCACAGAAACCTTACAGAGCAAATAGGTAGATCACTTTGAGGGAGGGGTTACTTGCAGGTTCCTGCAGCCAGTAAGCACATAACTCTAATGCTTACTTCCATAGTGCTACACTTTGGTTTACTGCTATGTCTAAATAACCAGTTCCAAACTAGTGGTCTGTGAGATCCTGAGAAGTTGTCTTTGAGGTCTCAGGGGAAAGAAAAAAAAAGATTTCCTTCTCTCACTTCCAGCATCTCACGGAGCAAGCACTCCCCCATGGACAATCAGAGAAGGTGGGGAAAAAGACCTCCTGCAGCTGGACCCAGCACTGAAGTATTGGCTGAGACTGAGAGCAATGGCTTCTTCACCCCCTCTGAAAGTCTGTGGGGGAGGCATTAGCTGGGAGATGCTTCCCCATGGACCACCAGACAGAGCAAAAATGTGCAGTCGGAGGGGGTTGCATGTGGTCTATGGCAATTCCAATGTTTGCCTCAGTGGTCTGTGGGTTCCCACAGATTGGGAACCACTAGTCAAAATGAAATGATAAATTATTCTAAATATACAAAAATATACTATGACGGATGAAAGAGCATCTAGTAACAGGAAAACATGCAGAATTCCATGCACATGATCCCATGGACTTTTATGAACAAACCTGTGCCCTAGCTTCCTACACACATGCACCTGTGCAAACACACAACTCTAGCTTCCCTCAATAGTATGTACTAAAGGGTGGAAAACTAGACAAAGGAATTGCTGGCTTGTAGGGTCTGGAAATATTTCAGATTCTTTGAAGTCAAATGACACACTATGAAGTTGGCAGAGCTGAATCTGAAATTTCTCGAGTCCTGATAAACTGAATTGTGATTTTATACACAAGTGTAGAAAAGTGGGAATGAAAGAGCCCTGTTTGAACATGCTGAAAGAAACACTGTGTGTGTGTGGGGGGGAGCACAAATATTTAGAGGCACTGATAATATTATCTGTTCACTGGCAGACTCCTTTTTGTACCTACAGTACAATGAAATGCAACCATGGCAAACTGAAGTTAGTTAAGTATCAAGATATTAACAGGGCAGTAGAACAAGTTGACTACAGTAACTATGGATTTTTGCTTCCATGTGGTAGTCAGTATGGCAGTAGATAATGCACTGAGCCAATGAGACTTTGGATTAAAATCTCTACTCAAATTTGAAGCTTGCTGGATAGGAGGATAAAATGCTATAACAGAGGCACTGCCCCGGGCTACAAATATACTCATGAATCAAAAGACATGCCGTGATTACTTTTATTCCTTGCTGCCACACAAAACTATATAGTAGAAGACTGTGAGAGAAAGAGCACTAAGTCATGTTACTTTTCTGGAATAAGTTGATGTAAATTATAAATTTGTAAATTTGCTCACAGGGGAAAAAATATTCCTTGCATACACAACAGATACCTGTAAAACAAATTCACTGGTCTCTTATTATATAGGAGGTATGAAGATTGTTGCATTATACAGTATTGTGCAAAAGTCTTAGCCCGCCATTGGATTTCTTTTAACAATGGTATAATGACTATATATAAAGGAAGACTGAAGGAAGACTGGTATATACCAGGAGGGATTACTTCAGAAAACTTCAGGATAGTATCTTCAAAAGAGTTCAAGATGTGCTTAGAGCCAAGGGAGGTCACCCCAAAAGTCCCTCTAACTTTTACCTAAGGAGCTGTTTTGTTCTGAAAACCATGTTTGTTTGAATTTTGTGTACATATTTCCTGTATTTTCTATTTGTATCTTAATACAGAATCCGATAAATAAGGATGGTCATTTAAACTTTGCTAAAACAAAGCTGATGGTGGTCTAAGACTTATATTAAGTACAAAAATGATGCCCTGGATTTCATTTATGAACTTCGACAATTTTCATATAATAAGAGACTGCACAGCTTGGACCCAAAGAGCTACTTGGATGTGCTGAGTGGAATCATTTTCTCCCTTTCAAGCAACAGATCCTCATACCATATCACAAATTACGTTTCAAAGTTTGAGGAATTTGAAAAGCAGCCTGTTATGGTACAGAAATCTAACTCAAAAAGGGCATGAGTCCACTGGGCATGCCCACGCAATTTTTGGGGATAGAAGTCCATGTATCAACATATGCAGAGCTTTCATTTACAATTAGCTTTTCAATCTCACCATCAAAGAGTTGAGAAACCTACCTTTCAAAGTATATATAAGGCTTTCCTTATTTTAGTTAATCACTGGCTTATTTCACAGCTCAAGTAACCATATAGAAATCCAGCTAAAATTGGTTTCAGAACCCAATGGTCAAAATAATCACAACTAACATATCCAATTGCTTCCAATGAGACTTTGCTGTTACAGGCTGGGCATCCCTGAAACACTTGGGACCAGAAGTGCTTTGGATACTGGATTTTTCTGTCTTTCTGAATACTTGCAAATACATAATGAGAGATACATAATGAGAGATAATGGTGATGGAGCCCAAGCCTAAACACAAAATCCATTTATGTTTCATATATTTCTTACACACATAGTCTGAAGATAATCTTATACAATATTTTTAATAATTTTGTGCATGAAACCCTTCCTGTTAAATCTAGTAGTAGTTGGTGTTTTGTTTTTTTTCAAGCATCCTGGCTGCTAGAAGACAGTCTGAACGTCACTGTAAGCTTGTAAGGTTGTAACAAGCAAGACATTTTTGCTGGAGCAAGTCCTAAAATTCATTAATGGGCACATGGGGTTGGGCATATGTAAGGAGTAAGGGAGCCGAGACAAGCATCTCCCATATCTGCGGTTTCTGTATCCGCAGAGGGTCAGTGGAACAGATCCCCACGGATACAGGGCACACCTGCACTCTGAATGAATGTAAACACTGTAACAGTGTCCCCCATATCTGTGGGGGATAGGTTCTGCTGCTATCATGGATACTTGCTGATGGCAACAAACCTACTTAAATTTCCCCCCTCCCCCAAGTCCTGCTCATGACTCACCTCTCTTCATTTGCACATGCTTTGCAAAAGGAAGATTTTTCTTCCTTTCACTTTGGAACAGGAAGCAGTCTGTGAGAACCTAGCCTTGTAGCTACAAGAGGAACTCTACAGAAGGTGACTGAGAAAGCTAACAAGAAGTGGACAGCAGAGAAAGCAGACAGCAAGAATGCTAGGCTTGGCTTCCTGTTAGTGTTCTCATTGTTGTCTCCTCCAGTGCAGTGGTTCCCAACACCACATCTTGAAAACATATCTTTAACCGTCTTCCACCAACTTCAGACGGGTGTCTTAACAGGTTGTCTTACCTAAAAAGGGGATCCTCGTACTAAAAAGGTTGGAAACGACTGCTCTAGCAGCTATAAGGCTAGAATCTCAAATTGAGAACCATAGATAAGTGAAACTGTGGATAGAGAATCCATAGATACCAAGTGGACTCATGTATAAACACTATATTATTTAGGACTCAAAATTAGCATCAGTAATCCAGATATTACACTCGTAATCTATTGCAAGTGGGCCTCATTAAAAGTGGGCCACATTTCTCCATAGACAACTTTCAGATGTCACAAAATTGGCTTAAATATTTAGAAAAATGTACTCCATTGGTTTAAAGTTGGCATACATCGCCTAGGAAAAAAGTACAAATTACCTGATTAGAACTTGGCTTTTGATAACATGCTTTACCAGGACACTTGCTCAGAGCAACTCCGCCCAGTAGAATTGGCTACAAACCAATACAGCAGAAAGCATGCATATGCCCATTAATTTCAAATGGCTTAATAAGCACATGAAACACTGCAATTGTTTCTGGCCAACGTTAGGTAATTCTGGCTATTTCAGCAATACTTGTGATATCTGATAACACATTCTGCAATCTCAAATTTAACTTTAAAGTTTAACTTTATTATTATTAACCTGTGAACTGCTTTGTGAATTTGTGTTGAAAAGTAGTATATAAATACTTTGATATGCAATTATTCAGAAATCTAGACAAATCCAAAATCCAGACACCTTTCCGTCCCAAGCAGTTTCGATAAGGGATACTCAACCTGCATTTGTCACTGTACTAAGAGTAATTTCTTTACCTAGATATACTAAACAAGCTCAGGTCCCTGTTCCAAACACAGCAGATTTCTTTGAAATAGCATCCGTGACACTGTTCTTGCGATACAAAAGAATGCAATACTAATCCAAAAGATTTACTTACCCGCCATCTGGAAACTATTCCACCCATTTCTGTATTTGTGGAGGCAGGTCGTTGTGGTAACTTATAACCAATCTTGTAATGGAATTCACAGCTAGAAGTAAAGCATTTGTGGTTAATTAAAAATGCCCCCACGGTGTAGAAGATATTTTAAATTGCCTTCTAGTCAGCCAAATGATTGTGACATTGTACACATGGAGTCTATAGTTTCAAAAGCCTTCAACGTATTTCATTTGTATGTATATGATGTTCCGCAGATGGGTTGCATCTTCATTTTGCTTTGCAGATTTGAAGTTAAGGAAAAGCTTTCCTTTCCACACACTCCTTATAATAAAAACAAGTATTCATGGAAGCAAAACAATGTTTTAGTCCTCCTCTAATAATAGGCACATTTTATAAAATTAAGGCCGGATCCAAAGGAAAGCAACCTCCATCAAAGAAAGCTTCTCTGGACAACCACAATGTACTTACGCTGAAACTTCATAATGGAGGAGACATCAGGCTGTATCCCGCCTTAAGAACTTGACTATTAATTAGGTGAATATAAGCAGCTACTGCAGATTTAGAATGGGGCATCTATGAGCCAATTAATACTTTACAAGTATTTCAACGTGCATTTTTTCAGACATCATAAAAGTTCCAGAAAAGCATTACTAAAAACACAAGCAATGTATTCATGCATATTCAGCAAAAAACATTGCTGCAAAGTAATTCACTACCTTAATTGCAAAATGTTTTGAATGGTACTTCAGTTCCATGCAGAGGCAGTGCTATGCATGCCTATTCAAGAGATATGTCTCATTGAGTTCAATGGAACTTACTCCAGGTAATTGTGTATAAGACTGCAGCCTTACTATAGCTGTGAATACACATACAGGAAATCCAAGGGAGCTAAAAAAGAAAGGCCTCCTCAGACTATGAGGGACATCAAGCAAACACTAACACTGCTGTACACTGAAAATGCTCAAATAAAACCAGGAAATAAAATTGTACATTTCTTCCCACCAAGCCCCCAAAATATTCTCATATGTATGAATATAACAAAATGCATGGGAATTTTGCTTTTTATTTGTTTGGGCTAATACGACACAACACTGATGTTAAAAACAAGACAAATTAAGCATCTGTCAAATGCCCTGGTTTAACAAATGCTGATATAACACAAACATGTGTATCTATTTTTCAGATAAGCTAGTTTTCTATGTACAGAGGACCAGGAGGGGAAAATAGAGGACAGCACCCTGGCATTACACTAGGATGAGAACATTCTGAATCCTTTTTATGATTGGAAATACCAAAAAATAAAACGAACAAGAATAAGAAATGAGATATGGCTGGGTTGCAGCATACCACTACTAACTACAGAAAACATTATTGATAAATCTTTGGTTGGCTTCGCTGAACTGATCAATTTGGAAGGCACAAGCATGCTGAGCATATCTAAGGATTTTGGAGATTCCCTTGCCTCTACAACATATGCTCCATGATGGTGGACATTACTTCCAGCTCTGTAACCAAACAAGACTGAAGGGTTTCTGCATCACCTTGCAACATCTCTTTTTCACAGGAATCTTTTCACCTAGTTGCAGGGTAACATAGAATCTTCCTTTTACATTTGGTCCTGGTTATTTTTATATCTTCCTGGGTTCTTCAAGTCTGAGTGCCTACAGTCTCCTGAACAGTGGAGGCTGGGATCATGGAGACATCTGCTCTGTATCTATTTTCACGGTGATGGTCCACGGTGACTCACATTGACCATCTCTGCCATTTGCTCCCAGCTAGACTATTTATGCAACAATGGGATGATCTTCTTGGAAAGTTCTGGACACTCACTTCTGGTAAACATGCAGAGGATTGGGCTATCACTATGTTCAGCATGGGACACTTCCAAATAAGTGCAGTGCACTAGGGTTTTGTCACTTGAGGCAAGAGGTCAGCATGTCACCCCCATGATGGACCTCCTTCCATACCAGGCCATACAAATTACATTATCATATGCACAACCTAAATGCAGCTGCATCATTCGAGTTTATTTATAATAAGATAGGTTGCCCAACAAGTCAGTAACCAACAAAAAAAACACCAATGGCTAAATTGATAACATTCACACAACTCAGAGTTCTAATATTGGCTCTGATACATGGAAATGAGAGCTGACTTATACCAACACCTTATTGGTTCCCTGTTGTCATAACACCACCTCACTGGTTCTTAGAACAATCAGTTTCATTGGTCAGTTTTGAGTTAAGGAAATCCACTTTTTGTTACATAAGGCAGTTTTCTTTTTCTGGTTTTTTGGCTATAATTTTTGATAGAATAGAGATGTTTTGATGTGGTTTGTTTCACTGCATTGCACTATAAATTCCACATCAAATGATATATAACATGGTATTCCAAAATATCAAAATTGTGGGCATTAGTAATGTGTGTCTCACACTCACACACACACACAGAGAGAGAGAGAGAGAGAGAGAGAGAGAGAGAGAGAGAGCGCATCTTCTGGTGCAATCCCCATCCCCTTAGTGACACCACTTAATAGGTGCAAATAGAAAAGCCACCTTAGCTTTCAAATACGTTGTTCTTGCATGTGCACAAGGACTGAAACAGAAATCCATCTCTTTCCTCTGTGATGATTATGGGCTGCATGGCCATAAGAGAGCACGTCCTCCAGAGTATAACGTAAATGGGTTATATGGTCATGATTTTAGCCATCGCCCACCTTCTCGCATCTCTGTGCAACCCAAGATCCCATCTGCCTGTATGTATACACCCGCAGGTGCCCACTATGCAATTTGTACCACCAAAAAATGAAGGCTACAGATCACTTGTATGAAATCTATGTGCACTGAAACATATGCATGCAGACAGGACCTTAGAACACATGGAGGCCACATGCAGCATGGGAAGAGCATCAGTGTGCATGAACCCAATCCCACCCACAATATACTGTATAAAGAACTGCTGCATAAGGTTTTAATTTGTTTCATGACAATGATAATCACTAACAAAAACAAAAAAAAATGCATGCACGCACACACACGCAGTATTACAAGTGCACCATTTAAGACTACAATCAAATACATTTAGGGTCAAACTACATGCAATGTACAATATTGTATGGATGTTGTCCCCAATTGGTGGCAGGGGAGACAAAATGCAGTGGTGAAGGACAGAAACATATAGCCAAACATTAGCATAGCAATCAGGGTGAAGTCTGCCACAGGTACCAGGCTGGAAGGGGTGCTGCATGAGGTCCAGCCACGATGGCAGCAGCAAGAAGAGGCGGCGGCGGCGGCGGCGGCAGCAGCAGCGGGAGCAGGTATGTAGAAGCCGCCGCCGCCATCTCTTTGTGTTCTGACAGCTTTGCAATGTCACTGCCACCCCATTCCTTCCCTTTGGGGGGCTCTCGTTGAGCCTCCAAAGGAGAAGGAATTGGGCGGCAGCAAGACTGCAAAGCTGCCACCACTTTTGGGAGAACCAAGAAGTGACATGCAGTGTCACCATCTAGGATACCGCTGCCTCTAGCAACACCTCTGCAGCACGTTCCTTACTTACAGGGACTGCACTGGTGGAATATATTTTCCGCCAGCGTGCGCTGTCACAGAAGTATCGTAAAGCATGCATAGCCAGCATACCGGAAGGAAGATCAGAGCCATTCCATGCATGCCAGCAGCCACAGGGAAGGCCTGCTGGACCAGTCTGGTGCAAGGGAGGGTGGAATGGGGGCAAGGGGAGAAAGGGATCAGCGGCACCAGCATGCGCCATATCCTAACCTGCTTCACAGGTCTGGCCCGCCTGCGTAGATCAACTTGGACTTCTACCTGCTACACTGCTGACACAAGTCTGAGTTGTGTCATCACAACAGCTGCTGTGGCTTACCCTGGCACAAGGAGACAAATGTCCCCTTATCCCAAGGGGACCTCCAGCAGCCAAAATTCCCATACTGGATAGAGTAGGGGACCCACTCTGGGCCGCTGCATGGGAATTTAGTCGGGACTGGGCTGCAAGAGGAATAACAGCCAAGAAGTGGGAGGGATTGATTTTTTCCCTCATTCTGCCATTATTATTTTTTTCCGGATACTTCTCACCCAGCTGCTATTCCTTTTCCTCTGTGGGGCAAAACACAACTGGGGAGGAAGGCAATATTTAGAATATCTAACACCTTTTTGTCTTCAAGTTATAACACTTCAGTACTCATGTAATATCATCCAAAAATATTTCATATGAGGTCAAAAATAATTCATAAAGCAAACAAAACATTATTTCAGGATACAGAACACTAGTACTACAAATAATGTGCCACGGTAGCTGATAACTACCACGGTAGCTGGTAACTGATAACACGGTAGCCATACAACTATACAGGCATGCCTCGGTATCTACTGGGGTTCTGTTCCAGACCACCCCAGGAATACTGGGAAACACCTTTTTAAAGATAAGGGAGCATCAGTGGTGTTGCTGCAACAAAGTAAAAAAAAGATTTGTTTAATGTTCTCCTATCTTTTTAATAGGCATCCCCGTATCCATGGATAACTGAAACCGTGTATACTGAGACATGCCTGTACTGTACTTCTAAAGGCATAATGATTGCAGGGTACTAGGGCTGCAGATTCATAATTAATAAATTGCTCTTAAGAGTCACTGTCCTAAATGGAAACATCCCAAGAGCACAACTAAGAAACACTATGATAGGAACTAGAGTGGGCAGCAGGAAGGTAGAATGGGAAGGGGAAAAGGAAGAATGGGACAACATATTTCTCATACTCTCTGATGCTCATGAAAGAAAGTCCAAATTGCACTTATCTCCTCCACACAATCAATATCTGGTTCTCCCACCACCATAACAGAAAAATGGTAATTCATATGTTGCTTTCATAATGTGCACTATTAATATCATTTGTTGAAGTTTAATGCTTGAAACTAGATACTGTACTGCTAGCTCACACAAACAAACAAAAAATACAGTAAAGGTAGATTGTCCCTTATGTAGGCATCCAAAATCCAGATATTTTTGTGGAAGACTTTTTTAAAAAATGTCTGTGGCATAAACACCAGAAGGTCTTGTGCTCATTCCCACATACAGGCTCAAAGTTCTATACTCTGTTCTGTGACGTGTGCCATTGTTGAAAAATGTCAAAGAGGCCAGCAGACACCCAAATAGGTAACAGTGAAAAGAGCAAGAGGAAGCATTTCTCATTATATTTATGCAGTTATTCAAAAATCCAAACAAATCTGAAACCCAGCCACCTTCCCGTCCCTAATAGTCCAGATAAGGAATACTTAACCTGTATTCCTGTAATCAATCCTAAAGCTAGACAAATCAAATCTCTGCCCCTCATATTGATCTCTGAATCAGAATGCATGAGAAAACAAGAGGCACTGTATCATGCTTTTCCACAACCAAAATCCTTCCCTTAGCATTTCCCTCTCCCACTTCGTCCATCAATTTTATACAACAACATAACTAAATTTTCCAACTTCAAAGTCATTCTGCATTCATAATGCAGAGCAGTATAATAGCACAGACAGAAGTTCTCTGAGTAGCTTCTTTGGTTTTAAAACCCTTTTAATACTCAAAAACCAGGTGGTTAAAAGAAGCACAGCAATGTGACACACGCCTACACTCATATTTTAGCACATAGCAATGGGATGATGTAAGAAATTCCATTTTGCAATAGTAATTACGAATATTAAATATGGTTGTTTAGATCAACAAACATAGATCAAATCTTCCACCATCTAGCTGGGCCTCCTAAGAAGCCACTCCTAAGTATCAAGAAAAAGACTAAATGTATTTGAAAGACCTATTTTATACTTTGCTACTTAAAATATTATTTCAAAGAGATGATTAAACAATAATAAACGTAAAACACAACAGACAATACTGGAGAGGGTATAGAGAACAGATAGCTTAAAAAATAGATACTTTCATTTGAATGAAAGACCACATCTTTTCATAAACATACCATATAGCTTTTTAAAGTATACAGTCATTTGATAGGTGATCATTTAAAAGTGACCAAAAAATGCAGGTAAGCTGTCATAGTACATTTTTTAAAAAATCCAAATACAGTAGCATAATTTATTTAATACGTCCATTGGGTTTGAGTTTAAAATGTGATGATCACCAAAACTAGTCTAATGTTTCAGGGTTCACCCAGGCCCAGAATCTAAATTTCAGAGCCGGAGAACATAAATAATCCTGCCCCTAAACAACTGCAAAGCGTCTGCTCCCATTACTAAAAAGCCTATTCTCACATATCCAGAATTAACAAAAAGGGAGACAAATCTCAAAACTTCCAGGGCTCCTCTTCTGAGAAATTAAGCAGTAGATGGACAACAAAGATTACTTGTGAAATTCAAATAGCTGGCCACAAATTCAGTCCACTTTCCTACTCCCACTACCCACCCGAGCAACCTTACTCTTTCCCCCTCTCCTTTCCATTTGTAAAGGAATGTAAAGGCCACACGCAGCCACTACTAAACAGCCAGTACCCCCCTTTTTCCTCCTTCAGACTCAGGCTACACACATGTACACGTGTCCATCTCTGACTCTCTCTTTGTCCCTCCATTAAAACACGCACCTTCCCCGCCCCCCCGGAGCTCCTTTCCTTTCCGACTCGTCTTGACTTGCACTTCTAGAGAAGGCGGAACTCCTTCCTCCCCAAGCTTCGCAGCTCAACTTCCTCCGTGTTTCTCAATTCCGGGAATAACGTGAGGATACTGGCGTCGCATGCTGCTCGACCATCTTAGAAGAGGGCGGGGAGGGGTGGGAGAAAAGCAGGTGATCTTTCTGGAGAAGCTGGTGTCGTTTGCAGCGCGGCCATTTTAGGAAAGGGCAGACGATCATTTATGCGATGCTGGCGTCGTGTGAGGCGCGGCCATCTTGGAAGAGGGCAAGGAGGCGGTTCTTGCATTCCCGCGGAACCGCCCTGACGAGGGGAAAGGCTTACAATCCGTCCGCCCTTAACGATAAGTGTGTGGACGCGCGCCCCCGTAAGAGAAACTATTTCTGTAAATAGTCGCCTTGTGGTTGGATTTTTTTAAAATATATTGTTGAAGAGTTTAGTTACAAGTTGCTGGGGGGCGAATTTTTTAAGATGCTAACACCACCACGCTGCTGCTTCGGTAGCCAGTTGTTCAACAATTAAAGCTCCTTGTTGAACACTCCTCAGCCTTTCGATACCAAAAGGCTAGGGGGTGGGAAGAGGCGCCACCATAACGGAAGCCTCCTGCGTCAGAATTCGAGGGGGGAAGGGCAAACTACTTCAGTTATAGGGTTAATGGAGAACGACAGGTCCCTCCTGCTGTCAGGTATTCAGCCCACGATGTGTCCTGGCTGTTGGCTGAAATTGATTGGTGAAGTTGCGGCGGTTGATAAAAATCCGTCGAGGAGGAGGGCTTTTGCGCGGGAAATTTAAAATTCGAGACGCTTTCGGAACTCGGGCACGCGCTCAGGTTTCGTTTACAGAGCCTACGCTTGCATGCTTGCTTACACAGGATTCAGTGGTGCCTGCTTCTGAGTAGACACACAGGCTTGCACTGTAATTTTTCTATACAGGGAGAAAAATAATTATACTTTAAATAGCGTAAAAACGAGCAGCCTACCTCTGTTCTTCACGTGGCACTGTATCCGTCAAAAAAAAGGGGAGGAGCCAAGTAATGGGAGCTTCCGGTGAAAGGCAGGACAAAGTTGAAATGTCATAACTAGAATCTGTGTAAGATGCAGTAGGAAGGTAATTGGGCTTATACATCTGAAAAGATTAAGAACTGATATTCTGAATGAAAAAGTGAAAGTGTGCAGTTTATCAGTCAGTCCCCTGGATGTAAGTTAAGACACCCTTCTTGAATAAAGCAATTGTTCAAGAATTCAATACGAATTCAGTGACTGCTTTTTAGGCGCAGGCTGTTTCTGAGCCCCAAGGATCCTGGCCAGCCTCTCTTAGTATGATACTGAAGCAAATGGATCCTTGGACAGCCTCAGCAAGACTAGTTAGTTAGTTAAATAGTTAGTGTTATTAAAGACTCATATTTAGCTAAAACAATAAAAAGGCAAGAGTATACATACTGAAAATGAAAAACAGCAAGAGTCCTGTGGCATCTTAAAATCGCGTCCAGTGTAGCCTCATAGCCTACTGGACTATGAAGGACAAGGAAGGAAGAACTTCCTGTATATAGCAGAACCTTCCAGCGAGTGGGTCACGAGCAGCAAGTGCTGTCCTGCGACGAAGTGCCTCGTCCGCGACCAAGTGCCAGGTAAAAAGCGTGTTACGCATCTGCGCGAGTTAAGCAGATTCTGCCCCAGACTCTGCCCTCTCTCTGAGAAGCAGTGCAGCTCATCCCTAAATAAACACAGAGATGGAGCCAGACAGCCAGCAGTTGGGCGGGGGCTATCAGTGTTTTGCACAGAATGCCACATGTATGAATATATGCTTCTGGGGCGTAAGTCGTGGGTGTGTCCTTGGTGCAAGGAGCTCCAGGGACTCAGGGAACGCGTCAGCTCCCTAGAGGCCTTGGTTGCGGACCTGGAGAAGCAGAGGCAGGCAGCGAGGGTCCATGGTGAGACATCCGGGGACTTGCAGGTTTCGTCCCACCCTCAGATGGGCAGCTCCTCTGCTGCTGGGGAAAGGAGTCTCAGGGCTGGAGGACATCAGCCTGGAACAGAGGGAATCAATCCCCCAGCGGGGGCCCCTTCTTCCAGTGACGAGCCCGCATCCAGTCACACTAAGGATGCTCCTCAGCGGGAGGGGGGTTGTGGTCTCCTTGTCGTGGGCGATTCTATAGTTAGGAATATAGAGAGGGGGGTCTGTGACAGATGTGAGGACCGCACGGTGACTTGCCTGCCTCGTGCGAAGGTTGCGGACATCACGTCTCGTCTAGATAGGCTGGTAAGGAGTGCTGGGGAGGAGGTAGTGGTCGTGGTGCATGTTGGCACCAACGATGTGGGGAAATGTAGCCGGGAGGTCCTGGAAGCCAAATTTAGGTTGCTAGGCAGGACGCTGAAGGCCAGGACCCCCAAGGTAGCGTTCTCAGAAGTGCTACCCATTACACGTGCAGGGCCAGCTAGGCAGGCGGAGATCAGGGGTCTCAATGCGTGGATGAGACGGTGGTGTCGGGATGAAGGGTTTAGATTCATTAGGCACTGGGGGACATTCTGGGACAAGCCAGGCCTATACAAGAGGGACGGGCTTCACTTGAACCAAAATGGAACCAGGCTGCTGGCGCTTAATATTAAGAAGGTGGCAGATCAGCTTTTAAACTGATCCCTGGGGGAAAGCCGACAGGAGCCGAGTGGCGTCCGGTTCGGAACTCCTCATCCCTACGGGAAGAGGAGGGTGGAGGAGTACCAAAGAGTAATGGAGGAGTAGGAAATGGAACTTCAAACCTGAGTGTAAGTGACAGTTTGTCCAGTAAAAAGAGAGGAGAGGAAAAGGGATCAAAAAACAGTCCCTCGTTAGAGAACCCTGTATATAGGTGTTATTATGCGAATGCCCGAAGTCTCAGAGCAAAGATGGGGGAACTGGAATGTTTGGTGGGAAAACATTGATATAGTAGGCATATTGGAATGCAGAGAACCAGTGGGATACTGCAATCCCAGGCTATAAACTCTATAGGAGGGACAGGAAGGGCGTGTTGGCGGAGGCGTGGCCATCTATATCAAAGAAGGGATAGAATCCAGCAGAGTAGAAACTGAAGGTGGGCCAGACTCCACCATGGAGTCACTGTGGGTTAAACTACCAGGCCATAAGAGCAATGTAACAGTGGGGGTGTGCTATCGTCCTCCTGATCAAAAACTTGAAGGTGACCTTGAAATGAGGAAACAAATCAGGGCAGTGACCAAGAGAGACAGGATTGTAATCATGGGGGACGTCAATTATCCTCATATTGACTGGGTCAACTGCTGCTCTGGTCAAGAAAGAGAGACCGGATTCCTTGACGTGCTAAATGACTGTGCCTTAGAGCAGCTAGTCATGGAGCCGACCAGAGGACAGGCGACTCTGGATTTAATATTGTGTGGTACTCGGGACCTTGTTAGGGATGTAAGTGTTACTGAGCCACTGGGGAACAGTGACCGTGCTGCGATTGGTTTTGCCATGCATGTCCAGGAAAGAGTGCAGAGCAAATCTGACACAAGAACCCTAGTCTTTTGAAGGGCAGATTTCCCTCAGATGAGGAGGCTAGTTAGGAAGAAATTGAAAGGGAAGGTAAAAAGAGTCCAATCCCTCCAGGCTGTGTGGAGGCTGTTTAAAACAACAGTAGTAGAGGCCCAGCGGAAGTGTATACGGCAAAGAAAGAAGGGTTCGGCAAGGTCCAGGAGGGTGCCTGCATGGCTGACAAACAAAGTTAGAGAAGCTGTAAAGAGCAAGGAAGCTTCTTTCCATAAATGGAAGTCTTGCCCCAGTGAGGAGAATAAAAAAGAACATAAACTCTGGCAAAAGACAAGTAAGAAGGTGATACGGGAGGCCAAGAAAGCGTTTGAGGAACGCATGGCTAGCAACATAAAGGGGAATAATAAAAGCTTCTTCAAATATGTTAGACGCAGGAAACCTGCCAGAGAGGCGGTTGGCCCCCTGGATGGTGAGGGAGGGAAAGAGGAGATAAAAGGGGACTTGGAGATTGCAGAGAAATTAAATGAATTCTTTGCGTCCGTCTTCACAGCAGAAGAACCTGGGCAGATACCACAGCCCGAACGGCCCTTCCTAACTAAGGAATTAAAGCAGATAATGGTTAACAAGGAAGATGTTTTAGATCAAATTGATAAACTACATATAAATAAGTCACCAGGCCCAGATGGTATACACCCAAGAGTAATTAAGGAACTAAAGAACGAAGTTGCTGACCTCTTAACTAGAGTATGCAACTTGTCCCTTCAAACGGCCACGGTGCCAGAGGATTGGAGGATAGCCAATGTCACGCCAATCTTTAAAAAAGGGAGAAGGGGGGACCCTGGAAACTACAGGCCGGTCAGCCTAACGTCTGTTCCGGGTAAGATGGTGGAAAACCTAATCAAAGATAAAATCCTAAAACACGTAGAGGAGCAAGTACTGCTAAAGGAAAGTCAGCATGGCTTCTGTAAGGGTAAGTCTTGCCTCACAAACCTTTTGGAATTCTTTGAAAAGGTCAACAGGCACGTGAATGTGGGTGAACCTGTGGATATCATATACCTGGATTTTCAGAAGGCGTTTGACACAGTCCCCCACCAAAGGCTGCTGAAGAAACTTCATAGTCAGGGAATAAGCGGGCAGGTCCTCTTATGGATCCAGAATTGGTTGAGGGCCAGGAAACAGAGAGTGGGGGTCAATGGGCAATTTTCAGAATGGAGAGAGGTGAAAAGTGGAGTGCCCCAGGGATCTGTCTTGGGGCCCGTGCTTTTCAACTTATTCATAAATGACCTGGAGACAGGGATAAGCAGCGAGGTGGCCAAGTTTGCAGATGACACAAAATTTTTCTGGGTGGTGAAAACCAGAAAGGATTGTGAAGAGCTCCAGAAGGATCTCTCCAAGTTGGGGGAATGGGCAGCCAAATGGCAGATGCGTTTCAACGTAGACAAATGTAAAGTGATACACGTTGGGGCAAAAAACCAAAACTTCACCTATAGGCTAATGGGTTCTGAGCTGTCTGTGACAGCTCAGGAGAGAGATCTTGGGGTGCTGGTGGACAATTCAATGAAGGTGTCGACCCAGTGTGCGGCAGCAATTAAGAAGGCCAATTCCATGCTTGGGGTCATTAAAAAAGGGGTTGAGAATAAAACAGCCAATATTATCATGCCATTGTACAAATCGATGGTAAGGCCGCACCTGGAATATTGTGTCCAGTTCTGGTCGCCGCATCTCAAAAAGGACATAGTGGAGATGGAAAAGGTGCAGAAGAGAGCAACAAAAATGATTACGGGGCTGGGGCACCTCCCTTATGAAGAAAGACTGCAGCGTTTGGGGCTCTTCAGTCTAGAAAAAAGGCGCCTGAGGGGGGACATGATTGAGACATACAAAATTATGCATGGAAGGGATAAAGTTGATAGAGGGATGTTCTTTTCCCTCTCTCAAAACACCAGAACCAGGGGGCATCCGCTAAAACTGAGGGTTGGGAGATTTAAAACAGATAAAAGGAAGTACTTTTTTTACCCAGCGGGTAGTTAATCTGTGGAACTCTTTGCCACAGGAGGTGGTGATGGCATCTGGTCTTGATGCCTTTAAGAGGGGATTGGACGGATTTCTGGAGGAAAGGTCCATCATGGGCTATAGGCAAGGATAGATTGTGCGACCTCCTTACAAAGGTGTTGGGCTACTGGTACCGGGTGCAAGGGAGTGGCAACAGGATGCAAGCATCTTGTTGTCTTATGCCTCCCTGGTGGGCCGCTGTGAGATACAGGAAGCTGGACTAGATGGGCCTTTGGCCTGATCTAGCAGGGCTCTTCTTATGTTCTTATGTTCTTGGACAAAACCCTTAACACACACACAAAAACCCTTGGTAGATTTACCATCACTAGAACAGGAGATCAGGTTACCTCCTCCAAACCACAACCCCCATCCTTATCCTACCTTCTTGGTACACCCAAAAGACCAGGATTCACTTACCTTGAGGAGGCCTCTATTGCACAGCGAACACCACTTTGGCACAGCTACATCAGCACTGAGTTGGATAGGATTGGGCCCTTGGTCACTAAAAGAACAATCCAGGAGAACCCTGACCTGCCAAAGCCCAACTCCTAGGCAGGTACCTGCACTTGCTCTGAGAGGGGAGAGAACTCTGTGCTCTGGATAATATACTGGGCAAGCAACTTATGAAAACAAGACTTTATTTTTTAAAAGCAAAACAAAAAGGGGAGAGGAGGTAGCTAGACAAAAACAGGTGCTTGTGATTGGACTAGGGGGGGAAATGGTCTTTGGAGTAGAGATTTGAGGGACAGGCCTTCCCAGAAAAGACCAAATAACCAAGGGCAGTAGTGTCTAGTGATTAGTGCGTGCACACCCCTTTCTACTCCCTGCTTCCTCTTTATAAGACCAGCAGCTGAATGAGGGAAAATATTGGTAGTTTGTATCACTCCCATCCCAGGCTATAGGTAGAAGGGAGGAGGGTATCTAAGGAAAAACTCCCACGGGAGCCCAGAACTCCAGAGATTAAAAGAAAACCTGTGTCAATCCACTGAATTACGCGTGAATATGGACCAAATCAAGGGCAGAAATGTAACAATTACTAAAAGTCTAAGCAAAAAAGGAATTAATGCAGGGAAAAAACTAAGTCTGAAAACTTACTATTAGTTGTGTGATTTTTCTCTTGTACCAGATTTTAGGTGCAAGCCATGAAACCAGCTTCATGTGTCCAGGGAAGGATTAATGTGTCCATTAGAAGATCTCGCTGAGATCTTCTAATGTGGAACAAGTAGTCCTGCTTCTCTCTGGCACTGAATCCCATCTCTCTGCAAATTTGCACTTGGGACCTGTAATTTATGCTCAGTACTGCTCAGCAACAGCAACCCATCCCCCGAAAAAAGAGAAAGTACACCAGAAATAAGAGACAGAACAAAGGAATTGGTTTCAAACTCTGGCCATGACTTTATTGACAGGTTTTCACAGAAACCTGCAACTGGATAGTGGTACAAATTAGCATGCTAATTAGCAGCACATGCTCCCACCATGAACCGAATTAATGAAAAGTGTCTACATTGCAGACACCTACAATGCAGAGTAAGTGAGAAACAACCCAACTGCAGGCCAATCCAGGTGTGTGGAAAAAATTCCTACTCAACCCCCAAAAGCAGACAGCTAATTCCACACTGTCACGGGGATGGTTGGGCAGGTGCTAAGCTGCTCCTGAAGGGACAGAAGACAAGGGAAAGTATTAGACTCTTAGTTTTAGTAGCATTCATGTTAATGTTAGCACAAATATCTTAAATTGGCTTCAGTGCTGGTTGGATCCTGTGTTAGCCTTAAGAGCACTAGTAAGAGTTAATTTTAGTATATTATATGTATTAGCAGGAACTAGTTTTAGTGTTGGTATTAGGCTGTTAGCCACAGTATTTCTTTTTTATATACTTACCACCTTTCTCTGTTTTCTCTCTCACACTGCTTTCACAGTGCCTTTGTGAGAGGCAAAGCTTTCTATCAGCAGCTTTCTGATCTCCCTCCTAAGGGGAGGACCCAAGCTGATCCTGCCTAATTTTTTCAGGCAAGGATCTGCCTCAACCTCCAAGCCACATCTCCTGCCCATTGCCTCATTCTAGAACTCATCAAGCACAGGTGATAAATTTTCCAGGGCTTTGGTTTTAATTGAAGGCTCCTGGGTTATCCTGGTAACAACAGCAGTGAGGTGAATTTCCACCTTATGCCCACTGTAGTCTTCTAGGAGTATGAAAACAATCTCTTGGTCATGAGGGAATGGTTGTGGGTCTCTAAGGAGGAGAGAACGGCCATACATTCTACACCTTCTCAGGGTCCTTTTTGCAGTGCAGTCTCTCACGGCCTTTTGCACAGTCAGTGTAAAGAGCAAAAGAAGGCTAGGCCATCGTCTGACTCCATTTTGTAGAATGCCTCCATTTTGTTAAAAAGAACTCTTAAAAGCTGCTAAAGTACCAGCTGGTGGTAATCAGCTCACTTCCTGATGTAATCAGGAAGTGTAATTTCCTATCTGCTTTATTTCTGCAGAAAGGTGTGAGATGATAGCTAGGGTCAGGAAGAACAAACCTAATCAGGAAGGTTCCATCCAGCTAGTGCTGCAATCAAGAAGATTCTGCATAGCTGAGACTCATCACTTAGGTTCAGTGTTATGCATACATAAACTTTTCTGACCATTCTACGACCTCCAAAGTTTCCATCACCCCATCAGGAGTTGGCCGACCTTTATCCTGATTGGATAATTGATTGTGCTAGAGAGGTATCAAGATACCTAGTTTTGGGGGTACAGACTCACAGACCATCAAGACACTATCGGATCATCAGACCTTGAGATCACCTTTAAGATGCCCAGCATGGACCTGCTGCCTGCATTGGACTGAGAGGAAGGTGAACCTGCAAGGCTAACTACCTTGCATGGACTAGGGCCTAGTCTAGAGTTAGACATATAGTTGTTTTCTTATTGTAAAGGTGTATCTTAGTTAGTTCTTTTAAGCCTTTCCTAGTTTTGGTAACTGCTTGTTTTATCAATAAATTATAGTTAAACTGCAAGCTTTATTTGTGTGTACTTGGAACTAAATTCAGTTTTGCTGCTTGCCTGCCGGTTAAGCTTTATAGCTTTGGGATAGGTCCCTGTAGACAGCACAAGTTTAGCCTGTGGATTAAAAAAAGTTAAGAGGCTGTTTATTGCTCTTATTTTACTCTTAACTGTGGTCCTAGTAGCAGAGGATGTTACCTTGAAATAAATGCTTAAGGACACACTCTGCTGAACATTCACAACTAATGGGTCCTGGGCTGGTTATAGGCATATGAGCCTGTGGATTACAGTTAGTCAGCAGCTTCCAGTTTCCTATGCAAGGTAAGAAGCATGTATCAACATCTTCAGGCAGGCACTGGCTCAACCACCAGAACCACACTGTCTGAATATTAGCTTGAACTGGCTTTAGTGCTGGTCAGTGCCTGTGTTAAGCTTATTCTCTGGTAGAGAAGGGGTCAGTCCTGACTCTTGGGCTAGCCACTCCTACTACTAGGAGGAAGGGCCAATCGCAGATGAAGTCTCCTCCTCTAGGGTGAGCTTCCCATTTCCCCAGACTAGCTCTGCCTCTGCTAGGGCAGGAACCTAACCCTCTGAACTCTGTAGCTCAGTGTTTTTCCTTTACATTTTTTTCTTTTCCTCTAGGTTTCTCTTCACCATTTTTCTGTCCCTGCCTTCCTAGTCAGGGCTTGGCCCTCACACAGGCAAAGGAGGGGTTTTTCACCATTTTCTTTTTTCCTACTGTGCTACTGCACAAGGGAGAGCTAAGGCCTATATGCCAACCTAGTCTTGCTAAATGTTTTCCCTGTGCTACTGCAAGAGGGAGGCTTACATGCTGATTTTGGCCTAGCAGATAAAGCTGTTAAACCTTAGTAGCACTAGTAAGAGTTAATTTAAGTATTCATCTTAGCGTGAACTTGTTTTAGTGTTTGTAGTACACTGTTAGCCTTAGCAGCAATGTTAGTATATGTATTAGCCTGAACTGGTTTTTGTGCTGTAATAGCCTTAGTAACACTATTCTTATTGTTATTGCTATTGTTTACTTAGTGAGCCTTGTGTGGTGCAGAGTGGTAAGGCTGCAGTATTGCTGATAGAAGGTCTCCCCACGACCTGAGTTTGATCCCAGCGGAAGTCTGGTTCTCGGGTAGCCAGCTCAAGGTTGACTCAGCCGATTTCTGAAGTCGGTAAAATGAGAACCCAGCTTGCTGGGGGTAAAGGATGAGTGGGGAAGGTAATGGCAAATCACCCTATACAACTAAGTCTGCCCAGTAAACGTCACAATGTGACGTCAACCCCCCTGAGTCAGTAATGACTCAGTGCTTTGCACAAGGGACTACTTTATTTTTAATTTATTGCTGTATTTATACACCACCTGTACTCCTTTCCTCTTTGGAAAGTGTTCAAGACTGTTTTCATAGGCAGAGTTCCTAGACCCAATAATGGTCTTGACAGTGTTATTCTATATACATAGAACCCTTAAAATTCCAGCTGTTAGCCTTCAATAGTATAGCCAATGTCCTTTTAGCAAGTCACACAGATCATTCCAAACTGCTCTCCCACCATGGCAAGCCACAGCTTAATAGCAATTCCTCTCTGCCGCTTGAGGGTCACATCAACTTATCAGTAACTTTTCTGGTCTTTCCTCCAGACACTACCTGGGCTACACTTCCCTTAATCTTCAGGCATTTCTCACTCATGCTCATAATGAGTGAGAATCTTACAGACTCCAGTCTGTCATATAGGAGGTAGGTTTAGAGTTTATATCATTCTTGTTCTGTGAGACACTCATAGAACCCCTCTTTATTCTAAGATGTTTCCCTTCACAATGGAGTCATCATTCTTTTTGCTGCATAGCAAACATGCCCTTCGAGCTTCCTGCTGAAGCAGTCACTGATCAGCCAAGTTGTTATTCCTTCTTGGCTGCTGACTTCCACACTCCTCTCAAGTCAACTTCTCACAGTGACTCCACCCCCTTATGGTCCGATGATCACAGCAACTCCTTACCTCACAACTCTATCCTCTCACAATGGCTTTACAGCTGTTTCAGTCTCCCATCCAAGGCCCAACCAGAGTTACTCTCACAGCTTCTTTGGGCAACAGCTTAAGCTCCACACCACACCTCTTGCCCTTAGTGAGAGATAATTTTAGTATACTGTATGTTTTTCAATGGTTTTATCTGCTCCTATGCATCAATCATAATTATGTATTTTTATATATTGTTTTTCGTTATTTTAGTTTCAGCATACAGTATCTTACTGTATACGTTTTTACATGTTGTTTTTAGCTATTTTATATTGCTGAGGGAGATGGTGGATTCTCCCTTGCTGGAGACTTTTGAGTAGAGGCTCGACAGGCATCTGCTGGAGATGCTCTAGGGAGATTTCCTGTTACATTCAAGGGGTTGGGCTAGATAACTTTGTAGCTCCCTTCCAAACTCTATGATTTTATACCTTAGTTATATAAAATGCTTTGTTTTATATAAGATGCATAAAACATGTCTTTTTGTAAGTATTTTTATGTATCATTTTTGTTATTTTTAAATTGTGTTGTACAGTTGATCTTATTGACTAAAAATAATACTCTGGAATTCTGGTGCAATTTTTAAAAGATGATGTTCTTTCTTTCCTGGAAATTTGCTGCGGATCAGCAGCTTTGAGTATCACTGCACTTGAGGGCAAACATAAAGATGATCTGGGCTTTGTCTTTCATTAACAAAATATTTTTGCAAGCATTGGCTGATAGTTTCAGTGCTTGGCCTCCTGCATCTGTACATCTTGTGTACATATCTTGTGTATTGTTTGCCCCATTGTTTTGTTGTCCACATATGCTATTTTCTTACTCATATAGCCCAGTCCTGTGTGGGCCGAGCACTGGCAGAGTGCAGGTTCCACCCGCGCTGGCTGCTGAAAGCACATAAAATGCTCTCCAGCAATGTGCTGAGTAATGCATTGCTGGGAAACCAGCTGGAGGACCAGAGCCTGCCTGCACATACACACATCAGCTCTTCTGCCACCTGCAGGAGCAGATAAGCCAGTGGGATTGGCAAGAGGGGCAGGCGAGGGTGGAATAGGGAAGGGCAAAACAGGGCAGGAAATAAGGCATATTGGGGGGAGACTGCTGGGGTGGATCCAGCTCCGATCCCTGCTTTCCTGCAACCTCCCCGTCTCCTTTCTCTCCCCTGACTTGCATTAGCGAACTTGCTAGCAGAGGTCTGAGAAGGCCCATTATGGAGCAGGAGACTTACCGAGGTGTAAGGAGACCTGTTGACTCTGAAGCCTCCCAGTCCACCCCTCCCACTTTTGGCACAGCTCCACCTGACCCCAAGGGTTTTTATTTTTGTATGGGTTTTAAAAAGGCTTTTATTGTACATTTTTATTGTTTGTGTGTTTTAGCAAAATGTTGAATTAATTTTGCTGTGAGAAAAAAATTGTTGAAAATCACTGGCGTGGGGGGACACCAACTTCAGTGCAGGACCCCCCAAGAAGCCCTCAGGACTTCTGAGTAACATGGCGGATCTGACTCCTGCGGTTCCCCTTGCACAGGAGGATCAGGTGGGTGTGGGAAACCAGGGATTTCTCCAAGGGAATTCCTCTTCCCTGATATTCCTCCTGGGTGCATCACCTCTTCTTCAGGCTGAGGGGTTCCAGTTTTGGAATCAAGACAGTGCGGAAAGCAGTATGTATTCTTGGAGACTCTCCCACATTTCTGGACTTTCCCTCCTCAGTAGTTTTTCCAAGTGGTTTACACAGCAACATAAATCCAGAAATGCTTCTTTGCCCCAAACGGCAAACTTAACAAGAGGTACAGAAAGGACACCAACAGCCACTGGAAAAGACACCAAGCTGGGGTGAGGAGAGACAGTTGCTCTTCCCCTGCCAAATAAAAGAGGAAGGCACTTTAAAAGGTGCCCCTTGGCCCCACTAGCAGGGGCAGAACAGTTGCTAAAGCAGCAATTTTCAATGGGTGTCCCACAAAAGGTAAGCTGCAGAAGTTTAGAACATAGTGGTTTAAAGTTGCTGAAAAGCTCCTTGGAGTTCTGCAGCTCTGTTGCTCAGGCAACTGTAGTAGTGAATTTCCTTTCTCCTTCCAGAGCCGGCAGAGGAAGAGAGGCATTTGTGACAACAATTGTCCTACAAACAAGTGCAGAACCCAGAAAAGTCTCATAGAAGTTGGAAGTAACATCACAAAAGGCGAAGACCATAAAAAAAGATTAGAGAGATCAGTGGGCTGTGAAGAAAAACATTGGGAAAAAAGGAATTCTTACCTGAGAATCTCCTGTTCTGGAAGGAGGAAAGTGGGGCATTCGTTACCACATTGGTATGCCCTCCCTCTCAAGAGGCAGGGCCAGACTTCGTTTCAAGTCTCTTCCTCTTCCTGTGGGAGGGCCTCCCAATCCCAGTCTGGTTTAAAAGCCAGAACAGGAAGTCTTCTGCACCAATGTGCCTAACCTGGCACAAACTCAAGGAAAACTGAACAAACTTCAGGGTTGCAGAAAGCTGGGAGAAGCCATCTTGGAAACTGCAGACTTTTACTATATTCCTTTTGTGAGTGTTAACAATTTTCAAGGGAGGGTTTTTAAAAAAAAAATTGTACTTGATTCAATGCTTTTACATAGTATTTTGTCCTAATCTTGCTTTCTGTCAAGGATGTTTCATAGTTGTACAATTGCAGTCCAAGAATGCCAATTTGCATTTCAGGAGCGTCATTTTATTATGACAGCGCTTCCTGATAATGATGCCACAACATCACTTCCAGGTTAATGACATCACTTCCCAAGTGCCTTTCTAAAAACTGGGGCCTGATCATAGAGGAAAGATCACTAGAGGCGGCATGACGTCCTGTTCTTGAAGCCGTGGGTATACAAATATGGCTGACTCATATCTTTCCCGCCAAGGAGGTCGATTGCCACGAATTCACGAATAAAAATCTCCCTGCACGTTTGTAAAAGTTAATTTCAACCTCTTTAAGCATGCCTGCGTGTTCTGCATACGGGTGTGCGAATCGCTGAACGAAAAATGGGATTTAACTTCCATGGAAAGATTCATGTATTCTCATTACATCGGCTCAATAAAACTACCGTTCAGTGAGTGCATTTTTTTGAAGCTGTGTAATTTCTCGTTGTTCCTAGCAGTCTTATTCACCATTTTCTGACACCCACTGTTCTAGAAGGTAAGAAAAAAAATATTTCCCCCCTCCTTTTCCCCCCTTCCCGTTTACACTTGTTTTCCCGCCTTCCATTTTCTACGGTAAAATTTTCAAACTTCTGAACGTTAACAGAATTTGTTTTATGGGTGGGGGGGGGGTGAGTGTAGAAGTTTAAAAAAATACTCTTAATAGCCTAGAAGTAAAAAAGAATTACTCTCATATTGACAACTACTCGTGTTATACATTGAGAGATTTTAATGTAATTTTCCTACATATTTATCTATTTTTTTGCCCACCCTCCCCTTTTTTTCTTTCCTTCCCGTTCACACTTTATTTTTGCTTGTGTAGATTTAAATAAAGTCTGTCAAAATAGTGCAATCTGAGTTAAAATAGACAGCATTTCGTCTGGTGTGTTCAGTAATATAATTATGAGGAATTAAACCTTGGAATTGCATATTAAATCATAATAAGGTTACCAATGATGTTTCTACACGATCACACGTTTTTATTTTCGTAAGTTTTTATTTCAGGAGTAAACTATTCAGTCCTAAACAGTACCAGAAAAGCAATCTGAAATGCTTGGAATCAGGATTGTTTTGAGTATACCAACATGGCTGCTAAGCCCGCCCCCTGGCTTCATTTGGTTCCTATTGATTCTAAATAAAAGGCATGCCGCCTCTAGTGATCTTTCCTCTGTGGGCCTGATCTAAGAAGTTTGAATACCTCTGCAACAGAACATACGCCTAAATAAATACAGATCCAACCTTTTTATACACTGATTGTTTATACATTGGTTTGACTCAACACTCATGGCAGCTAAGAAGGACCCTGCTGATCTCTGGAGAAGGGGAAAAAACACATCCCTGTTCTAAAAACTGCTGAAAAATGGAATGCAAAAGTGATTAGTCACTTTTCTCCTAATTGACCGCCTGCCTGCCTGGTGTTTGTTTTAACTGCTTTTGTTTAACACAGATTTTGGTATCAGCAGGGAGTCCCAGAACCAAATCCCAGCAGATATTGAGACACAACAGAATAGGAGTTATGCCTTAAATTGTTAGGATATTAGTTACATCTTTCATTTTAACTTTTCAGATTTTTAGAAACAGGGAGGTCTATAACTTTTTAATGCGTTTTACACAGTTTCATACAGAACTCCATGATGTCATTCAGTGTGGTACTAAACTCATATTGTTTTCAATAAAATAATGTGAACTAGATCTACTAATAAGATTGTGGTTTCCAACCAAAACAATGAACTATGTTAGCACCAGAAAACAGAAATAAATATTTTTGGCACAGTTTCAAAGCTTCCCAAGGCCAGACATAGACATGTAAAAGCAATGGCAAGAACTACAAAGATTATAAATTATATAAAATCGCAGTTCATATTTCATATGTTAAATAAGAGGCTTATAAAGTGATTTCTATAACAAGATCCACATGTAAAATATCACCATACTTCAGTTTAAAAAAAAAATCAGAATGTCCCTTGAATACACATTTTTATATCTTGCCAGCCAAAGGACAGTAACAACAGTTGCTTTGGGTTTAGATTTAGAATTACAACTGCTTTACGTTTTCATGTACATGCACACGGACAAAATCAGCTTTAAAGACAAAAAGTATAAAAGAAAATTCTACTGCTTCGCAGCATAATCTCTCCTGTTAAAAGTCTGAGGTAAATTATGGTCCAATCTTGCATGTCTTTTGAATGCACTGTGTCTCCAGTGACGCATTTTTACCACACGGAGCACATGCCCTCACCCTCTGAACAGCTACTGTGTGTGCCCTAGGCAGATTCCAGTCCTTCACGTTCAAGGCGGCACAGGTCCGCTTGTAAAAATAAAACATTTGTATTAAACTCAGGTAATAACAGTAGGCAGGGTGAAGCATTCTCTTTCTAAAGATTTTATAATATGAGCCCTGATCTGGTGATATGGTTTTCAAATGTTAGGCCTGAGGGACAAAGTTCAGGTGGAAAATGTGAACGTGAATGACACCTTGGCAGAAAACTCACTGAATGGGAGAGTCTTCTGCAGATGCTAAAATGTTGATTCAAATCATATTTTTTTTAGCCAATTTATCCATGCAGGGTTTTTTGTGTATAAAGCAGACTTTTTTCCCTTGCTACAGCATTTCTTCCTTGCTACACTCAAAACGGTTTCTGAAACTCATGGCCCCAATTCTATTTGGATGCTTTGTCAACAGTGCGCCAATGGCAGCACTACAAGCATCGCATCCTAAGCCCATCCAGGCTACACCATGTCAGCACAGCCTTCCCAGTAATACTGGTGCAGCCCTTCCCAGTTGCACCAAGAGCATCCATTTAGCCAGCCCTTTAAAGAGTTCTATGTTTGGTTAGTCATCTGCACAATCTGTGTGTCTTAGTTCCCTTTCCTGTGGTGTTTTTTTTTTAAAGTGGGGGCCAAAGAGAGTGAAAACAGAGTGAAAGAAACTTGCAATATGATTCATTCGAGCAGAGAATTAGGAAGGGCGCTGCTCCCCCCAATTGATGAGGCCACATGGGACAGACCTGACTCTCCATTGCTGCCCATAACAATGCCCAAAACATCCCTCTTCCGAGACAACCACTGCATCTTCCCTCATGTTGGGCACATGGCTCTGCTTCCAAGACATTCACTGCGATAACCAGTTTTTTTCTTATTTGGGGACACTTCCATTCTCCCAGAAGGTGCTGCTGGTTCAGCAGCTTAAAGACTGCTGGGACATCCTCCTGCAATAGCATCTGTCCTGCTGTTGGAAAGCTGGTTCATGAAAGGTACAGTACTTACTCTTCCAAGGAATGCAGTGGCCAGGATTCCTGGGAATTGTCAGGGAAATTTGCTATTTTAACCACCAAAAGGCAGTTGTTAACGCCCAAAAGGTGGTTTTCAACCAAAAAACCCACGCCTAGTTATAAATATGGAGACAGAATTCAAACAAGCAAGCCCTCTGTAATCACTGAGGGGGGAAAATACATGGATTGCACAGGTCCATAACTATAAAGACATTCCTTCTAATTTGTTTATTGGTTTCTGCTGGTTATTGTCCAGAAACACAAAGCCTCATATGAAAACAGCAGAACGTACTTATCTCTCGCCCCTTGAAGTGCATACTACATTTTAAGTACTGTAACTCCAAACTATTCTGCAGTTCAAAATCTTTATAATGTAAAGGGAAAGAATGCATTATTTAACTCTCTTGGGTATGCAGAATAGCATGTAGAATAACATCATCTTTCAGATGAACAACATTCAGAAGTCCCCGAGGAGGACAATGCTAATATCAAACAGAAGGGTATATGCTTTGCATATGAAATTCAATTTTAGTTTTAGTAAGGCCTATAAAATTGGAAACTGTACTATAAGGCCACTACCTTTTAATCAAATATCATTACATGGGGAAAGCATTTTGGTTTTTGTGAATTTTATCTACATTTCGTTGTAGGTCTCAAGTTTTCAAACAAAAATGTTTTCTGTTGTTTATTCCCGTTTTATAGAATGCTTGATAGATATCACCATTTCACCTTTATTAATAATGGGTTGTATTAGCTGGGAAGGTGACTTATTGTCACGGTTGGCACCAGGTTTTCAAGAGCCTTTGGGCAAAGCCCTGGATTAGGCCTCATTTTCATACAAGCCCCTGTTCTCCCCCCCCAAAAAAAAGATGTTTGGACACTTCTCCCTTAGTGCCATCTAGCATTCAGAGACTGCTGTCCTTCATTTCTCAACCGGGATGGATGAAAATGGAAATAAAAGGGAAGTTATTCCTGGATGTAACTCTTAGTGCCCTGGCAGTGCTGAGATAGGAGCATCTTCCAGAGATGGTTCAACACAGAGATGGTTGAACACTCATGGTTCAACCTGAACACTCAGAGAAGGGGAGGGGAGCATTGCATGCTCCCCTCTTGGTATTTTCCTCTACCCTCCACAAATGGGCTTCTCCATCATGGAAGATAGCAATGGCACAAGTTGTTTAGTTAAGCGAACTGCATCGCTGCTGCCTACTTAGGGTGCAATCCTAAGCAACTTTCCAGCACTGCCTTGGCTGTGCCAATGGGGCCTGTTCTGCATTCTGCAGTGGGGGAAGGGCAGTCACAGAGGCCTCCTCAAGGTAAGGGAATGTTTGCCCCCTGATCTCAGAGCTGCACTGTCCTTACCCCAGTGCTGGAAAGTTGATTAGGATTGCACCCTTAGTCAGTGGGATAGCTAAGAGGTCGCAGGGGATAGCAATTGCACTGAGCAACAAGCTTGGGGAGGGCAACAAGCTGAGCTTGATTCTAGTGGCCAAAATTGTGAAACTTTGGTATGTATGACTAATAGTATCATATTATGTATCACTAGCCTTTTGTTACCCGGTGTTGCCCGGGTAACAAATTATCCCAAGGTTCTAGGTGACCCCTGAAACTATGGATTCGACTAATGTCGGCCATTTTCGAGTATTTTTACATGGCACCTCCTGCCACCCCCCTGGGGGCGCTAGGGGGGTCGTACCCCCGCAGTGTTTGTTGCCAGACCGCAAGGCATACGTGTGCTAAGTGTGGTGTCAATTGCTGCAGGCGTTCCAGCAGGGCATGGTGGACGTTTTGTTTCACACCCCTTCTCGACCCCCACACTGAGGGGGGCTGAACCTGGACTCCAACAGCGTCGGGAGCGTCGCCGCTCATCTCGGCAACCTTGGAAATGACGGATTCGACACCGATGTCGGCCGTTTTCAATCATTTTTATGTGACGCCCCCTGCGCACCCCCCACCCCTGGGGGCGCTAGGGGGTCTGACCCCTGCAGTGTTTGTTGCCAGACCGCAAGCCATACGGG
>JAJKFI010000046.1:765142-776274 GCA_029204185.1 Lerista edwardsae | reverse complement strand
GACCGCAAGCCATACGGGTGCCAAGTTTGGTGTCAATCGCTCCAGGCATTCCGGAGCCTATGCGGAACACATACAAACACACACACATCCAATTTTATATAAGGTATATTTGAATTTGTTATATATTGATTAATTATATTATATACTAAGAACAGTTTCAGGACTGAGTTTGGACTCAGATTTTAGGTCTCTTTCCTAAGCTTTTCATATTGCATGAGTAAAAAAGCCCTCTCAATAAGTCCCCCTGCCCATGTACTCAGTCTGGGATAGTCAGCATTGCTGCCTGATAATGCACTGATGACTTTTGGTGGACTGCAGTTCCTCACTTTGTTCTGTCCAAACATGCATAGGGCAGGAACAGCGCTGTGTAATTAAGGACGCAATCCAGGTGTTTTGATAGGGGTGCAATTTCATGCCCCTTGCCATGGTCACCATTTTCCCTAGATACACCTCTGGCCCTGCTCTTTGGGGTGGCCCGAACCAGCTCAGAAAGCATATTGCCTGTTGCTGCAGCCAGGATCTCTATGGGCTGTAAGTCAGTGGGGCAAGCACAGCAGCTTTACCTTGGACCCACCCACCTGCCCCTGCCTCTGAACTGCCCAAAATGGGCCTCCTGGAAGCAGTTGGGGTGACGTCATCATGTCACCACCAACTATTTCCAGGTGCTGCGCTTAGCACCACAAGCGCTTTTCTTGGTGAGTGGGGGGCCCCGCGGAGAGGGTGGAGTGCCCTGCAGGAATAGCCCACATTGGGCCCTGCCCCTCCTGGAGGCCAGCCATGGCTTGAGGATAGTTGCATGTGATTGGCTCCTGTGGAAAGGTGGACAAAATTGACCCTTGGTCTAACTTGCCTCTCTGCTCTTCTTTTGTTCACGGATTCTTTTTCTTCTATGACTTGGAGATGAGCTATTCAAAAATTCCAAGGGGCATGCCCACCCCAAGCTCTTGGACATTTCTAAAGTAGTTCTTTAATGCCAAACCATTAAGTAAATACAGTTGATTTCAGTGGAATTTACTTTCACATACCGCTGGTAATTGCTCCAATCCAGCGGCTCCTTGTGTGGGAAGTTCTGACAATGTTGGTTTACAATGAGGTACAAATTTTTGGGGGTGTTATTTAAATAGTTGTGTTAACACTGATTTTGTCACTGCTGCAATTAGTAATAATTATAGTGACATATTAGTATTACAGTATTATCTTGATAGGAGAAAGAACTTTCCAGCGTTTGCCTTTAAAAATACCTTAGACCAGTTTAATGACAGATATCAAGGCAGAAGCCTGTCCAGAAACCTCACTCTTGACTTGGAATGCCCCTTGCTTTGACCCAAGTACCATCTCCCTGAGGTAAAAAAAAAAATCAGTATGGGCACTGAGTAGAGCTTTCTCCATTGTGGTACCATAGTTGGAGACCACCATTGGCAGGTACTGCTCCCTATGGAAGCTTACAACAGCCCAGTTTTGTCTTAACTCAGAAGGAAAGGTACAATGCTGTCTGTTCAAGTGTGCTTTTGGTTTATTTGATCTGAGTTAATTTGAATAGGATAAGGGTGTAATCTTAACCAACTTTCCTGCATCCAGAGTAAGGGCAATGCAGTTCTGAGGTAAGGGAACAAGCATTCCCTTACTTTGAGGAGGTTTCCGTGACTACTACTCCACTGCAGAATGCAGCCCCATTGACACCGCTATGTCAGTTGGAAAGTTGGTTAGGATTGTGCCCTAATTGTTGTTTGTCTCAATTTTTTTTAATTAAATTAAAAGTCATTTTATTGTCATGTTATGCTATTGTCAGCTGCTTTGAGTTTCCACTGGGAAGGAAAGGTGGGGTATAAATTGAAATAAAGAGAACACCTTCTAACCCAACTATTTTCAATCCTTTTCACCTCATGGCACGCTGAAAAGGTGCTAAAATAGTCAAGGCACACCATCAACGTTTTGACCATTGACACGGCACACTGCATTGCTGGTGTGGAGCTCACATCCTCCAGTGGCCCTCAACCCAACTCCCACGGCACACCTAGAAAATGGCTGTTCTGACCCTTAAAAATTGGCTTGGCTTGGGTGGCTCATAAAGTAGGAAAAGCATTACTTCATGCAGGTTCAGTTACTCTGTAACCAGCATATAAGTATACATTTTATCATAGGTACAAAAACAGCTTCCAAAAATATGCCTGATATATATGACTATCTGATTCTAGGACTGATTCCAGATTATAAAAACCATGTACCCATGTAATGGCTCAACTCTGAAGCAGCCCCCATCAGTGAGAGCAGAAATAGCACCCAAGCCTTTTTCCTGCTCCCCATTCTGTGTGAAATCCCGCCACCCAAGAGATACGCTAGACAGGAGGCAGATGCTGTGACCCAGCAGGACCACTTTGATGGCACCCGCAGCTCTTCTGAACCCACGGGGTCCCTGGGCTTGATTTTCCCATTTGTGAATATAGATTACAGGACAGGAACTCTTTCCCTCTTCATAGACATAATCACATGCTTCTTTTATTGAAGATAATGTCCATTAAGGGGCGTTGGTAATAAGCTGGCTTACATGTTGAAGAGCTTTGCCTTTGAAATGAAGATAAAATGATCCACCCAGCTGCAGACCGTTAAGACCCTCGGCCTTAGTATGAAAGGGTGGGGAACATTTAATGGGTGTTTATGGCTTGGGAGAATCAGTTCCCCCTTTTAAATGAAAGAAGTAGCAGAAGGGAAAAGTACATGATAAAAGACAGCACCGGACTCGGAGAGAGGCCTCACACGCAGAATATCTGTTATCAGGATAACACAGGATACCACACTGTCTGAGTATTTCAAGACAAGCCGGGAGGGGCAGGGTTCAGGGGTTGGAGGGGCTGCTTTTATTAAAAACTTATTTAAAAGAAGGTTCTATTATTGTGTGTGTGTGTGTGTGTGCGCGCGCGCACGCACGCCAGCAAAGGGTCAAGAGAAAACTGGACGAGTTAAACCAAACATTTCTTTTCAATAATGGCCACATTAGCATAAAACAAAATGCTTAGAAGGCCTAAGGTGGGAATTCAGGGAATAGTATTTTTGCTTTAAAAAAACAACTCAACAGGAAATACTGTTTAGGCCTTTTATATAGGTGGTTCTGCGTTTGTGAGGGATAATTTGCTCTCAAATATGTGGGCAACCAGCCTAAATTTCTCTAATTGAGTAGTTTGCTTATAACCCCAGGCCATTAGGTGAATGCAAACTGTTACAAGCTTAGCAAGAAAATAGTCCCATTAGGATTTCGTATTTGAATGTGGTTGTGGGTTAGTGTAACTGTTTCTAAATTCATATATTAATGAAAAGGCCTTTTTTTCTTATAGTTTTCAAATACCTCCTTTGAAAGAGCTATACTAAAATTAAAGTGAAGGATTTGTTTTCTTTCTCAAGAATTTTTTTAACTAGTAAGTGGCAGAACTGTGATTTCCTGTATAAGCTATCTCGGAAAAATAACAGTCATCTGGGTAAACTTGATAAATAATGAGAAAAAGTCACATTCTGCTAGAAATATAAATATACACCTTGCAAGCATTATGTACACATTTTATTAGCTAATGATTAGGTGTAAGTAACATAGTTTGTTCGCTTTCTCATATTCCTCAAAGGACAGAGATAACTTTATGTGCTTTTTCCCCTTTATCCTGCAGGCATTATATTTCATGTTTCTTTCTACATCGTATGTCTTTATCACTGAGGCTGCAACCTGTATACACTTAACTGGGAATCAGCCCATTGAACTCAATGGGACTTACTGTATCTCTAAGAAAACATGCATAGGATTGTGGTGCATGTCAGTGGTTTCCAAAGTGTGGGTTGCGACCCACCATTGGGAATGTTCCCCCTTAAAGGAAGTGGCCCAGTAATGGACATCCAACAGCACTATAGCGATCACGGCACTGCGGGCACCCAAAGGCATCGTACCTTGTCTGGGGGTTGTGCTGGCCTCTGGGAGGGTCTGGGACACCTGCAACCCCCTCCGCAGGCCTACCCAAAGCTTACGAGTAGCTCCAATCAGGGATCGGAGTGCATTTCCAGTTTTCACAGCCAGCTTCTAGAATGTTCCAAATCTCCCTTCTGGACTCATGGATGTGAACTGCAAGGGGAAAGGTGTAAGTTTCCATGTTTTACACAAATCCCTCCATGCATGGCTGCACTGGACTGGATTGAGCCCATTAAATGTAATGGCATTTACTTCCAAATAAGGAATCCGGTGCTGATTCAAATATGCAAGGCATTCACACAGTCTAGGCCTCTTATGTAACCATGCCCTTTCAAAATAAAAATGTTTACATTATGAATAGGATTGGACTGTCTCGTTGAAATCAAATTAAATTTATTTTCAAGTAATTACAGTCTGCCTGCGTCTTATGTGAGGGTTGTGTACCAAGGCCAGCAACAAGTACATCCATAATCATGTATGGTCAACTTCATTAAATCCAACTGTACTGGCTCTTTAAGAACTAAAATCACAGTATGAGAGACACATGGGAACTGAGATGACTGAGGGAACAGCAGCAGCATTCTCCCATCTCTGGCTCAATCTCAGCATAAACAGAGTAAGTCAAATTATGGGCGGAGTCACTAGCAATATTTAAACTGTTGTTTTTCTTTGTTTTAGAAGGGCAGGGGCTGAGCCTTGAATTCATGATCTTATATACGATGTGGACTGATTGTACTGGTGTGCCTTGGTATCCACTGATTCAGCATCCACTGTTTCAGTTAGCCACATGGACAGCATGGATACTGGGATGCCTATTGAAAAAATAAAAGTTAAAGGTTTCCCCACGACTGAGTGGTCTAGTCGTGATCAACTGTAGGGGGCAGTGCATTAAACAAATTTTTTTTACCTTGTTGCAGCAAAACCACAGATGTTCTCCTATCTTTAAAAAGGTGTCCCCAGTATCCCTGGTTGCAGGTATCCAAGGGGGGGGGGTCCAGAATGAAACCCTGGCAGACACCAGGGCATGCCTGTAGTTATTTTAAAATTTGAATGTTAGGATCATGGCCAACTGAGCACACTTTATTAGAAGCAAATTCCATTTAAACCTATTAAAACTTTTTTGAAGTAGATCTGTTTACAATTATAGTCATGCAGAGGTAGAGGGCTTAAATAACCCTAATTACAACTGAAACAAATTGTTGACTGAGCTTCTAATGAATGCATTTATACTATGGAAAATTACGGACTGAATCGGGCCCATTTGAGCCCATTTTAATTTGTCATAAAATGATTGTCTGCAGGATACAGATGAGCTGAAGGACACATGGTCCTGTAGGCCTCATTCATTTTTATGATGAGGTTTACCTGGTAGCCTCGCAAAGCAATAGGTTTTTTCTTTAAATGTTTTTAAAGCATAAATCCGCCTAGCAGCTGCTTCCTGATAACCATCCTGTGTTTTTTCTTTTCCCCCAACATGCTCCAAACCACATAATAGCTAGGACATGACAGGAAAAAAAATTACTTCTTTTGGGAGGAGTTCTGATGCTCCTTGTGCACTTTGAGAAGAGTTTGTTTAAAAGGAAAAAAAAAAGTCTGCCACTTTATCCAGTGATGTCATGCAGGGGGTAGGCAGGGGTACGCGAGTACCGGTTCCTAGGATTTCGGCTGGCCCCGCCCATTTGCCCGCCCACTCGTCGACTCCGCCCCCTGCAACGTTTGAATTTCCTGCATGTTTGAGTTGCCTGCACGTTCTCAGAGCCAGGCAGGTAGGCAGGCAGCGAGCGGAGCCTTGCCTTGCCACTGAAAAATGAGCTGCTCTGGGGTTTTGGAACTGTTGGGTCACTTTAACATGATGCCAGGCCTCCTTACCATGTTCTGGGGGGTGCTGTGGAATACTGTTGCAACTGTTGGGTCAGTTTAAAATTGTCTGAGGCCTCAAAAAGGGCTTTTTTCATGTCACTTCCTGCCACGACCTCACTTCCGGCTTATGACGTCACTTCTGGTGGGCGGGTCCCGACACGTGCCAATCAAAAGTGAGTACCTGTTCTTAAATCATTTAGATGACACCACTGACTTTATCCCATGGCAGGGGAAAGACTTCTCACACCATTCATGAATTCATTCATGAAGGAAACGAATATAGAAAAATCAGGTGCACTTTTTCCAAAATGAATGGGTACTTAAACAACAAAAACATATGGCATATGGAACTGTGTGGGTGGGCGGGGGAGTTTTTAATCTTAATCTTATGGCACATTTTTAATCTTATGGCAGATTCTTTCAACCGAGGATGAAAGGGCCTGCATTTACAGACAGTGGCTGATTCCGAGCAAATCCCATTATTTGAAAATTAATCACATTCCGATACTGAAAGAGTGGACGGATGTTCAGCTGCATCTTTTTGAACGTCTCCGTGATGCTGCAACCCTTTCACCCTCCTCATTGGAAGTCCTGCGGCATCACAGCTTCACCTCTCCTTTTTACCTTTCCACGACAAGTCTTGAAGGACTCTATAGAGATTTAAGACTGGAGAAGAATGTCGGAGTTGCACAAACATTTTTAAGCAGAATACCGACCCCGACCCCCCAAAAGGAGAAAAATGACAGACATTTTATTTGTAGTATGAAAGAGAGATTTCTTTCATGGCTTGATATCTATAGTGGCTTGATACCCTTTTTTTCCCCTTCAGTCTAGCCTTTTAAAACAGTGGTGCACATATCAATACAATGATCAGAGGCTCATTTACAAGCTGCCTAGTTTTCTGCAATAGCCTCTAAATAAGAGATTCTTCCTGGAGCTGCAGTGATTGAATTTTCAATCATTCATTAATCACTTTCAATGTTATCAGCTTAACTGGTGTCAGGGCTTCAGCAAGATCAGCACCTCCTGCCATTATTGGCTCTGCCAGTACAGCGAAGTCTTTCTAATATTCTCAGCAGGACAGTGTTCAGGCATTATCATCTTAAAGGGCTGCTTTCTTTTTTGCCTTTCCATGTTCCAAAGTGTTTTACATTGCTTGAAATATAAAGAACATAACAGCAGTATGCTCTGCAATGGTTTAAGTTTATGACTTTATTTTGGTTAGATTACTACAAATATTATGACCCAGCCTCTCAATAAAATATTTTAAGGCAGACAATGACATTTTTCAGTATCAACAGATCAATAACAAAACTAAACATCTAAAAAAAAGCCATTTAAAACACACTTTTTTCTTGTTACCCAAAACATCAAATTTGGCCCCAGTCAAAGTGATTAGGGAGAGGCAGTTCCATAATTGAGATGATGATAATGATAATAAAATAATGATAATAAAATGATGATGATGATGATGATGCTAGTATTTATATACCGCCTTTCTTTGGTCATTAGATTGCTCCTCTGACTTTAATTCAAGGCAGTTTACATAGGCAGGCTTTATTTCTCTAAACTCTCAAGGGGTTTTTACAAATTACAAAGTTCTGTCTTTCAAGAACTACAACATACAGATGGAACTTTCATGGTCTCGTCCTTCTTTCTGGCCGCACAATTGCCTTCCTGCTGGCTGATAGACGGCTTCTCTGCTCCCACCAAAGAAACAGCTGGCCCAGCACAACTCCTCTCTCACAGGCAGCTGGAGACAGCTCAGCTCTTATCAGTCGCAATTCTCAAGGTCTGCCGCTCACGGAAACCTCTGGTGTTCTCGAACTGGCGACCTTCGGATCTTATCTTCAAGCAAACAGAGGCTTTAACACTCTTGACTAAACCTCCTGCCACCACCAAGAATGCCTCATCCCTGCTAGCTACCAATCTCACCTGAGGAAATGGAGGGTACTCTCTTTCTGAAGTCCTCTTTGTGCTCCAAAGCACACAAAGGGCTCCTGCTTGAGCAAACTTTGGTGTAGGATTGTATACACTGACTCAATGCCAGGGCCAGGCTTCTGGGGGCCCTGGGCAAAGCCAGCGGCATACAAAGAATGTGGCTGGGAGACGTCTGGTCATGGATGCCATGTTGCAGGGGACGTGTCTGAGTGGCCATCCCAATAGGTTTAAAATTATTTTTCAAGAAGAAAATGTATTTCTTTTAAACTTATTTTTCATTGTTTATTAGTATGATAATATATACAAAGTTATATATGAATGTACAAATATAAATTTACAAACTTGCATGGTAAGTTTACACACACACACACACACACACAGAGAGAGAGAGAGAGAGAGAGAGAGAGAGAGAGATCAATAAAATAAAATATTTATTGTTAGAGCTTCTTCTCTGGCCATTATTATTCATTTCATGTCATGACTATTACTGAAAATAAATTTGTCATTGTGGGGGTTGCCAAAAATGAGCCTCATTTGTATGGGCCTCAGGTGCCAAATGACCTTGATATGCCATTGGGCAAAGTCATAGTGGGTGCAAGAGAGTGGCAACAGGATGCAGGCATCTTGTTGTCTTGTCTGAAACATCTGGTGGGCTGCTACTTATGCTGTCCTTGCACTGGCAGCAGCTCTTTTAGGCCAGGGTCTTTCCCAACCATAACTGGACATTCCAGGGACTGAAGCTGGGACCTTCTGTATAAAACAAACTGCACAATCCTATGCATTTCTATTCAGAAACAAGTCTCATTGTACTCAATGGGGCTTACTCTCAGGAAAGAGAATATAGGATCACAGCCATAGGCTCTGCTACTAAGCTGTCATATGATTTGGACTATGAGGCAGGAGATATGGTCTGGAGATTGAGCTATTGCCTTGCCTGAAGAAGCTAAGCAGAATTGGTTGCTTGGGTGGGAGACCAAGGCTGCTGGCATGTCTGTGTGGAGAAGTGTAGTGTGGAGGAATCAGCTGGCAAAAACCAAACAGACCAGATAACATCCTTGAGAAGCCAGACTGAAGCTTGCTTGCAGCCGCCTGCAAAAGCATGGAAAGTGCAAGAGCCAGCAGCCAGGACAACGACTGCACAATGAAGGAAAATGATGAGATTTTCTCACAGAATAATATTTGTTAAAAAAAAAACTTCATTGAAAAGAGGATGTATGTTCAGCCTGCATATGTTTACCGTAAGTCTATTAAGGTGGCATATAAATATTGTAATTAATAAATAAATAACTGATATCATATTCTGTGCTTGACAGGTCAGATTCTAGTCTTGATAATATACTAGTGGTTCCAGGGCAGGCCATCCATGAGGTCAACCAGGCTGGCTGGTTTTTGCATCCTCTTTTTATACTTTTGTATACTTTATGATCCACGGGGTTAGCTGTTCCAAATTTTAATTGTTTTAATACTGTTTTAACTATTGTTTCTTAACTATTGTTTTAACTATTGCTTTTTAACTATTATATAATGGTTTTATTTATTGTATTTTAATTTGTTGTAATGCCGCCTTGGGTGCCTTCGGGCAGAAAGGCGGGGTATAAATTTAATAAATAAATAAAAATAAACTGAGGCAGTTGCCTCAGGCAATCTGAATCTAAACAGGGGGCATCCACTTCCATCCACTCATTCATCTCCACTGATCCTCCTCCTCCCACTCCCTGGATTGGAATAGGAAGAGGGGGACAAAACAGAAATGTGGAGGAGTGGGAGCAGGGGGCTAGAGTGTTGGAGGAGCAGGGCCTGGCTCATCACCAGGTAAAGGGGGGCAATATTTGGAATGTCTCCACAGGTGCTGGAAAGTCTTGAGCCAGGCTAAAGAATCCCCATTGATTGACCATATGTAGACTGAGAAATATGTCATCCGTTGGGCTAAGTGATTGAAAAATATTTGATTAACCATTTAAATTGTTTAATTAACACATTAAGAGTGCAATCCTAACCAGGAATTGGCACAGTTAGGCCAGCACACTTTGGCCAGCAACGTTTAGCCAGCACAAGGGACTCGGTCAAGTACGTTTGGACCACTCTCTGAGTCAGAGAGGCCAGCACACAGACGTGCAACATCCTCCCTGATTCCAAGGGTGGTCCAAACAAGCTTTAGGGTGGCCCTTGTGCCACCTAACTGTGCCGGCCTAACTCCAGGTTAGGACTGCACCCTAAGTGTAAAGTATGCTATCAAAAGTTCAATATAGGTACTTTTTTTGAGATACTGAAGTGTGAAAACTTACAGCTTAATAAAGCTATCATCATTGCTTAAAGAAAAGAACATTTTTAACGTTTTCTTTTTCATTTCTAACCACAGGACCACAATAGAATCAAAATAGCCTTAAAAACTAGAATGCCCTTAATTCTCAACTCCAGCAATGAAAATTTGTCCTCACGCAAGCAGATTTCCCCCCAGTGATTAATTAACTAAAGCTATAGTTGATTAATCTACTGATTAAGCTGATTAAAGCCTGCAGTCTTAATCAAAATACAATGAGGATTTTCATATTAATTATTTCAGGCTGCTGTAGGCTCACTTTCAGCTGATCCAAGTAAGAATCTCTTGTAAAAACATTTACTGCTACAAAGGAAAAATTCCTGGTTTAGAAAAGTAAGCAACTTGTTCAGAGATTTTGGCAGTGTCCCTCACAAAGAAATATTCCACTACTTGAATCCGTATGAAGGGTATTAAATGTTTTAACTGATGATATTTTAAAGTACCTTGTGATCATGCTGGACAGATTTACAATGTGTCAGGATCAACATTCTTGCCCCATTTCATGTCAACTTTTATCGCATTATTGTCCCCCAAAGAAACTGTGTGCATTTGCCCTCTTGTTGAATGTACACAATAGTACCATGCACCCCTATATCTAGACAGCTTCCAAGAAGTTATGTGCTGTGTGCTAGGAAAATAAATGGAGGTGGAAACAGTTGTTATCCTGGTCTGCCTGCCACTCAGGGCCAGGCCCACAAAATGCCACCCCTCCCCCAATGGCCTAAAAGTCACTTCCAGTTTTTGGCAAAACCCAGAAGGGATGTTTTGTTTTTACCCCTGCTAAATGGGCAAGAGGCACTTTTTCAAGTGGTCCTCTTTTATTTAGCAGGGGGGAGAGTAATTGTCCCTCTTTACCCCTGTGCAGTGTCTTCTCTAGTGGTTGTTACTGGTGGTGTTCTGCATTTTTTTTTAGATTGTGAGCCCTTTTGGGACAGGGAGCCATTTAACTTTGTAATTATTTTTTGCCTGTAAACCGCTTTGTGAACTTGTGTTGAAAAGCGGCATATAAATACTATTGATTGATTGATTGATTGATTGATTGATTGATTGATTGATTGATTGATT
>JAJKFI010000046.1:727136-758602 GCA_029204185.1 Lerista edwardsae | reverse complement strand
CTCTCTCTCTCTCTCTCTCTCTCTCTCTCTCTCTCTCTCTCTCTCTCAAAACTAAGGGCACAATCCAAGACGTGACATTGCACCGACACTATGTGCCAGCATTGGCACATCACTAGAGCTGATGCAGGGGTGCTGACCGGTACCCCCATGTCAGTGCTAGAGCTCTTGGGCCAATGCTAGCAGTAGCGTTGGCCCAAGAGCATTGACACCGAGCCACCCTTGAGCCAGACAAACTCAGCTGACACAAGGGTGGTACTGGGAGGAGGGAGGGAGGAAGTAGGTGGGGTAAGCAGGCTGGTATCCATGGGGGGGAGGGGGCAGGGTTGGGATGTGGCCAGTAGCCCACATCCAAGGATCTGTCCCCAGGCCACATGGCCCCGATTTGGGCCATGTAGACTCCTTGGCTCTGCGCCTGCTATTTAGCAGGCACAGATCTGAAGTAACACATGGGGAGGCTGGCGCTTGCCCTGGGGAAAGGGTGCGAACATGCCCTTGCCCTGGGGAGGCTCCCCAGCGCACCCAATGTGTGCTGAATATGGCGCAGGTCCACCGGTCTCGCCATTCCAGTGCAATTAGGATTGCAGTTGGGCAGCCCAATCCTAAGTAAGGCCAACATAGCAAGGCAGACATAGCAGGGCTGTATCCTAAAGCCCATTAGGAGGCAGTTGCAGCAATGTGCAGGACAACAGGAGGTTTTCCCCTTGCACCTGAATAAGCCCCAGTCATCCCTATGGGCCTGCTCAGATCTGCGCTTGCTGTTTTACAAGCCCTGGTCAATGTGCACAGGAGCGGCCCGAATCAGGGCCACCCTGGCCGGGGACAGGCTTTAGGATTTGGCACTATGGGTGCCCTGCGCCACTGCCCAGTTACACCCCCAGCATGCCTCTAGAACACCCTTGTGGAGGCCCTGCGCTGACCGAGCGCTGCCAACACTCGACCGGCACAAGGCTGGCACTGCTGATGGTTGCGGCAGTGCCCAAGCATCAGCACTGCGCTGGTCCAGCGCCATACCACCGACGCCGATGCGCTTGACGGCACATTTGCAACAGAATTGGACCGGTGCAAGAGTGTAGCGCCAGCGAAACGCAGGTATAGGATTGCACTCTAAATGTTATACGCACCAAAACGGTTACTATGCAATGTACCAGGTCCAGAACACAGGAGTTCTTTTTGCCTCCGTTTTGATTATTTTCTGAGTGAAAGGTATCAATACAACAAAAGCAATGCCAGACTTTTTAAAAGGAATGCAAAAAAAAAAAAATGTGACTAGTTGGGGAGGGTTGTAACCACGGGGCCATGTATTTGAAAGCAAGTGGAGCCAGGATTTCTGACTTGGCCCTTGTATTGCAAGAACTTAATTGTAAATTAAAATACAGGGATTTTAATTAATTTGATGAATAACACCCTCAGTGCTGGATTCCCTGTGGCATTTATTTTATATGCAATACAATTAAAAATATTGATTGCTTGGTAGGAGGTCAGCGTTAAACCACATTGCAATAAATAGAGATTATTGGATGCTCAGAAGTATCATTTTACTCTGCCCGCACTTCATTAATTTGCATTTTTTAATGTTATCTTTCCATGTGAGAGGCTGAGTCAGAAGTTAACAGCTTGATCTAGAAAGTGACAGGGACAGCATTGAGGGGAGGGTAGAGAGCCTTGCCAGGACTGCATGGACTACTACTACTTCCACTGTCAATGCCCCAATTTGAGAACAGGTTTCCTGGTGCAGACAAATCCACCCATTCCATAGAATTCCACCTGTCAACATGAGGATTGAGCCATGTGAGGGAACACCGCTTGGATAATATAAGAGCCGGAAATGGGTGCTTAGAATAACTGATTTCAACAAGACTAACAGAACAATCTCAGCATCTTGGTTTATATAGAAGCCCTGTCGTTCTGTTGGATTTATGCCCCCTATGCAGTGATGTCATTCAGGGGGAATGGACCAGAACGGGCGTTCCGGATCCTAACGGGCTCCGTGGCTGGTTCCGGATTCCCGACAAGTGCCAATCAAAAGTGAGTTCCTGTTCCTAAATCATTTGAATGACACTACTGCCCCTATGTGCATTTTGGTGTTCAGGGTAGATCATGTTTAATTTTCTCTGAACATCATCCTACATATCAGGGAAATATGGTGACAGTTTGCGCTGATGAGCCCCATGACCCTGAAGTAATGTCACTTAAGGAAGTGATATCATTTTCTGGTCACCTCCAGCCATGTACAGAGATATTCTGAGGGCTGGAGAGGCCGTGCACAGCCTCTCCAGCCTTCAGAATGCCTTTTGAGGCCTCTGGAAGGCCATAGAAAGGTACTTCCATTTTTGTTTTAAACCCAGAAGTACCTTTCTAAGGCCTTCTGGAGGCCTTTGAAGGCTTTCTGAGGGCCAAAAGGCAGCATGTGGTATCTACGCCCTTTGACCAACTCCAGACATGACCGGAGTTGGGAGGTCTTGATCACATGAGGCACTGGATCATATGGGGCACTGCTTCACCTGCCTCAGGTAATTGCACATCCCTGTCACAGCTACCTGGTGATTTGATTGTCCTGCTTTTGTTCCTCCCTGATGCGTGTGTATTATTGAAAATGCTTTTTCAATAATTAGACTGCAATCATATATACTTTTACCTGTTACCTGGGAACATAATGGAAGTTACTTTAGAGTTAGGGTTACCAGATACAAACTGGGACAGAGTGCCTATACCTTTAACCATTGTATGTAAGTTGGAACTTGGGCAGGTGCAGCTCATCATGGAAGGGTTTCAAAAGCTGCACCTGCCCAAATTCCCTCTTCTGTACAATGGTTAAAGGTATAGGCACTCTGTCCCAGTTTGTATCTGGTAACCCTATTTAGAGTAAACATACATAGACATGCATAGGATTCTGATGTTAGTTACCCACATACAGCTCACAAAGCACAACAATGTTTAGAACATTGTTTGCATTCAGATCATCTTACTCCTTCATCCTTCATTTCAAGTAACTATAGGCTATCCCTTCGGCGAAAATGTGGCAACTAGTTGGAGATTAAATGAGATTGTGTGTTGGTTTTGTAAATTGCAATTAGCCAGTCAACAACTTCACTTGTAAATACCAGACTTTAAAGAATAAAAGGTCAGTGCCTGCTTCATTCTATAAAAACATCTTGCAGCAACACAACTTTTTTTGCCAATTGTAGTTTTAAAAAAAAAAACACTCAAGCCTATTTAATTGGATGCTTTCCAACTGTGTACCATTTTCTTACCAGTATATAATCATAGTTTCTGAGTAAATGTAGTTTAGTCATTTGTAAATGTAGTTTACTCAGTAAATTGTAGTAAATCATAGTTTCTGAGTAAATGTAGAATCTGGTTTTAGCATTAGTAGAAATAAGGACTGCCATCCTGAACACACTTACAGCCCTATCCTGAGCTGTCCTACCGCCAACGCTGCAGTCACAACACTGGATGGGTGTTGCAAACATGCCTTATGGCCAGTGGTGGGATTCAGGGGGTTCGCCCAGGTTCTATAGAACCGGTTGTTAAATGGCCGGGCCCCGCCCACTCGCTTACCTCGGCTGGCTTCGGGTTTTTTTTTGGCTCCAGCTATGACGTCATAGAACCGGTTGTTAATTTATTTGAATCCCACCACTGCTTATGGCACATTTGCACCACCAGGGGAGGAAGCACACCGACAGTGAGGCCTGCATCACCCCATAGACACTGCAGATCAGCTGCCACCATAGCAGTGGGAAGTGGGAAGTGGCAGGAGGGAAGTGGCATAAGTGGGAAGTGGCAGGAGGAGGGTTTTTTTCTGGGTGGGGAAAGGTGGAACAGAGGCGAGGGACTGGCCAGGAGGGCAGTGAAACCATCAGAGGTGTCTCCTGCCAGATCCTATCCCCCATATTGCGCTTGAAAACCCAGCACAGAGTTTTTCAAGTCTTTGCCCTTGATTTAGCAGGTGCATATTTGAGAAGCCCCATTGAGCAATCCTGAGAAGCCCCTTACTTCCCCCTAAGGAAACCTCCAGTCTGCTCCGATCCGGCACAGGATCCAGCAGTAACCATTTGAAGCAAATTCTCCTGTGCTGGATAGGATTAGGCTTTTATTTGGGTGTAAGTCCCATTGAACACAATGTAACTTCTGAGTAGACATGCATAGGATTGCATGGTAAGAGCTGTGCAGACACATCATAATTTTCTCCCCATAGTTAAAATTACTCCAGTTTCAAACTGTTAGTACATGATGTTCCCCTACCACTGATCAATCAATCAACAGTATTTATATACCGCTTTTCAACACAAAGTTTACAGGCAAATAATAATAGTAAAGATAAATGGTTCCCTGTCCCAAAAGGGCTCAAAACCTAAAAAAAATGCAGAACATCACCAGCAACAGCCACTAGAAAAGACATTGCACAGGGGTGAAGACGGACAATTACTCTCTCCCTGCTAAAATAAGGGAACACCACTTGAAAAAGTGCCTCTTGCACAATTAGCAGGGATATTTTCCCTATCTGATGTTCCCGTATCTTTAAAAATATGTCACAGTTTCAGATATCCAGGCGAGGGGGTCTGAACAGAACCCCAGCAGATACCAGGGCATGCCTGTATATATTCATTCACACACACACATATATTCCAGGAAGAAACATCATTTCATAGCTTTGATATAAATAACAGTATCCAGTGTGACATAGATGAACATCTGGATTAAGTCTCATTTCAAAAGTACTTTGTCAGATATATTCAATAACTATATTGAATATATAACACATATTGAATATATTGAATATATAACACATATATTGAATAACACAACCTATTTTATACCCATTCTTTTGCGTATTTTCTGAGAGTGCCAGAAAAACACAGGAAAAGTCTTAAAATAACATGAACACATCAAATGGAAACAAAATAAAGATGGCTAGTTCTGCTAAACTTAGCATGATTGACTTAAAGAAGATTCCATCTGACCACAGGCCTCAACAAAAAAATTTCTCACTGTTTTGCAAGAAATGCATTCCACTGGTATTCTACTGAATAAGAAGTGTAGATGGTGCTATCATCAGTTCCAATTTTGTTATAGAAACGCTTTCTTATGAATTGTAAAGCATGCTTTTTTTAAAAAAAAATGTTTACAACAAGCTTAAGAAAGATGTTTGAACCACTTCAATTTTTGTTGATTGAATGATTTTTGGTTAATTTTGCTATATGGTCCTCCAAACAGAAGTTCAGGAAATGGCTTCTCATACAATATGTTTTGACTACTTTTTTCTGTTTTGTTTTTGTTTAATCTCAGGGTGAGGGCACAATCCTAATCTGTTAGGCCAGAACAGTTTGGCTGGCACAAGGGCCACTGTAAAGCATATTTGGACCACTCTTGGAGTTAGGAAGGATGGCGTATGTCTGTGTGCTGACCTCTCTGACTCCAAGAATGGTCCAAACATTACTTTATGGTCCTTTGCGCCAGCTACACTTTGCTGGCCTAACTGTGCCGGCCTAACTCCAGGTTAGGATTGCGCTCTGTCAAATTAATCCGAGTCAGATTAATTTGGCATTCTTTCTTTACAAAACTAGAATATGACTTCCGCTCTATGAAATTTAAGGACACACAGAAAGGAATCCTTACAGTGCCATCTGTAGTACTTAGCATGGCTTCTAGACACACTGGGGCATTATGAACTCCACTGGCAAGATTCTTTGGGGCATTATAAAGTTGACTTTAAAGGCAGTTCCAAGAACCATACACCTGGTTATGTTCCACTCAATTCTATGCATGTTTACCCAGAAGTAAATTCAATTGAGTTCAATAAAAATTTGCTTCCAAATGGCTGCAGACTTAATATTACCCACAAAATTAATGAGTAATTTGAAATACATACAAGAGATAATATACATAATACATATGCATGTTCACTGGAGCATTTTATTAATCTGTGCCAACAGTAGGAGAACAAATTACACTTAACCAACTTACGTTTATGAGAACATTATTATCTAAACAAAATCTAAACATCTTTTAAACATTAAGGAAACACGTAATATTGAATATATGCACTGGGGTTTTAAAAAACATGATAGTCTACAATTCTGCTTTGTGATGCTTTTGTATTGTCTACAATAGGGATTCTTAACCAGAGGCATCCTTGCTCCTTGGCAGTATGGAAACCAAGTGATGGAGGTATGGGATTCGGGATTTTATTTTTTTAAAAAAAAATGTTTTTGGTTTAGATTATTAACTAACCATTATCAACATGGATTGAGGCATTCAGTCCTAGTTGTCCATTTGTAAAGTAAAACCAAGCGATTAACATCTTTTGAAGTCATATTGGCACCTCATAAGACTGGTGGTGATGATGATGATTTTGACTGTTCGTTGATGGGTGTATGGGGGCATATTGGGCAATCCATTGGTGGTCTGTGATCATTAAAAATGTTTAAAAAAAAACCCTGGTCTAGCTCAGTCTCATGAATATACAATGTTTTCAAAAATTAATTGACCAGCCAATCCTAACTAACTTTTCAGCACTAATGCAGCTGTGCCAACAAGGTGTGGGGGCGGGGGACAGTCATCAAGGGTTCAAGGCTGCATTGCAGCAGCCACCAGCACTGGAAAGTTGGTTAGGGCTGTATATACAGGCGGCTCCAGGATCCGTAGATCTGCGGATTCAGTTATCTGTGGGCATGCCCATTAGCGTTATTTAAAGGTTTACTGGGGTAAAAGTGTTCCTTGCTTTTACAGGTTGCTATACGCTTGCAAGCTTATAGCACAGGCAGGCAGGCTGCCAGCAGCCTGAATGCTGGAAGAGACTCGACTGAAGGTTAACAGGAAGCAGGAAGTTATCTGCTTCCTGTTAAGCTTCAATGGACTAATTCCATTAGTATCCCCTAAGCATAGAATACTCAGATTGGGTTACAGGTGATTCTTATCATAAGTAAGTAGACCCTGCTGATTCATCAACAGTCAAAACCAGGAAGGCAAGTGGATGGATGGATCACATAGGTGGAGCATATGCATGACACACCAGAGAGGCAGCATGTGATGGGAGGAATGAGAGCCAGAGACTTCTGTGCTCTATCTATACCAGGGGTGTCAAACTCGTTTCATATGGTGGGTCAATTCATATGATGCCTGCTAAATGGCTGGAAGTTATTTCATTAAGCAGGACATGATGTCATTAAGCAGGTCATGACCAGAAAGCAGCACTTTTTTCCCCTCACTCAGGAACTCATTAGCTGCAAATGACAGAAGAGAAAATAAGCAAATCTTGGTCATATTTTCAAGGTACAGGAGAGCCTAAATAACACTCAAGCTGCCCTTTCAGCAGCCGCACCGCAGCACTGCTCAGCAGCTGAGAGCAGCTGATGGTTCTGGGAAGAGTCCAAGCACGGAATAAAGAGTTATATTTGACACCCTTGGTCTGTACAGTCATGATATGTGAATGAACCCTAAGAAAATAAAATTGAGACTTGTACTGTTTCCCTAGCTCCCTTTCCTGAACTACAATAAATATCCATTACATACAATTGTGTTGTGTAGTAATCATTCCTTATATGCCCAGAATTTGATTATCATCAGTTGATCTTTCAGGTAGCAACTATTTGCATATGTACCTGAGAGTATGCCCAGTGGACATCCTGCCATTAGCCTGGGGGGGGGGGCAATGGCCCCTGGGTGGCTGGCAGGCCTCGCAGCATCCCTGGGACCTCTGGAGGCCATCTGAAGCTTATGGAGGCTGTAAAGAGCAAGGGAAGGCTAGGCCATGGTCTGACTCCATTTTGTCAGAATACCTCAGTTTTGTTAAAAAGAGAGCTAAAGCTGTTAAGGTACCAGCTGGTGATAATCAACTCATTTCCTGAGGTAATTTCATCAGGAAGTATAATTTCCTATTTGCTTTGTTTTCTGCAGAAAGGTGTGAGGTCATAGCTAGGGTTAGGAAGGAAGTACCTAATCAGAAAGGTTCCATCCAGCTAGTGCTGCAATTAAGAAGATTCTGCACAGCTGAGACCCCTTACTTAGAATTAGTGTTTTGTTTGCATAACCTTGTCTGAACTGGATGAAACCTCTGAACATCCCATTAGGAAGAGGTCTGACCTTTATCCTGATTGGATAATTAATTATACTAGAGGGGGGGAAAGATACCCAGTTTTGGGGGTACAGACACACACTTCATCAGACCTTCAGATCAGCACACATCATCAAGCCTATCAGACCTTCAAGACACCATTAGACCATCTTCAGGGAAGATCATCTGTCCTCCCTCCAGGACTTCAGATCGCCTTCTCCTCGTCTGGCTAAAGATGCCCAACACGGACTTGCTGCCTGCTTGGACTAAGAAGGTGAACCAGCAAGGCTAACCACCTTGCATTTATTAGGGCCTAGTCTAGTGTTAGGCAGCTGGTTGTTTTCTAATTTTACAGTGTATCTTAGTTAAAGTCTCTGTTAGTTCTTTTAAGCCTTTCCTAGTTAAGTGTTACAAAACACTTTCTTAATAAATTATAGTTAAACTATAAGCTTTATTTGGGATTACCTGGAACCAAACTAAATTCGGTTTTGCTGCCTAGGCACCCTACCAGTTAAGCTTTATAGCTTTCCCTGTAGTTGGGGCTAGTTTAGCCTGCGGAGTTTTAAAGTTAAGAGACTGTTTATTGCTGTTAGAGGCTTTTGCTCTTAACTGTGGTCCCAGGCTGGTAGCAGAGGATGTGTACCTTGTTGCCTTGGCTTATAAGTGCTTGAGGACACACTCTGCTGAACATTCACAACACATATGGGCCCTGGACTGGATATAGGGCATACAGAGACCTCTGTGAATTACAGAGGCCTCTGGTTTTTCGTTGGAAAACCAGAAGTATTGTTCAAATGCTGTCTAAAAGTTTGAGAACTGTTTTGGAGGGCAAAGGGACGTTGCACAAAGCACCAGCACGTGTGAGGTGGGGGCAGCATTCGGGGGGAGGGGCAGACAGTCTGCTCCCAAGCCTCAGGGCAGCAAGTGGGCCAGGGATGCAACTGAGTAAGCCCCACCACTGAACAGAAATGAACTTACTTCTGAATCAGCAAGAATAGGCTTGTGGTGAAAGTCTTAAACTCCACGACAGCACTGTGATTTCTCAGGGCGCAATCCTAACCTGGAGTTTGGCTGGCACAGTTAGTCCAGCAAAGTTTGGCTGGCACAAGGCCCACCATAAAGTATGTTTGGACCACTCTCCACTCTCGGAGTCAGAGAGGCCAGAGATGTGCGCCATCCTCCCTAACTCCGAGAGTGTTCCAAACATGCTTTATGTGCGCCAGCCAAACTTTGCTGGCCTAACTGTGCCAGCCTAACTCCAGGTTAGGATTGCACCCCCAATGATATTACATCAAGTTGGGGGGGGGGAAACAATCTCCAGGAATTGCTTCAGTCAGAGCTGGCAACACTCACCTCAGTTCATCTGCTCAAGGCTTCAACAACTGTCTGATTCTCCTCCCTAATGCAACCAACAGAACTCCATTGTAAGTGAAATGTCGAAGGCATGCTTTGGAGTAACTTCTGAGAGTTCAGATATCTTTCCTTGATCTGTTCCTCTGTCCTAGAGCATTTAAGCAAGGATGATAAGAGCTCTTACAGCATCACTGCAGAGGAATGTGAAGAGTTCCGAGGTATCAATTCCAGACGTTTAAAAGAACATCATTGATGCATCATTTCTTGTCAGTTAATTTGAAGGGGGAGAAAAGGAGAATGCATTAACCTCAGTGAATAAAATGTATTCAATCTACGCTTCCCTTCTTGGGATGTTTTATATGCAACTTATTTTGCAATTTACCCTGAGTTCTAGGATGGGCAGACCAGATGGTCGAATGAAGAGCAGCTGCATGTAATATATATGCAATGCTTTGTTGTGTTTGGACATGAATTCCATAATATTAACAACATTTTAAAAACATCTTAACCTGATTTTCCAGAATAATTTTTTGCAGGGAAGTTTCATTTATTTAATACTATCTAACCACTTTTTGAAAGCAGTCACAAGCAACTCATTTGTCCAAGAAATTGTGGAGAAAATTATAGTGCCAAGTTCTGCACATCTATTTGTATGTAGGTAAAGGTATCACTATGACCCAATGGTCTAGTTGTGTCCGACTGTAGGGGGCAGTGCTCATCTCCGTTTCTAAACCAAAGAGCCAGCGTTTTTCCGAGGACAGTTTCCATGGTAATGTGGCCGGCGTGACTATATGCCGTAGCTCACGGAACGCTGTTACCTTCCCACCGAAGTGGTACCTATTTATCTACTCACATTTTTATGTGCTTTTTGGACTGCTAGGTTGGCAGGAGCTGGGACAAGTGATGGGAGCTCACTCCGTCATGTGGACCTGAACTGCCAACCTTCCGGTCAGCAAGCTCAACAGTTTAACCTGCAGCAGAGACGGACGAAGCCCCGAACGCACCCAGAGCAGGGCGACATAACTGCGCCCCCAGCATGTCGCCCCAACCCCGTGCATTGCCCTGCCATGCCTCCCTGCACCCGGAATAGCTCCATAACAGAGCGAAACAGAAATGAGGGAGGGAGGGCCAAAAAGCGCACAGGTTCTTCCACGCAATGGCGCCTTGCTGCAGCCGGCGCCCATAGCTCCCGCCACCCCTTGCTACACCCTTCTTCCACCCCTGACCTGCAGTGCCACCACGTCCCTTATTTGTATGTAGACAAAGCAGAATTTTTATAGTGTTTCCTCATGAAGCTTTTTGGTGTTCCACATGCTGTAATCTTTCTGATCCCTAAGGGCAGAATCCTAACCAACTTTCCAGCACTGACATAGCTGTGCCAATGGGGCCTGTTTTGCATTCTGCAGTGGAGTGGTAGTCACGGAACCCTCCTCAAGGTAAGGGAATATTTGTCCCCTTACCTCAGAGTTGCATTGCCCTTACCGCGGTGATGGAAAGTTGGTTAGGAATGCACCCTAAATCAAGTGTAGTTTAATAAACACACTGACCTTTAACTCTTCCTGACTTAGGGCCCAATCCTATCCATGTTTCTGGTGCTGATGCAGCTGCAATGCAGCCCTAAGGTAAGTGAACAAACTTTCCTTTATCTTGAGGAGGCCTGCCTGACTCCCCCTCCATCACAGAATGCAGCACACCCCCCACTGGGACAGCTACATACAGGCTGGAAAATTGGATAGGATTTGACCCTTAAAGAGGTAAGCTCAGTTGTAGGCCAAGATACACCCCAATGCAACATACATTTATTCACAAAATACAGTGTGTTTCGAAGTAGATCTTATAGAAAATGCATTTTAAAATGCAGTCCAAGGTACAAGTAATAGTTAGTAAAATCAATTAGAGTTTTGGTTGACCTCAACTAATGGATTGTTTTACAAGCATATTAAGAATTTCATGGCTGGGTGAGTCTAAATCATTGTTTAAAATGTTGCTCGAGCCTTCAAACCATGGATTAAAGCACATTGTGGGATTTGGTCCCAATGTTTCCCTTTCACCTGCAGAAAACCAGGGGGTTACAAAGAATTTTATAGGCTCACTGTTCTGTCCTTTTTAAAGGTGGCTCAAGTAGATGTCTAATTGGCCTCACCCAATAGCTGACCAGAGACTTAGTCAAGCAAGAGCTGGCAAGTATGTCAGTGGCTAACTATTAGATGAGGCCAATTAAACATCTAATTGAGCCACCTTAAAAGGGGATGCTATTCAGAATAGTGAGCATAGAAAATTTGTGGTAACCCCCTGAAGATGCTTTCCACCAGCGACATGCGGTATGGGTGTGGAAGGTGAGACAGAATGGTAGTTCATTGAAAATTGCCTGCAGTGGCTGTGATCCTGCAAACACTTACAACCCACTTGCTTCAGCAGCTCAAGCCTGAGGGTTATAAGTGTTTGCATGATAACAGCAGTTCTGCCTCACCAGCCATACACCCCACCACACATCGCTGCAGGTGAAAGTGAAACACCGGGACTAAACCTCATAGACTTAATCCATGGCTTGAAGATTTGAGCAGCATTTTAAACTATGTAATGTGGATTGTAGCCTCCGTCCCATTAATGTCTATGGGATTTACAGCCCAAGTCTACGCATGTCTACTCAGAAGTAAGTTTCAAGTTCAATGACATCTACAACCCAAGGAAGTATGTATAGGATTGCAGCCTTAAAGAATTTTCACCAAGAAGATGGTGGGGAAAAGCCCAGAGGAATGTATCATACCATTTGCCATGGGGTCACCTGCACATGTGGAAGGAAGACTGCATGGATCTCTCTCACTTGCTCACTTGCCCGCTCGCTCATGGGCATACATGCTCAGTGGTGCAGTGGCCATGACTCACAACAGGAGTACAATGAAATGGAGACTTCCCATAGACCCATTCAATCAGGGTTTCTGTGAAAAGATTGACAGACAAAGAGACGTATGGAAGACACAGGAGGATAGAATGTACTGATACAACGTTATGGTCCTGTCTCGCACCCTGCCCCACCCCAACCATGGTGATGGGAATGTTGCTAGAAATAGATTGTTTTACACTGCATGATCTCAGGGACAAAAAAATACACACTAAAATGCCAATGCACTTTTTTTGTTTTTCTAAATTCCTATGGAAAGTGAAAACAAAAGATAGGGAAGGGCCATAGATCAGTGGTAGCAAACATGTTTTGCATGCAGAAGGTCCCAAGCTCAATCTCTGACAGCTCCAGTGTGCTCTAGGAAAGACCCTGCCGGAAACCCTGGAGAGCAACCGCCTGTCAGTACAGACAAGGCCAATGGTCTGACTCAATACAAGGCACATACAGTCCAAAATAAAAAAATAAAAAAGTATTCTTCACGTGACTATCAATGGTCATGACGCTGTGGTGAAAAGCTGAAGGGGATGACATTTTGAACTTACTCCCATAAGATCCTTGCAGTATATAAAGTAAGAGGACTAAAGATGGGCTTGTGTATTACCAGGATCCTGTGGGAGCCATTTCACCATGAGTCTTCCTCTTGCAATACTCCAGAATCCTGCAAGGATGCACTGCATCTCAGAGAGCTTTGCCCAGGGACCCATTGCAGCCCCCTACAGCAGTGGTTTGCTGCAGGTCTTACAGGATCCTCTACATCTTTGCGTGGAAGGGGGGCAGCAGCATAATCGCCACTATTGTGCTGCTACCAGGCAGGGAAAGGTGTTTTTTTTAAAAACTTACCTGGAGGTCGCTATGACTTTCTGGAGGGCCTAAGGAGCCTGTGACACCCTCTGCAGCCCTCCCCCAGGCTTTAAAATATCATAAAAAAGTTTTTTAAAAAACCAGTTCTTGTTTTCATTGCAAAACTGGAAGCGTTTCCCCCCTTTAACAGCAGTTTGAAGCTGTAATATAACGTAGTATAAATTGATGTTAAAGATGTAAGTTACATATATAGAACTGTATGAAGATAATATTGATGTCTTTTTCCCCTTACCCCTCTTATAATTAAAAATAAAAAAGTTATTTAAAAAAAAAACCAGCAGTTTGAAGCTGCTGGGAGGGCTGCAGAAGGAGTCACAGGCTCCCCAAACCCTCTGGCAGTGGCATACCTAGGGGAGGTAAAGGGGGACAAATGTCCCTGAGTGCCTTCCTGCTGGGGGCAGCACCACAACCCTTCCACTGCCGCCGCCACTGGCTGTCGTCTTCTCCATGTATCAGAGGGGGTGGGCACCACTTGAAGCAGTGCCCGTCCCCTCCAATACCATGCCACCATGCAAGCGGTGCCCGTCCCCTCCAATACTACAAGCCATGTGCCGCTTGTAGTGCCACAAAGCTGAGCAGATTCCTTGTTCTATACAATGGTTAAAAGTATAGGCACTCTGTCCCAGTTTGTATCTGGTAACCCTAAACATAATGGGACTTCTGAGTACACACGCATAAGATAGCTGCGAGGCATCCTTCTGAGGAGGCATGCCTAGAACTCCACTGTAAGGCTGCCATCCTATCCATGCTTTCCTGAAAGCAACAGCCCAATCTGATGCATGTGTACTCAGAAGTAAGCCCCACTGTGTTCAATGGGGCTGACTCACACAGGAAAATTTGGGTAGGATTGCAGCCTTAGTCCCATGGAACACAATGAAACTTACTGCTTGAGTAGACATGCTAGGATGGCACTGTAAGTGATCTAATCCTTAAGGATGGTTTGATGACTGGGCTCAAGATGTCCTCAAGGCCAAGACTTCTCTTCTTGGTCAGGGTGTTTTGGGTACTGGGCTTGATGGGCAGATACAGAGCACTCAAAGCAGTTTCGAGTTGGTTCTCAACAGGACCTGCAGTGAGGCAGAACTGCCCTACCAGAGTTCTTTGAAAAGTGCCGCCCCTGCTGTGATCAGGCAAACACAACCCTCAGGCTTTGAGCAGCTGAAGCGAGTGTGTTGTAAGTGTTTGCAGGATAGGAGCCACTGCAGCAGCCGTGGAGGCACTTTTTCAAAGAACTATAGGAGGGCAATTCTGCCTCACTGCCAAATCCTCACCCCACATAGCTGTTTCTGTCATCTGCCTCTGTAATATTCTTCGAGCTTCTAGAATGGGGACAAAATTCCAAGGAAATACTGAGTGGGATCAGTCAATGGAAATTAAATGAGGTTCTGTCCAAATTAGGAATTTCTTGACTCCAAAAGCACCATATCGTGCCAGTTTGTCTCGAATTCCTCTGTAAGTGCTTTGGTGTGTTCTGATACTGGCAAGTCGAGCGTGTAACAGAAGTCCCTTTCTTTCTATAAAACTTTGGGTTTCTTTGAGAGGCCGGCTCATTGTCAAAACGGAGCCGTTTGTCTGCCTTTCCCCGCTTCCCCGCCAACTCGCTCCTGCCCCCCTCCTCGAGGAGGTGTTCACTTTATGCTCAGCAAAAGAGCGAGAGATGCTAATAAATCTACCCCGGGAAATGGATGTGGATGTCTCCTTCTGCCTCTTAAATTTCTCATTCTCCTGCCTTCCGTTTCCTTGAGGCTGCAGTTTTGCCGCCTTCTCTCTGCGGATTGAATTGATGCCTCCAAATGAGCCGGGAAACCACAATTTGGAGTCTGAATTAACAGAGAGCGAAAGAGGAAGGCAACTGGGGGGGGGGGGGACAATGCGCGCCGGCATCTGTCTTGTGTGCCCATTAGCCTTCCAGAGCTTTGCGCCGCCACTAGTCTTTGCCTGATTTGTGGTGACACTTGCAAAACAGCCACTTTCTGGAACCGGATTATTCAGGGAGTGGGGGCGGGGAATATGCGCAGGGTAGAAATCGAATTCCCATCCCGAGGTCCTGAATGGACACCCTAATCCCAAAATCCCCTTGGAATCAGTAGTTGCACTTTTTCGGTATTGTCTCATTCAGTTCGGATCGGGGTGGGGGTGGTTAAGCCTCAGTCCAGATGGTGGTGGGGATTTGAATCTGGCTCTCTTGGGTCGCCGTTGGGCATACTAAAAGGGCATCGCGCTGACGCTGCCAACCAGTGCTCACCTAAGCGGGTGCAGAAACAGTGCATAGGATCGCACTTTTCCTGCCAGTTCTAGCTAGGTACACTTGGAATAGCGCGATTCTAGGCATGCATACTCGGAAGTAAGCCTCACTGTGTCCAGCAGGGTGCAGTCTTTAGTAAATCTGTTTAGGTCTACCTAAGTTACCCAAGTTACCACCGCACAGCTCAATCTTCTCCATGTTTACTCAGAAGTAAGCTCCATTGTAGTCAATGGGCCTTACTCCCCAGCGAGTGTGGATAGGATTGCAGCTTAAGTTGGTTTCCGACCTCCTGCCGGATAATTCCGTCTGTCCTTCCAGGAGAGGAGTTTGCAAACCTTAACAGCCCCGCCTGAACCTGAGCCTGAACCCGAGCCCCATCTGAGCGCAGGTTAATGCTTTTATTATCGTGGCCTGGTAAATAAGGCGTTCGGAAGCTGGCCTGGGTTTCTCCTGCTGCTAATCGATCCCACTGTGTTCAGTGTGTGTATGTGTGTATGGGGGAGGGGGTTACTCCTTAATAAATGCGCACAGTATTGCAGCCTTAACGCTGCAGTTCGAAAAAAACTTGCACCGGTGACGGCACCTACACACTGTGGTCTGGAACTGTCTACCACGCACACCACGCCTATAAAGTTCAGCTCCACAACGAACTCAGTTATACCGGGAATTTAGATTTTAATCTTATCTGCAGTACTTGATTGTGAATCAACGAATGGGGAGCTCGTGGTAACGTTTGACTTCAGGGAGACCAATCGCGAGCACAGTCATGTCTACTCGGAATTAAGCCCCAATGAGTTCAACGGGACTTACTTGCAGGTCAACGCGTCTTGGATTAGATCGCAGCCTGAGACTACAAGCCTACAACGCTTCCTAGTGCTCCGGATCAGGCTTGCGCTGCGGCGCCTGAGTGCCAAGCAAGGATTTCCACTTCCCCGGAGGATGCGTTCAGTGCTTAACTACTGCAATGACGGGCTTCTTCTGAATACATCCGGGGCTGCTGCTAACTCCCTGCTTAGACTTCTGCCCCGTCCGCTGATGCAGAACCTCACTTTCAGAACACGGAAGGACGAATTCTGATTCTGCGCCCTATGACCTATGACCCGCGCTTTCAGTGCCTGGAGCCTCCCACCTTGGGGATCTCCTGAGAAAGATACCCTAGAATGGCTCGTTTAATCCCAACCCCCAATAAAGAGAACGGCGCTGCGCCTAACACAAAGTTTGCTTCGCCATGCCAAGTGTCTGTGTGACCTCCATCAGCACGTGGAGTGATCCATTAATATAAGGGCGTTCTGAGCATTCCTCCGCAGGAAAGGGGCGTTTATTACTTCTCCTGAAACGTTCTTAGACTTAAGGGGCTTAATTTCTTGATTGATTTGCTGCTGCTGATGATGATGATGACGACGACGAGGTAATCTGAGTTGTCCTGACTTCTGCACAAGGGCGCTCAAGGCGGCTGGCCGTGCAAGAAGAATTTCACTCTTGTGGCCCACTACAGGGTTAGCCAAAAGTAAGCTGCAATCACTTGAGGGAACTAACTTGCAAGCAAGTGTGTGCTACCCGCGCAATCACCTGGGAGTGGATCACATTGGTTTTAGGACACCTGTTATTGTATACCTGAATAGGCCTGAATTGTGAGCAGCTCATTCAGGATCAGCCAAGAGCCAGGACTCTCATCTTCCAAACAGCAGAACAATGAGGACATGGGCACTCTGAGCATGTGCAGAGTACCTTTTCTTCACCACCCAAGCAGTCATTTCAGATGGGAGAAGAAGTAAATAAACTTAGGACCAAAATCCTGTTGTATCCAGAGCCGATGTAGACACTTCTCCCTTACTTTGAGGAGACCTTTCTGACTGCCTACCACCACCACAGGATGCAGCGCATACGGTTGGCACAGTGGCAGAGGCGGATCTAAGGGGGGGGCAAATCTCTAAGTGTTGCAAGAAGCCTTACCCTGTCATGTAAATCCCGCCTCTCCCTTGCTGCTGTAGCCAGCTGCTGTAGCCAGTAAGCAACGCCAAGATGTTGCTTTTCCCTGTGAGGATTGGCTAGAACAATGCAGGAGAGGAGTGTTTTCCACTGCAAGGTAAGGCTTCTTGCAAAACTTAGAGATTTGCCCCCCCCCTTAGATCTGCCTCTGCACAGCTGCATCAGCGCTGGAAAGTTGAATAGGATTTAGGAGGCCACAGTCTTATGTTTCCTGAGAGTAAGTCCCATTGAACACAACGGAACTTACTTCTGAATGCAGAGGCTTCTGTTGTTAGGCAGAGATCTTGATACTCCTAAGAACATGTGGAGAGCAGATTGCTATACCCCTCCTAAATGGCTTGGCTGCCCTCCAGCATTCCACACCAGAGGCCTAGCTAAAGAAGTTCAGCAGGGTGCAATTGCACCAGGCAACAAGCTTTAGGAGGGGCAACAAGCAGAGCTTGACACTATTGGCCAAAATGGTGAAAACCTTGGTTTGTATGAATAATTCCATCATGTTGTAAACCATTGGAAAGGTGATTTAATGGAGAATGCAATGAAACAAACCAGAGTATAATATCTTTACTCTATCAAAGGTTATGGTCAAAAAACCATAAGATACAACTATCATGGAAAAATGATAATTTTAGCTTAGCTTAGATAATTTTTAAAGTGGGCAAAAGAAAGGGAGGAACCATGCACATCACCCTGACCTCCTTTGGAAGAAGGTGTTCTGCCAAATTCCCTGCCAGGCCACCCCAAGGGCCCTAATGCCCACACTAGGCTAACTAGTTTCCCCAAAGAGCGGCCTCAGAGATAGGCAAGAGGGCGGGGGTTCATTCACGCACTGGGCCTCCTCTCTTCCAGCAGCTTTGTTTGGGATCACCGGCTGGCCAGCCTCCTCCAGACTGCCCTCATCACTGGCTTAGCTCCAAACCATTCTAAATCTAGCACCAACAACAAACCCCACCAACAAACAATAGGCAGTCAGCTTGCCTAAGCCACAACTGCCTCCTCCACTTGGTGGCTCCAGGGGCATGGCAGCCATACAACAATTCCCAGCGGTTATTCCAAAACAACCTTATCTTATCTAGTCCTTCAGCCAGTTCCTCAGTCCATCCGCCAGTCCTTCAGGCAGACAGTCCCAATCAATCCTTCCATCCAGCACCTTCCCAGGTTCTCCTCCAGCTCCTGCCTCCAGCTTTATATTGAGGCCAGCCAATCAGTGGGCAGACTTTAATTCATCAGCCACACCCATCTGCACCTATGCTAACCTCCCTTCAGAGCCAGGGGCCTCATCAGCCTACAGCTGTGCTCCCCAGGCTTGCAAAGACCTTGGGGTTAACCCTATAATCCCTGGTTTATCTGGGATAAGGGGCCATTGCTGATACCATTCCCTATCTCCTCAGGGTATCTCCTGCCTTTTCCAATACAGAAGGGTAGTATAAAAATATGAATTAATTAATGAATAATTTTGGGGGTGTTATTCTTTAATTTATGGGCCCTGAGTGACCTAGGTATGCCACAGTTGGGAGGGGTGACTGCAGGCTTGAGGGCAGCAGGAGCGGGCATGCTGTTGCGTGAAGGATGCGGGGTTCCCCCCCCCCCATTTTTCATTTTTTTAAAGCCCAGGTGTGGTATCACTTCTAGAAATGATGTCACTTCCCGGGCATCATTTTGCCCCCGGGGCTGGGCTACGACTTTCATTAGCTATGCTACTGTTCCACACCCTCAGGTTAAAAGGTATGAAAAATAATTGCTGGACCGAAAGTGCCTAGACTTGGTGGTTTTGGAGGCTGGGCTTGGCACAGTCAGTTGGCTCACTAATCCTCTGCTCATAAGAACATAAGAAGAGCCCTGCTGGATCAGGCCAAAGGCCCATCTAGTCCAGCTTCCTGTATCTCACAGCGGCCCACCAGGTGCCCCAGGGAGGCATGAGACAACAAGATGCTTGTATGCTGTTGCCACCCTCTTGCACCCAGCACTCTGAAGTAGCCTACTACTAATGTAAGAAGGTTGCACCACCCATCATGGCATATAACCCACGATGAACTTTTCCTCCAGAAATCTGTCCAGTCCCCTTTTAAAGGCATCTAGGCCAGATGCCATCACCACCTCCTGTTCCATAGCTTAATTACCCGCTGGGTAAAAAAGTATTTCCTTTTATCTGTTTTAACTCTCCCAACACTCAGTTTCAGAACCAGGATGTCCCCTGGTTCTGGTATTGTGAGAGAGGGAAAAGAACATCCCTCTATCGACTCTATCCCTTCCGTGCATGATTTTAAATGTCTCAATCATGTCCCCCGTCAGGCGCCTTTTTTCCAGACTGAAGAGCCCCAAACGTTGCAGTCTTTCTTCATAAGAGAAGTGCCCCAGCCCCGTAATCACTTTTGTCATTCTCTTCTGCACCTTTTCCAGCTCCACTATGTCCTTTTTGAGCATAGCTCCAAGCGTAGCAACTAACAGCGATTTAAAACAAAATCCTCTCCGTGCTTTTTCGCGTTTATCCCCCGAGTGCTTGGCGGGCTTCAGTCTCTCCTCAGCCACCTGGTACCACAGACGTCATCAGAACAGGGGCTACCCTCAGGGAAGGAAGGGGCTCAACCGGGAGAGGGGGGGGGGGCTTCAAGCCTAGAGCGATAAAACGACCTCGGGAGGAGCGCCTTTCCCGGCGCCTTCGTCCTTTGTGGCTGAGCACTGGGCGGGCGAGCGGGGGAGGCGCGGAGTGCCTTTTATCGGCTCCTGCCTGGCACTGTGCAAGAAAAGTTGACACCAGGCCGGAAACCGGAGCTGACGGGACTGCAACTCCTGTATATAAACTGCAGGGGAACCGCTGCAGGCGCCTCGCATTCCGGGCTGTGACGGCCTCCCTTCCATCTCGTAGGAAAGGAGCAAACAACAAAGGGCCCGCTGTTGGGCTCGAACGGCCGAGGTTGCCTTGAAGGGAGGTGAGGACGGAGAGACGAAAAGCTGCCTTGGAAACAATACGAAGGCTCTCCCCCCCCCCCACTCCATTTGATAAGTTAAAAACTCATAGTTCCCAAGACCAGCACATTGACTTGGAACCCCCAAGTCAATGGGGATTCCACTGGATTCCGGGGCACCGTTTCCCAAGGCATGGGTTTAAGGTCGCCTGTATGAGAGAGAGAGAGAGAGAGAGAGAGACCATGAAAAGGTCCCATGAAATCAAAAGACGAATTGGAAGGCAGCTCAGCTGCGAAGAAATGTGTCGCAATAGACGCTCGCTCCCTACTCGCAGGCTGCCCCTATGTGTTACTAGGACGGAAGTCCCATCGAATGCCACGGGACGTGCGCCCCAACTAAGGTTGCAATCGTACAAACGCTTGCCAGGGAGGAAGGAAACCCCATTGACTATAATGAGACTTACTTCCGAGTAGACAGGCATAGGCTTGGGCTCTATAACCTTAGGATTTCTGCTGCCTTCCTTGGGAATGTGTCACTAAAATAAAGGAGGCTTCTTTCCAAGTAAAGATACCTGCTGCTTGTTTGATTTCGCGCACGCCTGTTGAAACCGGTCCTGAAACCCCCAAGGCTTCCGTGCAGCCCTCCATCTGCTGGATGGATCAGGACCCACTAACGGGGGCCCGGTGCCAAGCCGCATTCGTCCTGGCCCCTTCTTCTTGCCCCCGTTCTGACGTCACTTCGGAGTCCTTAATCTCCACTCAGCCGCCGTGCGGGCCCTGGGCGTCCGAGTGGGGAGCGAGAGAATCCTTCTCGCCATCAAAGACCTGTCAGCCGTCGCGCGCGTATGAATGGCCGCGTCCTGCCCCTTCTTTAAAGCATTACCCTTGACACCCACACATTTGGAGCGCTGTAAAGATATATCGTGGTAATCAAAGCTCTTATAATTGAGTTCTGCGGTTGGGAAGGTTAGCAAGCGGCGAGCGAGAGGGAAGAAGACAAACTGAATTTCCCCCAAGCGCGTCGAGACAGCTGCTAAGAGGGCAGGAAGCGCTCCGAGGAAAGCCTGACGGTTTGGACTCTGCTCCAAGACATCAAACCATCGGATCGGTTAGACCCGAGTCCTTCGGATCAAATAAAATGTAAACGCGCTGAACTGTCGGTTAAGTGCAAGTGTGTTAAATTCAGCCGCTTTGTTTCTCTCAAAATCAGAGAAGCGGTAACCCGATCCTAAACGCATTTCCTTGGCCCTTGAAGGAAATCTCATGGATTCCAGTTTCTTTGCCGCCTCTTAACTGGAAAGGAAGTTGGTCACTGAATCCACCCTAAAATAAGTGTATCCAGAGATAGTGGCCTCGAAAGCAGGCACGTTGGGCTTGCAAGCCTAGACGTCATTTGCCACCTCCGTTGCTTTTAAACAGAATAATCGTCCCGTTCACACCCTGAAATAAACAGTACACAGTAATGTCAATGCAAGGGCTGTCTTAAGGAGGCTTAATGAGAACCACCACCGCCTGCGTCCCTGGACAGCCCACATTTCCGGTTCTCTAGGGGACTCCTTGGAATCAATAAGAGTGCTCCAGTCCAAAGGAAGGGCTTTATGGATTGCAGCCACAGACTAAAAACAGAGTCTTTGGGAAATAATAACGCCTGCGTCAGGAGGACGCATCTCCAGAACGAAGTCAAGAAGGCTGAAACCGGGAACAATGTCGATGACATCCAGAAGTCCACAGTTAAAAGCTGCCCTTAATTAATCGATGGATGAAGCGCCCTGGAAAGAGAGGCTGTTTTTCACCCTAATGGGCAATAATGATATCTAACATTTATTTAGTGCATCCCAAGTGGTCAAAGCCCTTCACGTGTGTTCTCTCATTAAAGCTGCAATCCAGATAAACACTTCTCAGGGAGGAAACCCGATTGAATACAACGGGGGTTGCTTCTGAGTGGACGCCTCTAGGATGGGGTGAGTTGTCTGCCTTCCAACAGCCTGTAAGGCCGGCCAGTGTTCCAGGTCTCATGATGCCAGTGATGTGAAAGACTGAACCATAGGTTGCTTCAGGCCACGCAGTGTGGTTACGGGCAAGGGGAATCCCAGGTTCCTTGTTGCCAACGTCCTCCAGCAGCTGGAGACTATGTGTAATTACTCTGAACCTTAGTTCAGACCCAACGAGTTCAATGGCACTCACTCCTCCTTGGTAACTTATGCTTAAGATTGCCTACACACGCAGTAGGTGATACCTGCTCTACAACCAATAATGGCTCTACAGCCATCGTCATCATCATCATCATCATCATCATCATCATCATCATCATTATTATTATTATTATTAATAATAATAATAATAATAATAAATGTATTATTTATGTATTCAAGTTATAAACCTGCTGAGAAAGGAGAGAAGAGACTCCCAAAGATAGCATTAGCAATGGAAAGATAACATGGGCATCCATGCTAAATTCAGGTTTGTCTAAGGGACATGTGTGAAGCATATAGAGGGAGGAATGGACAAAAAGTTCCATTTCACCATTAAATGTCTTTTTTTACAGAGCAGTTCTGTGCCCACTGACTCAGAAGGTAAAGGTGGATAGGAGTGCAGCCTGAAAGCCCAAATCTGTCTATACCTACTTCCAGGTAAACCCCATTGACTATAATGAGACTTATTTTTGAGTAGACATGCATAGGATTGGGCTGTGAGTCAGTTGTGAGATTTCTGCATTTATGGATTGATTGCTGTCTATTTCTTCTTTTCCAATTTGCCCTTGCCTTGTGTTTTCCTTAGCATCTGATTCAGTTCAAGTTTCCAAATCTCCTTAAAGTGTGGTAGCCAATGGAGATGTATTCTATTCCATCATAGGCCAACACGATTGCTGCCCTAACCCTATCTACTCAGAAGTAAGTCCCAGTCAGTTAATAGGGCTTAGGTAAGTGTGGATAGGATTGCAGCCTGCATGTGTAATGTTTTGAATTAGAAAGGATCCCCGGCCTTTGACTGTAAAATTCTCCAACAAGGAACCAGGTCTTCCCATTAAGTTTGCCAAATTCACTTTTTCAGTAGATGAAAACGCTCCGTCGCAGAAAACAGCTATGGTCAATGTATAAGGGTAGGATCGGAATGTGCAAGGTGCTGCTGAATCTTTCTAAGAAATCTATTGATATAAAGTTATAAACAACAAACGGAGCGCTTGGTCCTAAGTTTTGGCACAGAGGCTAAGATGAACCTTGGATGCGGGTGGATAAGTAGTGGGGGGGGAGGCAAAATCTCCCTTGATTCCAGTAGAGCTTTGATGAATCAGCCTTTTAGGCCCCAACCCTCCTAGCTCCACGTGACCCTTTCTAAGAGTTCTTCCTTGGGCTTTATTCCTTTGAAGGTTTGTGAAAGTTCCTTCGTTTAACAGAGATTTCTCATGCGCAATAGGAACCTACGTGATGCTAGCCATGGACTTGATCTTGATTTGTCTCCATGCCACATCAGCCAGTTCTGCGACAACCTGAAAAGACAGACAGACTGACATATTATTCACCGTCACATAAACTGTCCTGGATTGGACTACAACCCACTTCATCAGATGCACGAAGTATTATCCTGCATCAACGCAGAGGTGCGCCTCCGGAAGCAGCTTCATTCATAGCGTTTCCTCCAGGTTAACTTCCTCTACCCTTGAGAACAAAGTCAGCTGCTTTAGTCAAGCTCAATCAAACATTTTTTGGGATTATTGTGTCGTCTCTTAGCCAAACGTTCAGGGCGACGTACAACACATTTCCTTATAAATGCAAAAAGCATCTTAAAGTCTTTTTTTAAACACCTCCATATAGTAGTGTTGTATCTATCTGCAAAACGTATTTCTTTCCATACCATTGCACAGAGAGATACCACGAGATACGTGCTTGTGCATGTCTTATTAGATGCTTCCAACTACACACCAACACGCTGACAAAGGAAGCTTGAACTGCATCCCATTGTTGTGGTCGGTCATTCGCTGGAGACTCCAGGATTTATCACCATCTCTCTGACGCATGTCTGGTGAGCAGCACCTAATCACAGTAGTGCACACACACTGCTTTTGGAAAGTAACAAGTATGCAGTTACATTTCGCCATAGAAACTGCTTGTTGTTGGGCCATCCCCTGCCACGTTATTGGAAGAACCTGGGCTTGTCTTTAAAATGATTCTGAATATTTGTAGTTTGCCATCTTTGCATCCTGCTGAGAAACAAGAAAGCTCCTGAAAGGAAACAATGAAGTATCCGGTTGAGAAGCCCTTTGAAACTAACGAGCAGCTCCCCGGTAGCCACCTGCTCTTTTCCAGATAATTCCCTCCACCCCCCTTTCTCTTTTTAAACAACTAAAAGCTCTTCAATAGTTCAGCATTTCTTTCCTGCTTCAGGTCCTTTCTGATGTCTACTGTTACTGAGCCTTCTAGGTGGGGAACTTCACACATCCATCAGCACAGAATCATTGCTATATTTTCCTGAGAGTCTTTTTTTTTTTACCTTGACCTTCATGTACCTAAACTGCATATGATGCAGAAACAAGCCCCTCCTGCCCTTGAGCAGAAATAGGTAGATGAAGCCTCATTGGTTTCAATGGACTGTATTTGCAAGCAAGCCATTCTAGTCTGAGCTCAGTCCTAGGCAAGTCTACTCAGACGTCCCACTGTAGTAGCGGGGCTTCCTCTCAGATTATGGATAGGAAGGATTACAGCCTAAGTATGGCTTAGTCTCCAGACTTTTTAATACCAGGGCCACATTGCATATTTTAGAGATTTTTGTGGGCCGGAAAAAAAAAGTATTATAAATGAATGTATAAATTTTACTTGGTTCTTTTTTGTAGTCAGCACTGTCTGATTCAGAACAAAAGATAAATGTGAATTTACAAAGAAACAATGCCATGCTTAAACTGAGAAATGATATATAGTGAGTAAAAATGTCAAATATTTAAGTTGCTGCAGATTGGATAAAATCTTGTGGCAGGTTGAATTTGGCCCCTGGGCTGTAGTTTGGAGACTACAGTCAAACAGTCAAGTGCTTGACTTAGTGCAAACACTTTCTCCTGTGGTACTTATTTCTGATTAAACCTGGATAGAATCGAGATGAAATTGTGCTTAAGATCACAGGCATCAAATGATACTTTTGGAAGAGTTAATAGCTTGTATATTGCTGTGTTGTTTCTCAGGAACCAAAAGAGGTTCTGTGTAAGTTGCATTTGGGGGCCTCCTTATTACAATTTATGATCATAGGAGGTCAAATAGGAGTCTTTTAAGATGGTGATGGTAAGGATGAAAAGAAAAAAATATTTACCCAACCATTATTTTCCCTAATCCTTCTTTAGTCTGATACAGAGTGTCCCACTCATGACAATGGAAGATGGAAACGCATAGATTGAAACAATGTCCAATGAAACAATCACCACAATTTCTGGAACTTTCTCCCCTGCTTTGAATTCATCCATATCTTTCAAATCAGATCAAACATCTCGGTCCCAAATGCATTTACTTGGGAAGTACAGTAATGGCTCACTGATTTCGTGGGAGCAGCAGCTAACACACTTCCAAGCCAGCAGGCACACAATAAGATCATGAATATGCAGTGTGATTGCTCCTAATGGGAAACGTGAGACTGTTTGCTCAGGAGTGAGTTCCGTTGACTTCGACTGTATTTACACCCTAAAGAAGTGAGTTAAGGATTCGGATCAGTATTCGGATTTGCAACTTGAAACCCCAGTTTTGGACAGGGAAGTGAGTGCAACGGGAAAAAACAGGCCTTCCTGCTTCCAACTAACGAGAGCAATCGGGCAAAAGTTAGTCGCTCTTCTGACATCTCTGGAGTTTAAGCTGGCCATGATTAATGTCCCATCTCATTCCAGTCATGGAATTTATTCCTGACTAACTTTTCTGATATCCTGCCCAATACGTTTAAGATTTGACGGATACTATTGTCATCCCCCTCCCCATTGATCCGAAGCCAGTCACACTGAGAACTTGAAAATATGGTATGTGTTACACGGGTTGAAAGCTCTGTTATTGGGAAGTGAGTCACACTGAATTCAATTGGCCTTCCTCGCATCTTACTTGCATCAGATTTCAGCCTTAAATCACGTCTAGCACGGGTGTGGCCAGACGTCCCTGCTGAATCCAGTGGAAAATGCCAGTGGTTTAAAAACCAGTGGGACGACAACACTATGCCTCAGTGTGGCGAGAGACGGGTGTTCTCGCTATCGTTTGGACGGAGCACCCAATTGTGAGCTTCAGCGCGAGAGGACTCTCTCCCAACGCTCCTCGGAGTTCTCTCCTCCCACCGGTTTGTAAATGTCAGCTGTTGTTATGTCATTGAAGTGTTATGAAAACTGCCGCCTCTGAAGCCTTAAAAGGCCACCTCACGCGCTTCAAGTACCGGTGGAGAAAAAGGAGGCCGATTCCAGGTTGCTCCGACCTAAGATCTCCAGAAACACAGCGCCGTCGTTTCACCCGCAGAAAAGAAAGTCAGGCTGCCATTCAGCGGCTCGCTTGGACCAGATCTGATCACTCCCCCTGCCCTTAATGGGGCCAATCCTCCATCGATGCCCCAGAAGCAGCTTCTGCGATTCAGTTTCTGCCCATTCCCGGCACCGGGTTCTAAATACTGCTGGGAAGGAAATGTCCTTGCCATGAAGGAAATGGAATGGATTCGGAGGTTTCCGTCCCCCTGTGGAAGGAACTTTTGCTCCTCTAAAGAAAGGCTCTTCAAGAATCTCTTTTCCCCAAGGAAGGAAGCCTTTGCGTTCGACCCAGAATAGTTAGGGGCAGTTTACTACTCTGGGCGGAGCGCGCGTGTGTGGGTAGGAGAATGATCCCGCGCGTGTGGGGAAGGGATTTATGGGAGAATCCGAATATGATCTAAAATGGCCTACCACACCAGAGTTCAACTCATGTGGTTAAAAGAGAAATCCCACATGTGGCTGTCACGAAGGCCAATGGCTTCTGTTTTTATTATTGGGATTTAGAAAGCAAGGCTTGGGGAAAGGGTTGGGTGCAGTGACGTTCCTGGGGCCGGGCGACAAAATGCTAAGTTTTGCAGGAGCCTGAGTTCCGGGGTCAAGCGGCCCCTCCCCTTCGCCTTTACAGCGCTGCTCGAAGAGCTTTCCTCCTCGAGCCGCGAATGGCTGTGACGCGGATGGCCTGCAAAACGTAGCATTTTGCCCCCTACCAGGAACGCCACTGGTTGGCTGTTTTGCTTTCTTTTGCCACAGGACAGACCAAGTGGATGGACTGACCCAGAAGAACAAACGGAACAGTTCGCCATCTGCTTTTGTCCTCTTCCTTTGGCAGCCAGGCACTTAGTGAGAGCCCTCAAATGCAAAGCCTTCTGGCCACACAGGCCACTGCTCAAATCAGTCAGGCCAATCGCTTTTCTGCCATTTTGCAGACAACTGGGCTGAGCTCTCCTCCTTGGGCTCTGAGAATAGTCAGAAATGTTGGATTGCCCCCAAAATCATGATCACACCCGTTCTTGACATTTTTACTGCGAGTGACTTCCAGAAAAGTAGCTGTTTAGTATGTTGCAGGAAAAGAGCCAAAAATAGCATTTTAAGTACTAGGGACACAATCCAGGTCCAATGATCTCAACGGGCTTTGTCTGCCTAATTCTGGGCTGGACTGTACAGCCCAAAACGACAGCAGTCCTAGTATAACAGGAGTATCCCCTGAACGCAGTATAACTTCTGGGTCAATCATATGCTCAGACTGGTGTTTCCCCGCTGCGATCTTAAGACTATTTACCAGGAAATAAGCCGCAATGAGCTCATATCAGTGAACCATCCTTCCAAGGGAATTTGCAACTATTTGCCCATGGTTTTTAGTAAGAGCAGATGCATGAAGAAAACAGGACAGTAGTAACTGGCATATATATAAATGGCCACAGTGGAGGTTGGGGATCCAGTTAAGGCTGCAATCCTAGCCACACTTACCTGGGAGTCAGCCCCATTGACTACAATGGAATTTACTTTTGAGGAGATATGGATAGGATTTGGCGCTAAGGGAAAGCTGTTGCCATTAAGCAATGATTCCATTCCATCTCTTGTTTTTGATAGGAAATTGCATTGATCCCAAGCTCTGGATGAGAGCCCTGATGGGACAAAAAAAAAAAATCAAGATATGCCTCCATATTTCTCGCTGACGGCCACTTCGCGCGGGTGGAGCGAGATCATCAGGTATTCGAGAGAGCAACACAACAAGCGCCTCTTCCTTGCTCAGCGTCTGAGGGACGATCCGCTGCACAAGTGTCATCAGCAGCCTCAGCTCTCCACCCTCTGCAAGCTTAGGAAGTGGCTCTCACCGCCGAAGTTAAAGTGGGACTTGCTCCAAAGTCAAAGCATGAAGTTGCTTGGGGCTTACTCCCGAGTAAAAGTCTGGCCTCGATCCATTCTTCCCCAAGTGGGAAATTCCCTTCTGAAAGGCTGGGTGGTTAGCTGCCTCCTGCCCCCCTCCCCCCAGGAGACTGTCCCAGGAAGAGAGTCTAGCTGGGGGAGTGAACGCAGCCTCTCCAAGAGGGCCCTGCTGCGGTTTGTACCACCTTCCCCCGGCTTTGGGTAAACATTGTTTTTCTTTCCCCCCCCACCTCTCCCCCCCACGCTTTTTTTTTCAGCCAAAACGACACTCTAATAAAAGGCGCAGGGAGGGAAGACCAGAACCCGCGTCCAAGCCTGCTGCTTAATCCAATGAAGGCAATTTCCGAGCGTAATTGCGAACATGTTTTAATGCATATGCATGAAAAAGGGTTTTTTTTTCCGAGAGACCGACTTTACATGCTTATGTAATTGATTGAGGCGCTGACCCGCTATTCAAAATGTTATTTGAGAACCATCAGAATGCGTAAACTTGCAAATTGCCCAGCTTGTATCTGAATTAATACCTCATTCATCATCATTATGGGTTGATAAGTTAATTTAACCATTTCATTCTGCCTTAATGAGCTATAGTTAAATTAATGCCACATAATATATGAAAGTAACATTTAAATAGAAGCACTGGGCTGAGACAAACAGAGGCTGCCGCTATTTGGGCTTGAAATAACGTGACATAAATCTTTTCTTCATTACAGGAGCCAGTCTGTTCTACCAGCAGTTATGAAGTATTTATTCATTCGCTGGCTTCTCTACCCTCCCCCGAAGTTGCGTTGCCAAATAGCATAGGTAAATTATAGGCGCTTGTAAATAATGCCTGAGAATCGCTTTATGAAAATAAAATGGAGGGGGGGGGGGAGAGCGGGAAGGACGGGCAGCGTCTGCCCTCGAAAAGGTGTCGCTTCCGACATACCGACAAAGCCCCGAAGAGACACGTCCTTGTTTCTCTCGATGCCTCTTCCAAGCCCAACTGGGCGACAGCCAAAATCTCCCAGGCTTCATTTGCCAAGGTGATGCTGGGCAAATCTTCCCGCCTACCCTCCGCCAAAGCAGAGCTTCAGCTTGAACCAGGGCCTCACAATGATTTATCCCCGGAGTTTGGTTTCAAGGTTAGGGCTCCGTTTCGGGACAGTGGAAGAGATCTGACTAGACAGGAGTGCCTCTGACCATGTGCAAAGGGCCTTTCTCCTCATCGCCCAGGAGCCAGATCAGATTGGGAAGTTTTTCAAATCAGAGCTCAGGTCTGAGTCCCCAGACTCTGGTCGCTCCTGTGGGAGAATCAGAGAGGTAGATTCTGCTTCTTGGAAGCGCTAGGCTAGCTTAAGAGGAAGCGGCTATTCCCCAACCAATTCCCTCTGGAGAAGTCCTAATTACGTTCATTGGGCTATTTAGGAGGAAGTCAGGATGCCAGTGTGCGGTGAGGGCAAAGGAGGAAGCAATCTTGCTGAAACTAAACGGGTCTGGATCTGACCAGTACCTGGATGAGAAAGCACACGAAGCCCATGCGCGTTGCCTTGAGACAGGTGGGTTAGGAGGACAGTAATAAATAAGTTAACGCTGTGATGAGGATTCGAGTGGGAGTGAGTGCCATCGTCCGTCCTGACTTCTGACCTGTAAACCTGTTTTAAGATTCAGCTCCAAAGCTCCACTTCGCTTAATTTTTGGGGAAATAGTGCCAGACCCTTCAAACAGTCAGTGTTCTCCTATGATTAGTGTGGCCACCATTAGTGGTCGCAGTCAGTGGTCGCCTTCTTAAGGGAATGTACGGGGAAACTCACACTATGCCTCGGAGCTCCCTTAAGGGAGCTCGGAAACAGATCCTTTTCCTCAGGCTACCAGCCATGGAGGGATTGGAGAGGCACCTAAACCTGGACTGAACTAACGATGTTCTTGAACGATGCTCACAATAATGCTGATATGGACACACAACGGGTGGGGATGGGGTGGAAAAAGAGGGAAAGGAGAGCCACCGTGTTCTCAGAAGAAACTTTCAAGTCATACCTCAGAGGTCCCGCACTGCTTAGGCATTTTCAGCTCTGCCTTTTGTCTCGGGCTGCAGACCATAGCCCGAGTCAAATTTATTTAGGAAGAAACCCCACTGGAAGAGGGGAGTCCGAGTCAGCCAGCAGAGGAGTGCGCTATCAGTCTGAAATCAAGCACACGCTGACTTGGAAGCGAGTTTCGGTGAGCTGAGCAGGACCTCCTTCGGTGGGCAGACTACAAAGCCGCGGGCTGGACGGCTCGAAGGTTCACCACAGATGGACTTGAAAAAGTAACTCTTGTGTGAAGCCAATCGGCCGAGGCTGCAAGCCGTTTCTGCTCTCGAAAGCCACAGCGATTTGGGACGGGTGGGGGCAGAGTAGGGTGAAGCGGGGCGGGGGCATCTTCGGTGGCCTTGGTGTGGACAAACACACAGGATCCTACTCGGAGGCGTGGGTCGGATTGTGTGCTTAAAATAGTGCATCCAGACGTCTGCTCCCCCGCTAAGCGTTCATTTTTTATGCTTCTAAGAAGATCCCCCGGGCCTCAAGCGGTGGTTGATTTAACTGAAGAAGCTCTGGTACACCCTTTTGGTCCATTGAGGAGGCCCCTTCCATCCTCCAGCTCCAACGTGCGTGCCCGCCTGCGTGCGTGCGTGTGTTTTACAAAGACAGACAGCTAACAAGCGCCGGCTATCAACCTATAAACTCATCAAGTGGACGGATACCTAAGCAGGGAAATTTCCATTACCCTGGACTGTCCACTATATGCATTGCCATTTCTGTTCTTTAATTCCAGACTGTTAA
>JAJKFI010000046.1:717136-724636 GCA_029204185.1 Lerista edwardsae | reverse complement strand
AGATATATATCTATATATTTATATTTATATTTTGGAAAAATGTAAACATTATTGCCCAATATTATGATCTCTACATCCAATAAAGGTGATCATAGGAACTGATTTCAAGAACCAAAAAAGTAAAGCTGGTAAAAGAGTGCTGTGTTTTGGTCTATTTAGTTAGCATTAAATTATATATTAATAAAAAAAATTAAATATAAATTCAGTGGACAATAGCTGGTATATTTTTTTTTCTTTTTTATACATAAGTAGTCTGTTAGTTACTCTTACAAAAAAAAGTGGGTGTTGTTGTTTTTTTTTTTTTGCAGATTAGGTAATTAAAGTTATCTAAATATCCTATGAACAGTTCTTGTCAAGATCATCCACCCTCCGCTCTGCCTGCCCCAGTGTCAGCTGTCCTGCTTTTCATTCTGCCCTCCCTGCATTCAAGCAATGTATCGCCATACCATCCTTTGACAACAATAACAACCAAGCCGTACAGTTTGTGTTCATTGAACAAAACAGTACAGAGCTCAAAACCATTTCCTGAAATGTGTAAAACATTCCATTTTCAGAATGTGTAAAACAAAGCAACAAAAAAACAAAACACACCAACCACTCCAGTGTCTTAAAAATTTCAGGACACTTATATATGTATATATATATAAATTAGAGAGAATGGATGGGCTGTGTGTCTGTGTTCACAGGGCCTAAATAAGCAATAGCTAGTTATTTGAGGGCTTCAACTCTTCAGAAAAATCTCATTATGTGAAGAGTGAAGTGGCTCTGCAGGGAGCATTATGGAAATATCCGAGTTTGATTTAATGAGGCTCTTCACATTGGTGGAATATCAACTGAACAGAGAAAAGTCTACCCGGGGCGTCCAAGTTACCAAAATGAAAATTGGCAATTGAGATGATAAGAACCGTGGCTTTCTTGTGCAAAATCACTTCCAAGGTAACAGATATAACATTAAATAACATACATTCTTTGCACCAAGAACAATGTTTTATGTACCAAGTCTCTTATCTGTCTCTTCTAATGACTTCCCTTAGCGGGTTGTTAGTACTTGACAGCAGGTCTCTGTGCAGGGGAACTTTTTTTTTTTTCTCCCCAATTCCACATTCAAAGGAGGTCCATCAGAGAACATGATTGGCAATTTTCGTCATAATCTGCACATTATTAGCATCAAAATTGACATGGCAGTAACACCGGTGGTTTTTGATGTGCCTTCCTTCAAGTTCACGGAAGACCCTCCAGGAGCAGGGAGCTTGGGCTCTGCTCCCCAGCGGTGGCTTTTCAGAAGCAAAGGCTTAGCAGGAAATAAAGCCACGAGCCAGACTTCCCCCTCCCTTGGAACATTAAAAATAAAGGGACGAACTCCAAAAGGAATTGAAACGTGGAGAGGAAAAACAAAAGACGAAGAAGGATCCCGAAGGCCAGTGAGTCAGAACAATGTTTCACATGCCAAGAAAGTTTCAAGTATTTCCCAGATAACGTGGTCGTCAGAAAGCATGAGGCTTTACAAAAAGCACCCAAGAAAACCCTGCTCAGTTTTCTAGACTAGCGTGCTGTCAATCCCCTACTTCCTTTCCTTTTACTGGCCCATCCTCGGCAGCCTCATTATTTTGCGTGCGGGGCCCTCCCGCCCTCCCCTTCCCCAAAAACATACGCCAGCCCTTTCCAGGTCGGTTGGGCAGAACCGTAACAAGAATCGCATTTTCCTTCCTCCAAAATACATCCAGTTTCTGCGCCCATTACCCACAAGCACCCCTGGGGCTAATTGCTTCAGGATTTCTTTACTTCCTCCTCAGCCAAATTCCAAGTAAATGCAGGTGTGTGTTGTTGTTTTTTTAAATGGGGTTCTGAGTTTTACAAGATAGCCAGATAATGTATTTGGATTTGTACACATTCACGGGTTAAGACAGCCTCAGCAATATATAAAACAAAATACAAATCAGAACGCAAAGCCACCCGAACAGTTCCCAGTGCCGTCAGCAGGGGGAGCTGAGCGGGGCTTTCTGAGGCAGGGGCGCGAGGTTTGATTTCAGCAGGTCCGAAAATGCTGGTTCGGTTCCATTTAGAGCCAGGGTCGCACTGGAAAAACGGCGGACGCAGACATGAGACGGCTCTGGTTTTTGATCCCTTGGTGGGGCTGCTACCCATCGGTTGTTCCAACCACCCTTTTCGGCCGTCATCCTCGTTGTTCCCATATGAAATTAGGGACATCCTGGGAATCAAACTAAAGCGAACCCGCTCCCGCTAGTGCTCCAGTGTATGCCCCGTCCCACCCCTCGTACAAAACGGCGTGCTCCCGCCCTTCGCCACCCCGGCTCGACAGCGCTGCCGCCCTAGGCCGCCGGGGCGGGGCTGGTTATCTGGTCAAGGGAGCCTCCTCCCTCTGGTCTGGGGGCGAGACCGCGGTCTTGCTGAGCACCGCCGCCGAGTAAGGCAGGAAGCCGCTCTCGGAGCGCTGCGTGGCCGTCGCGGCTCCGGCTGCCGTGCACGTGAAATCCGAGCCGGAGGCCCGCGAGCCCAGAGCCGCCGCCGCCGCCGCCGCCGATTGGCTGCTGTGACAACTGAGGCAGGAGCAGGGGGCGGAGCCGGTGGGGGGAGCCGAGGACGCGGCGGCTGCAGCGGCGGCCGCGGCGGCGGCTGCAGCCGAGGCGGCGGCGCTGCTGTTGAGGCCGGCGGCCGCGGCGGCCGCGGGCGACTGGTACAGACCCGGGTGCCTGAAGCTGCACAGCAGCTCCGGGCGGGAGTAAGGGTGCGAGAGGGCGCGGAAGGTGTCGAGCGGGCGGATGGAGGTGGCGAAAGGTGAGGCAGCCGCTCCGGACGCCGCCGCCGCTGCCGCCGCCGCGGTCACCCCGACGTGCGGGTAGTAGTGCAGAGGCACGTGCGAGTGGAAGGGGTAAGGCAGGCTCCCCGTGGCAGCAGCGTGGGTCATCATGTACGTGTAGAAGCTGGGGTCCGCCGGGTGGGGCCACGACATGGCCAGCCTCTGCCGCTTGTCCTTCATCCGTCGGTTCTGGAACCACACCTGAGGATGTGGAATTGGAGTCGTGAATGGATAAAGCCGCTGAGGGGGAACATACAGGAGAGACGGGGTGGCCTCAAACACGTCCTTAAGCACATCGGCGGCAGGTCGCCACGCCCCCTCCCTCCTCCGAAAGGCCAGGCGCACATCCTGGTAGCCTTTGCGAGGCAGGGTACCGCTGGCCAGCACCGTTTCACCCGCAGTTAGCTCCCCCCTACCAAAACTGCAATTAAATCGGCGTTCTTCGAGTATTGCCTGAACGAACATATTCCCACTAGTCTGCCCTCCTTGCCAGCACACCCAAACTGGAAGCAGACTTGTCACTCGTTTAATGCTAAAAGGAGATTCCTCAGACGGATCTCAGCGCCTTTCATTTTTTACTTTTCGGCCACGTTTCAAAACGCAGGCAGAATCAGTCCTCTCTGCATTCCGTTTGAAAGCAGCGGCAGAAGCAAAGTCAAGAGCTCTCCACGGCTCCCCCGAGCACCTTTCCGAAGCATTTGTCACCCGGAAGGCCTGGCTGCCTCTACCTGACTGCTTTTCTTTGATAAAGGAAAAAAAATATGCATTATATAAAATGCATATTCAGGAACTGTCCCGCTATAAAGACACAGCCCAATCTCTAACCCAATAAAGAAAGCATTTTGTGTTCGTCTCACTGAAGTCAAGGCAGTTGCAAACTTTCACTGAACCGGGTTGTCGGTTTACATTGCAAGGCCTTACTCAAGCCAGATTGCCCACCGTCGATCAGCCAGCCAGCCAGCCTCGCTTTCATTTTAAAAGCTGTGGATTTCATTCGCGCAAAACATCCCGAAAAAAACGGGGGTCATTGTCGCCCCTGTAATTCTGCCCCTTCAGTTTATCGTTACGTTTTCCTACTTATTTTCTAAGCCTCGGGCTCACATGATTAAAAAAACAATCCCTTCCCTACAAGTTCCCTCCGAATACAAACGTAAGTGCGATCCTAAATGTGTTTACACAGAAGGAAGGAAGTGCGCGTAGAGTTGCCGCCTACGGTTGCTTTGCAGCGTTCGAAAACCAAACACAGCTGTAAGGTTAACGAGACTATGAAGGCTCCGCTTCATCCTTTTCCCTGGTTTGGTGTGGGGCGCGCATTCTTTGTAATGGTATCAAGAATGGAGCTAGGATCTTTTCATGGAGTTAAAAGAGGTCTCCTCACGCTCGTTGCTTCTTCCTCTGAGTTTGAATTTTAATGAGCAAAACTCTTTGGGAAAAATGAACCATTCAAAAGAGCCCATATGGAAGATTTGAGTTTTGGATCCGATTCCAAAACGAGTAATTTAAGCATGCAACACTTCAGCTAGTTCTTTTTTTTTTTTTTAATGTCATGTGACTACATTTTATTGGCATTTTTCCTTCTTTCTCCTCTTTTTTTTTAAATGTGCAAAACAATAAAAACGAAGAAAATAAAATCTATCTCGCCAAGAGAGAAAGACTGGGCTCAGAGACGTCTAGGCGATCTGATGGGAACAGTTCAACTCTCTGTTTATTTGTCTGGTGCATTATTATGTTATCATTGGCCTTATTTTGCCGCCCTGGGGGAAACGGGGCCGTCAACCACTGAATCTTTGCTGTCAGGAAGACGCAAGTGGAAATGGGCTGCAACCGGGTGATTTAAGAACCCGAAAGACTCGCCAGTCCAACCCCGAACCTGCAGAGCGAGAAGACTGCCTCTCTCCGCTTGCCATACCTTGATGGTGGTCTCCGGGAGGTTGAGCGCGGCGGCCAACTCGCACCTTCTGGGCCGAGAGACATAGTTCTCTCTGTAGAACTCCTTCTCCAGCCTGGCGATCTGCTCTCGGGTGAAGGCCGTGCGGTACCTCCTCACTTGATCTGCTCCGGAGCTGGAGCTCCCCAAGGCGCTACCACTGTGCAGGCTGTTTAAACTCGAACCCGAGGACGAGGTAGTGGTGCTAGGAGTCGAGCTGTTTTCCGAATAACCTACCGACCCCAAAAAGAAGCAGCAGCAGCAAGGAGAGAGAGAGAGAGAGAGAGAGAGAGAGAGAGAGAGAGAGAGAGAGATTGATCTCGGGAAGAGGCGTTGGTGTGTGGATTTCAATGAAGCGGCAGGCCCCGTTTGCAATCTGGGCTCTCTGATAATTAATGCTGGCTGTCATGGATACAAATTGCGGCTCTTAACAGAATCAATAAAAGTTTCTTTCTTTCCTTTTTTTAAAATGGCTTCCTAACCAAATGATCCTAAGAAAATTTTGCATTTTCTTTTTTTAAACAAAAATTAGAGCATTCCACTTATAATCACAAATAAGAAAATGTTGCAAGTGCGTTTTCTTGAACTGAGGAAAAAGGCCCCTGAACCTGAAATTTTCCTGATCCCCCTGATACTTCTTTGAGTGGGCATGTTTTCGCCCTTTTAATTCATAGGAACCAACATATTACCACTAGCCAGAAAGACGTGCCTGCGCGGAGTGTCAATTAATTTTCTCTAGGACATCTTTGGCAAAAACTAAGTACCCCAGCAATCTCGAAGTAACCTCTAATCGCTGATTGTAATGTTGCAAGCTACTTTAGTTAGCACCTGTTTATACCGTCTCTTTTTAAAAGTTGTCACGGTGCTTTTGAGAGATGCTTCTATATTATTCCTAGACTCAAAGGGAGCAGTGCCGAGTGAATCGTTCTAGGAGGAAACACAGCGGGAAGGAGGAACAAGCGATACAGGGTTTTCGTTCTGTTTTAAACGATTCTGTATTGTTAGAGAAAACAGAAAAGAAGGTCAGATGCGCAGGGCGAATTTGCCTAAGAAAACCTCCAGATACACTTTGAAAACACTCACTGTAGGTAGTATAAAAATTAAATCTCACTGCTTAGCTAGGAGATGCTCAGTTTATAAACGCTCCCCATAAATACGCTGGACGGAGATTGCCAAAGAGGCACCTGTATAGCTTTTGGTATAGAAGTAAACAGTTAAAATCCTCTGTGATCTCCAAATGCACAGAATATGTCCTGCAGAAGCATACCCAGATGTGCAGGGGTGCACTCAATCCTCCCTGAGTTGCACCCTTTGCTGGAGAAATGCAGCGTAGGCGAGTACAAATAGCACGCTAGGTTCACCGAGACATTCGGCGGCGTGTACATCGCTACTGTATGACCTCCACACTTGGAGAGCTCCATGTACCAGATTCCATGAAGGACCAGATTCCACGATCCCTGCCATTTGATAAACAGCCTGTGATGGGTTGTCCTCGCTCACCAATGGAACCTCTAAAGCAAAAGCTGGAGGACTTGGTTCTGCTGAGTGCCCAGATGCATTGATTCCCCCCCTCCAAGTTCTTACCCCAGTAAAGCCCGCTTTGGGATGGGGGGTGGGGAGGCAGAGAGATAGAGTTACCTTTGTTATTGTTTTCCTTCAGCTGGGAGGAAGTGAGGCTGGCCGGGGAACGGAGCGCGGAGCATCCCACCTCCACATCACTGTTCATATCTGCCTCTGGAGCAACTTCTGAGTAATGGCTAATCTTCTTCCGGCTTTCGGAGGGCGGCAGTTCCGAGGCGACGGCGCTTTCGCTGCTCTGATGCTGGAGGTTGAATAAAGTGTCTATTTCGAATTTGCCTTTGGCAGGGATGTCCCCGATCGCGCTATGCAAAGAGGCGGAAGTTAGTCTGGGGCTGAGGCGGCCGCTGTGTGGCGAATTTTCGAGGGCTTCCAGCACCGCGTTTCCAGCTGAGTCTGACAAATTCGCTAGCCTTTTGCCAGCCGTCGGGCTGTGCAGCCCTCTTTCCATCAGGATCATCTCTTTTCTTATTCTTTCCATCATCTCAGCTTTCCCCCCCTTCCCTTTAAAAAAAAAAAAGTATGTATATAGATTTAAAAAAAAAATGTCAAAGTTACAAGGGTTGGTCCTCCTAATGATGAGCCTCCAGCAGGGGCTAATTCGCATTCAGCCCGGCGAGTGTCTCTAAATATTATTACCTCTTTTGGAGGGAGGCGTAAAAAAAAAAAAAACAAGAAAAAAACAACACACACACATACGAGATGCCAAAGCGAAGGAATGACTGGTCAAAATGACCCATGCATCCCTTCTAGCCCCGAAGTGTCATTCATCACGAAAAGGAGCGCTCGTCATTAAGGTACGAATGACGCTGGTCGAATAATCATTTATTGTAACAGGTTTATAAGCAAATAAATACAAGCTCCTGTCAGCGGATAATGAAGGCGGCTTCTGAGCAGACAAATAGATCCAGGTAGGGCGGCAGAAAGACCAGGAGTGAAGAGAGGAGCACTTGTCCTTAGCTGGAGCAGATCTTGCATGGATTGCTCTGGGGTTTGGCCCCTGGGGTGAAATTGACAGTCTGATTAATAAAACGAGCGGAGCAACATTTCCCCGTTCATTTAGGTGCATCATTATGCTCTGATTCCCCCCTTTCTCTCTCTCTCTCTCTCTCTCTCTCTCTCTCTCTCTCTGTGTGTGTGTGTGTGTGTGTGTGTGTGTGTGTGTGTGTGTGTGTGT
>JAJKFI010000046.1:692943-703721 GCA_029204185.1 Lerista edwardsae | reverse complement strand
GTGTGTGTGTGTGTGTGTGTGTGTGTGTGTGTGTGTTTTCCCCCTCCTTTCTCTGAAAAGCAAGCGTTTACGCATCTCTCCGCGAGAACTGTAGCAATATAGGAAACGAAGTGCAGGAGTGGAGGAGGGGGAGGAGGCAGGGGAGCAGGAAAGGAGCGCGGACGGAGCGAGCCTGCGAGAGGCTCCGGCTGGCTGCTTCGCGCCTGGCGCAGTTTCCCGGTGGCCGGGTCAGGGTCACGTGCCGCGCGGCGGCCAATGGGGCCCCGGCTGGGCTCCCTGCGAAGCCAGGCGCAGCTTCCCCCTCCCAGCGTGGCCTTAGTTTTTATAAACCATCCCGAGCGTTCGGAGAGGGAGGCCGTCAGTCAGCCGCTCAGTCACTCGGTCGGCCGCTCAGTCGCCCCTTCAGTTTACACGCCATGAGCGCCTGTGGGCCGCCGCTGGGCCAAGCTGGGGAGGAGGAGGAGGAGAAGCAGCAGCGCCAGCAGCAGAAGCAGCGGGGCTGCTTTGCGCGGGAAGCATGAGCCGAGCAGCGGGAGGCTGGGAGATGGAGGCGCTGCGGGGAGATGCTGGAGGCGGCAGCGGCGGCGGGCAGTGCCGCAATTTTCTGTCTCCACCGGTCTTCGGGGCAGCGCCGTCGGGTCGCCCTGCGGGTTCCACCTCGACGGGCTTCGCCTACGAGCGCTCGGGCTCCTCCTCTGCCGGGGCGCGCTCTTCCTCCTCGTCGTCGGAGGCCGCCCCGGCCAAAGACTGCTCCAGCGGCGGCCCCCCGACTGCGCCGCCCTCAGCCACAGCTGCCGCGGCGGCAGCAGCCGCGCTGGGCTACCACCCGGGCTACCACCCCTTCGGCAACGGCTACTACAGCTGCCGCATGGCGCACGGCGTGGGGCTCCAGCAGAACGCCGCCCTCAAGGCCTCCCCGCACGCGCACGCCGCCTTCCCTGTGGAGAAGTACATGGACGTGGCCAGCTTGGCCAACACCAGCGTGCCCTCCAGCAGCGACGTCTCCTCGCGGGCCAAGGAGGTCTCCTTCTACCAGGGCTATGCAGCCGCCGCCGGCCCCTACCAGCACGTGCCCGCCGGCTACCTGGACGTGGTCTCCACCTTTGGTTCAGCCGCAGCGGCGGCGGCTGGCGAGCCCAGGCACGAGACCTACATCTCCATGGAAGGCTACCAGTCGTGGACTCTGGCCAACGGCTGGAATGGCCAGGTGTATTGTGCCAAAGATCAGGCCCAGGGCTCCCACTTTTGGAAGTCGTCCTTTCCAGGTACGGCACATCCAGCTGCTGCCGCTCTCGTGTGGAGGAGGAGGAGGAGGAGGAGGAGGAGGAGGAGGAGGTCAACTGGACAGGAAGCCATCACTTGGGCGAATGAGTGCCCACCTCAGCCACAAGGAGGGGAGGGAGGGAGAGAGGGAGGGAGGGACGGGGGAAGGAAGTTCCTCCAGCTGTTTAGATTTGCGTCCCCGATCCTTAGGACCCAGTGAATGGGCGTCCCTGTTTTCTGTGGCTTTGACTCTGCGCTGGAATCGGGTACCAAGAAATGAGGTGAAAAGGAGCCCTTAGAAAGCCACAGGATTTGCTTCTACAGCCATCAGTCCCTGCCAGAAGACTGACGCATCCGTTTCTTTGCTCCCGGGTTGCCAATTTCAGCACTTTTATTCTGTAGTCTCCCTAGCTGCATTTGCTCAACTCACCAAAATGTTACTTTCTCCCAAGTAAGCGAGATTAATTTGGCAGTCTTGGGCAAGCCTGCAAACTCAACCATGTTTACTAGGCCAGAAGTTCTAGTGGAACTTACTTCCGAGCAAGCATCTTTGACATCCGGCTATTGTCCGTACCCAGGTTCCCTCGAAATCCATGGGCCTGATTTCTACATAATGTATCACGGGTTAAAAAGGTTTTCCCATCCCGTTGAGATTCAGACAGGAACGCCCGAGACCTAAAACTCATTTCTTTGGAGGTCAACTCCATGCATTTCATTTAAATTTATTTCTAAGGAAGATGATCAATACCTTTGCTTGGCGGTAAATCTCGCTGAAATACATGCAGAGGTGAGGAGGATCTCAACGGTGTATCTTGATCCTAAGCATGCTGACTTAGAAATGGCCTGCACGTTGTTACTCCTGAGAAAGTCCACCTGACACTGCGGCAAATTAGTTCTGTTGACATAATCAGCGAGGAAATGGGTTAAGGATCGAGTTGCCGGCCTTAATGAAGTCAGGCCCCTCCGAGGCTGGGTGTGATTGTTTTATTATCCGTTTTGCTGGTCAGAGCTTCTCCCAGAGCACTCAAGCGCGTGTTGAGTGCTTCGTATCGCCTCTCCCAAGCCTCAACGTAGGCAGACACCCGCAGGAATTTTTAGGTGTAGCCCAAGAGACAACACACTATTGAAAGGGCAAGCATTCATTTTCCTTTTTGTGTCTTACTTTCCCTTTCCACACTGTGCGGAAGAGGAGGCAGCGTGGATCTCCTCTTTTTTTGTAGGAACCCACAGCAAAACAGCCCCTCTTACGCTGCCCCGCTGAAAAGTTGTACTGTACTGTGCCCCTGTACTGACATGCTAACTTGCTCACCTCGTCTCTTCTCCCATAGGGGACGTTGCACTAAACCAGCCCGACATGTGTGTCTACCGGCGTGGGAGGAAGAAGCGAGTGCCTTACACCAAGCTGCAGCTCAAGGAACTGGAGAGCGAGTATGCCATCAACAAATTTATCAACAAGGACAAGAGGCGAAGGATATCTGCGGCCACCAACCTCTCGGAACGACAAGTCACCATTTGGTTTCAGAATCGCAGAGTCAAGGACAAGAAAATAGTCTCCAAGCTGAAGGACAATGTCTCCTGATCCGGGCCCCAAAGGGCTGGGAATCGTTCTGGCAAGCGATCCACTATTGGCTCCAAAGACTGTTGGAAAGACTTGAAATATATTTAAGATTTCGCCAGCCGAAGGGGGCGTGAAATGTTGTGAAGCGCTTTTAGCAAAGTTCGCAATCTCGGATTTCTTGGAATGCTGCAGGTCTTAATTTTTTTCCCTCTCTCTCCCTTTTTAAAAAAAACCTCCCACTTTCATTGTATTTTGGTAGGTTCTGTGTTTCGTTTTATTTCCCCCCAGGCCAGTATACTGTGGAGCAATTAGCAGTCACGGACTTCTAGAAACTTGTCTAAGACTACCCAGGTGCTAACATGAGCTATCGCGATACATAGGTCTATTGTGACCCTCCTGAACTTGACAGTGGATCCGAAGACAATAATGTGTCCGAGAGAGCTGGGATGATGACGTCATTGCCGAGCACAATGTTTGCCTCCAAGGTAAATGAAGTTGCGGATCGCAACGGACCTCTTACTGTAATGTGAAACACTCTGAAGGACTGCACTCCTCCACCCGCCCCTCCCGAATTAATTGCACGGAGCTTCACCCTGAATCTGCTTCCTGATTTTGAGGCCTGCCTCCTCCGCCCCCGCAGCTCTGAACACTGTGACTTGGAAGTAAACTCTACAGAAACGGGTACGACTTACTTCCAAGTAAACGCGTTTAGAATTCGGGTGGCTGTGCTCGTGCATGGAGCTTTCGTTTTCTTCGGTTTTTCATGCTGATTGAGAGTGGCGTTGCGTTGGAAGGAGGTTGTCGGCATCCCACAACTTCTGGTGGTCTTGACCCAGTGTTTCATGTATAGTTGAATGTGGGACTTCCTTCATATTCCCCGTAGAGATTATGGGCATGATCTGGCCAGATATAATGCTCTGCAGTTTGATCCGATGCACGTTCTACTGAGTTCAGCGTGAGCGTGCATTACTCCCAAGTAAGTGTACATATGATTGCAGCTCACTCCTACGGGACTTCCTTCTTTTTTAATTAACAATTTGCCATTTTTTCCCCCAACGTTAATCATTTCAGGAAAATAAAAAAACAAAAATTTGTTTTCTCTTCTCACGTTCAGCCCACCCCATGCTTAAGACTTCTGAGCCCTATGATTTTATAAAGTAGCTTCCTTGCCCCCCCCCCCCGTTATTAAAAGTACTTCTTTGTGGCTGGATTGTGCCTGCTTTGGGTTTTGTTTTATTTTTGCCTGCTATTGCACCACAGTAGGCAATGTAAGCTTCATATTTGGATGTATTAATAAGCTCTTCTCCCATTGTTGTACTAAAGCGATGGCACTTAACGCTAAGCTAAGTCAGCAACATAGCAAGAAAAACCACAGTGGCCTGAAGTTCCAGAGGTTTAAACCGACCGTGCCTATACGTTTAGTTGTATAAATGTGTGTATAAATTGATGTGTATTTTTATATAAATATTGGACGCCATATTGTTTTTCTGTTTATTTTTACCATGATCACAAATGCTTTCATTAGGCCTCCCCTAGCGTTGGATAGCTTCTTCTCCTAGGAGTGAAAGTTATTTGTAGCATTTAAGTTAAGAAATAAAAACGGGTGTTAGTGACAGATGCAATAAATGCCCCCCAAAATCTACACTGATTAGCCCCACAAGTTTGGTGTTTTATTCTCACTTGCTTCTATATTAATATGCACAATATCTTGAACAGATTAAAATAAATGCACCATTGAAGATGATGGAAAACTGTATGTTCCAGAGGCTGGCTGGCCTGTTACAGCAAATTTGAGAGAAAATTCTGTGGCATTTTAAAAACTAAATACAATTTTAGAGGTGCAAACCTTCATGTGCTTTAGATGCACTTGGGACAGATGCAAAATATTTGTCCGAGTGCAAACCGAGTGCTGATCCGAGTGCAAACTATGAAGTTAATTTGATTGCTCGTCTTTCCTCCCTACTTATAGCTGGGAGCACAAGGCAGGCCTTGTTTCTCCGAAATTGCCTCACTCTATGTACGATCCTTCTTAGAATGGCTTGCTTAGAATGCACTGGCGGCCGGTGTTGCGGAGGAAGACATAGAACGGCATGATCCAATGCAAGTGCATTGCTTTCAGTTTCAGTGAGAGCAAAACGCCTGCCTAAGTCTGCGGGTCCACCACTCACTGACCTGGAAGGAAGCCTCCTTGAATTCGCTGGAAGCAAGCAGACCAAGGGACATAAAAGTGCCTCGCTTTGGCAAGATGACTGTGTGCATTCTTCTTCATTTCATCCCCGAAATTGCCTATCAGACTGCCACTCCCTGCAGCCACCAGTTCCTTCGCCCTCTTTTTTTTACGCTTTACTTTAATGACCACTTAGTAACAGACACGACCTGGAAAACTGTTAATTATTTCTGCCATATAACAAATCTCCAATAAAATGATTTATTTCAAATGCCAAAAGTGGAAGAAAATTGAGTTTGTTTTTGTACAGTAAGAGTCACATTTTTTGTACTGTACTCAAGAAGGCTATATTATTAAACATTATAAAAAGTTACACAAGTTCTAGATTAGAAGTTTGTCAATTGTCCAAAGCACATACAACTTAAAAGTATTCTACACTGGCAACAGCAGAACATTTCTGTCCTCACCTGCCACTTACGTCGGAATTTATATTAATGCAAGTGGTACCTGAAGCACTTTGATATTGGTGTTCCCGTGTCCCGTTCATGAATTTAACCAGGAACCCACCAGGCGTTTTCACTTGTACATAGAATTATGGGGCCTTTGATCATTGGCAATATGTGTATTTTATTACTCCTTTTTTACATCGTTGGATGTGATGGCCCTAATCCCAGTCCTTGCTTCCCTTCCCAAGGATCTGGCAATCTGGTGTCCAGCACTGTATTTAGTATCTGGTCTAAGTTTTAGAAAACAGCTACAGACCATCTTGACCTGGGCTCCTCTTTCTTCTCTACCAATCCCTTTTCTCAATCGTAAAGTGCACACACATCCGCATTTATTTAAAAAACTAGATTTCCAAGTGGCCCACATGGGAAAATAATAATGATAATAATGACAATAAGAATAAGAATCAGTATGAAGGTATAGGCTTGTGCAAAGCCTGAAATATATTTCTTCTGCTCTATTCCAAGGATAGACAAAGATTGGAAAGTATCCAATTATGTTATAATAATATAATTAATCTGTTATAGGTTTATTGGCGTATTATAGGTAATATTTGACGTATATTATAGCCAGTGCTTCTGCATCACATATTGTAAAACACAAAGCAGCCAACGTAAGGCATTGCTAAGATCCAATGATATACATCTCTTGGATTAAAATAACAAGTTCCTAATTTGGCTGGATCTCATCAATGTTAGGTATAGCAGTAGTGGCAGTAGATATAGGCTGCAATCCTATACACACTTTCCTGGGAGTAAGTCCCATGAATACAGTTGGACATACTTCTGAGAAGAGATGCATTGGATTGTGTCCATAGACGTCGTGGTGAGTGTTCCTGAAAGTAACAGTGGAAGGTGTTTTTTTCCCCTCTTTGGGTTCTTATCATTTTCCTTCTCCACACTGGAAATCCTCAAGATTTTCTAACATGTTCACATTAAAAATAAACAGCAAAAACTCATATAGGGCTGGCTTTTATTCCTGCTTTTGCTCTCATTTTTATCCAGAGCTCTTTTGTCCTAAATCAGGTTTTCTTCTTCCACGCAGTCAAAATGTGGAAGAACATTCCATTGAGGTGAATGGAACCCACTCTTTCCCCCTTACTCTTCTTTTTCCCTTGCTCTGGGAAGTGTGTTACTGAGATCCGAACTGCAACTGCAGTCCGCCAAGAAATGATCCACAAATCACGCTGAGACGACTTCCGAGTAAACAGACGGAGTTTCAGTCTTGCAAACGTACTTTGGAAAGACTGGGGAATGAACTTTGAACTGGCTGCTGGCGGATCAGCAGCGTCGAATTGTCTCGCTTTGTCTGCGCTCGTAAATGAAGAGAGTGCAGAAAGTTCCAGGTTTAACTAGAAAGACAGGGAAGGGGAGAACGCACGGGCAAAATCAACCCCATCTATATGAATGCTAGTGAGAAGCCAAAAACCCTTTTCAGCCCAGCGAGTGCAGCTGTAAGGAATCCGCTGAGAATTGAACACCACCACCACAACCCACTGACTCCGAGCAATTTTCTTCACTTGAATAGATCTACTCTAAGGTCAGTCTTGGACTGCCATTCGGTGTCATGAAAACCTAAAAGGACGAAGGCAGCCTTAAACGCGCCAACTTTCCTTGGTTATTTGGTTTTCAGTGTCGATGGCTTTAGGAAGTTTCTGCTTTAAAAGTGGATATATAAATGTGCTTAATACATCTTTTTTGGCACCCGTTGACATTGACACCATTTCTAGGTAAGTGAAAGCTGTTGGTCGTTTTAGATTATGGTTTAGATTAAGAATAGAAAAAAGGGTCCTTAACGCCTCACCAAAAACTCTTTTGAAAAGGCGCAGTCGCTTTCATTGCCACAATGGGCGTAGTAATCAGTGTAATCAATGGGCGTTGGTAATAAGCGGTGACACAATGACATAAAGAAGGCCATCACACGGCTCTGCTCGCTTTTTGCCAGCGCTTGTGTGGCCGCGCAATATGTGGAACAATACTGCTATCTGCTGGACGAACCAGCGCACAGCCCTTGACGCTGTGGAGAAGCGTTTTCAATCTCAGCATTCTGGAAATGGATTGGCCAACAAAGCCATCTGTTTAATGAATAATGTTCATGTTGTAATTCAAATTAAATGTCAATACAGTGAAAAGAGAGAAAGGTATCTTGTGCTTGGTCCTGTTCTTGGAAGCCATCTTTGATAATAATAAATTCCAGATTTATTTTTATTAAAATATTTTTTATAAAAAACAAAATTTTTATTTTTTATTTTTAAAAGTCTTTCCTCAAAAGTAAGCCCCACTGTGATAAACAGATCTTTTGGGCTGCAACCCTATACACACTTGCATAGTACTAAGTCCCATTGCATTCAACAGGACTTCTTTCTGAGTAGACTTGCATAGGATTGTGCTGTTAGGCTCTGTCTTTGTAAATGTCCACTTGGAAGCATAACCTGCAATAATATATGGTCTGACCATCACCCATTAACCATGTTTGTCTTCAGTAGAAGGTAAATTGGACTTTCCCCACATACGTGGCAGTTTGGGTTGGGCTTCTAGCCTAGTTCTGGAATCTGCATCTGTAGGTTTTACTGAATGTTTCACTAATGTTTCACTAATGCAAATGGCCACACAAAGTCTTTCAAAGAGCCACTTTACTTGCTTGCTTGATTTCTTTGAGTTGGTTTGCTTCACACTGATTGAAACATTAAGACTCATAGAAATGCTTGGAAGGGTGGAGGCACAATCCTTACCAACCTTCCAGCTTCAGAATAAGGTCAATGCAGCTCTAAGATAGGGAACAAAAATTCCCTTACTTTAAGGAGGCCTCCATGACTGCCCCCCCCCCCGCAATTGTCAGGATGCAGCACATGCTCCATTGGCACAGCTACTTCAGTGCTGGAAAGATGGTTAGGATTGTGCCCTGAGTCACTTTTCTTTCCGGTAGCCGAGTGGACAGTCTATTATTGTGTGTAATGAATATTTTGTTATTGAATATTGAATTTGTACATTGAATATGAATGATATACAAAGCTGCCTTTTTGACTTTTTGAGTTGATGAGTAGTCTGTCTTGCTCAATATCAATCTACTGTACATTGACCAGCAGAGGCTGTCAGATAAGATCTTTTCCAACCCTATCTGGAGATACTAAGAACTGAATGGGAGATCTTCTCCATGCAAATCTCTACCCCTGCAATTGAAACCCACACCCTGGAGATTTGTATTAGAGGTGTGCCCTGGTATCCACTGATTCAGTATCCACAATTCCAGTTATCTACTGATACCATGGATACTGGTACACCAGGTAAAAAGATAGGGGAACATTACACAAGTCTCTCTTTTTTTTACCTTGTTGCAACAAAACTACTGATGTTCCCTATCTTTAAAAAGGCATCCCCAGCATCCATGGTTTCAGGTATCCACAGTGGGGTCTGGAATGGAATCCCAGGGAAGGCTGGGGCATGCCTGTATATCCAAAGATGTATTCGATGAAGGAAGGATATAGGTCAACAGCTTTATTTGAAAGTAGAATATAAATTTTCTCATCTACATAGTAACAAATGGTTAAAAATATTTTATTTTGCTCTCTGTTCCACAGTCTGTCCATTGAATCAGAAATCTCACCAACTAGCTTGGAAATCATTTTAGTGGAAATTAAATCTTTCTAGAGCCTCAACTTTAGCCAGTCTATGTTACTCAGAGCGCAATCCTAAACTGGATTTAGGCCAGCATAAGCTAAGCCAGCAAAGTTTGGCCAGCATAACACCACCGTAAAGCGTGTTTGGAGTACTCTCAGAGTCAGGGAGAATGGCTCACGTCTGTGGGCTGGCCTCTCTGACTCCAAACATACTTTACTGTTTCTCTTGTGCTGGCCAAACTTTGCTGGCTTAGTTTATGCCAGCCTAACTCATTTTAGGATTGCGCCTTCATTGCCACTTAACCATGAAATCCTAGAGAGAAAGTCTCTCAGAACTCGGTGCTCTCAGAAAACATGCTTAGAATTTTGTTGCCCAGCTATGAGCCGAAAATACTATTATTGTTGCCATTCAGATAAATGTGATATATTTCCAGGTATCATGTAGAACCATAATTAGTCAATACTCACCTTTAAATAAGTACACTAAAGAAAATATTTGGAATCACATCTGGTACGGTGGCCCACTATCAAGTGCACTGTCTTTTAGCACTACAGCTGCAACGCTTGTATTCTCCCCTATCCTGTCTCTGTCACATTGCAAAACTCAACTGTCCCCAGAATGTTCTTTGTATGGAAGAAATTATCACAAAACATTATCTTAATGCAGATCTATATCTGTCTCAGTACAGAAGCATCTAGGTGGAACGCCCACATAAGAGTCTGTTGTTCTCACATACATCTTCATTGAGTATATGTACACACACAGACACAGACACAGACACAGGCACACACATACACCACTCTGCACCACCCAGCACTGTACATTTTCCTGCTCCTCAGTTTTTCGTTGTGGAATTAATTGATATTTACTGAATTTTACTCCTCTGAAAATGCCATTTCCTATCAAAGAACGACCAACCAAAAGTCAAGTCCCCCATTGATCCGTCAGGACACATGTACATCCCGTCCTCTGAAACCACAGTGGGCTCAAATTTAGTTGAGTGCAAATTTAGTTGAGTGCAATATACACAACAAACTTCTAGACCTAAAATTGGATTGAAGAATTACTGTTAATTAATCTGATTTCATATTTTATGCTTTACAGGCATGTCTTTATTCAGGAATAAAGTGTGTGTAGGACTACAGCTTTAGGACAGCAATCATAATCTACTTTCCAGCACCAGGGTAAGGGCAATGCAGCTCCGGGATAAGAGAACAAACATTCCATTACTTTGAGCAGGCCTCTGTGACTATTACTCCACTGCAGGATGCAGAACATGCCCCATGTGCACAGCTATGTCAGTGCTGGAAAGTTGGTTAGGATTGGGCCCTTAAACTACTGTAGTACCATATATAGCATGCATAGCTCTGCATTTGTATTTCTACAGTTTCATAATTAACCATTGGCCCATTTCTTCTTTGAGAAGGTATCTTAAATGCTTGGAGCAGGAAATAGCTCTCCCCTGCCCATCATATTTACTTCTAAGAAAGCCTCATTGATTATAGTGAAATTTCCTTCCAACTATGTCTACAAGCCTATCAGACAGCATATTCCCTGGATACAAATCTTTAGGCAAGTGTGTGCATTCACAGGAAAGAGTGGAAAATGTTAAAACATGGAGAGAGAGAGAGAGAGAGAGAGAGAGAGAGAGAGAGAGAGAGAGAGAGAG
>JAJKFI010000046.1:664909-676047 GCA_029204185.1 Lerista edwardsae | reverse complement strand
AAAGAAAGAAAGAAAGAAAGAAAGAAAGAAAGAAAGAAAGAAAGAAAATGTGGGTCCACTAAAATAAATGTGAATTCTGTCATAGATTTCCATGGACTATGGATCGCACAAAAAATGCCATTTCTAGAGCACAATTTTGCTTTATATTCTGTAGGAAACCCAAATAATGCAAGCTCTTGCCTTAAGACAACTGGAAAAAATATATTTATGTTAAGAATAAGATATCAAATAAGACTTTAAACAATCTTGTAAAAAAGGAAGTGTTTTCCTAACTGTCGTATTTTTATTGATTCTATCTCCCACTTGCAATCATGAAAACATCACAAGCACTCATACTCAAAAACATTCTATCCAAATTCTCCCACTATAATTATTTTCATTTCTATTTCTGTATTTTTAAATTTTTGTTGAAAGAACAGAATAATGCATTAATAACACAAGCAAAGAGAGAAAGGAGGTCTTTTTTCAGGTTTAAAAAATCCCTTTCGTTGTACTGCCAAATTCCACAAGAGGGCGCGCTAATATCCTGGAATGCATAATTGTCTTGATGTTCAAGTGTATTTTTTTCTCCCTACTAATCCTGCGACTAATAAAATATCTAATATATAAGCAACGATAAGATTTCAAGGCTGAGGAAATGAGAAAATAAAGCATAAACAAGATTTATTAAACAAGTAACTCATAACCGTGATAGGTTGAGACATATTTCATTTAAAAAGAAGATTTGGGATCATAGACTTTTACAATATGGTGCACAGGAATTTGTATTTTTTAACCCCTCTCCTGCAGTTCTTATTTTCCACAATAGAAAGCAATGCTAATTGTTTCTTTTTAAGTGCAATCGTAACACTCAGCAAATGCTGATGTCAACAAAGCCTGCTCATATTTAGAGTACGGCCTTTCATAAGGAAAGCAGGCGTATGCAGGCGTATGCAGGTAGCACAATTTTAGAAAATGATCCTTACAAATTAGTAGCAAAATGGGTGGTTGATGTTAGTGGAGGTGTTTTTTTTTTCTCCCCAAAAGATACCGGCAGGTACCAGAGAGAAAAGCTGGGGTTTTTACATCAACGCGTTATCGCCACTTTGACCAGATTCTGAGAAACGAAATTTCAATCTTTGAGAAAGAATAGGGAGAGAGTTGATTTCTTAAAGAACCCCTAAAAAATTAACGGAAACAAAAACGGAAACAAAGAAGGCGATGAGAGGAATCCTCCCACATAAACCTCTCTACCGATTTAGCAAATTGTGGTCCTTTCCTAAGGCGCACTTTTAAGTAAAAACACCAAAGATCAGAGGCGGATGTTCTCCGCCTTCCGCCCCTGCGGAATAAGCACTGATAATTAGGCAATGTGTGATCCAATATACTAGACACATTCAAAGTCATCCCAGTGAAATGAGCGTCGGGGACATTGTTTTCCAGAGAATTTTATAGGGTTTTTCCTCCCCCCATCCCTTAGAAGTTCATTGTTACTGCAGCTACCTAGAGCAGACTTTCCGTCTGGAAAACATAGAAGGGTACCCAAGAAAAAGATTCAGGAACTTGGAAAATAAAGAAAACGATCTCTTGCCCATACAAATTAAAAGACAAAGAAAAAAGGACTTCATAAGAAAAAAGATTCATATGAATCTATTTTGAAGAGGAATAATATGGGAAAAGGATCCTGGCTTTGTTTTTGTTTTCCTTTTAAATCAACGCACGTCTTTATAAGACCTCGCATGATGATGGAAGTGGACGACACAATTCGATTCCCCTTCCCTCCCATTTTTATTAAAAGGCCTTGTTCAAAGAATGTAACGTTGTGGTTGGACCTATACGTTTATGATATATGCTCATTAAATTAGTTGAATATTTAAGACGTTGACTTTGTCCTTTTTGGAACTTTCACATATATGTGATAGTTCTGGGGAGAGTTGCTGGGTCTGCCACTATATACATAGGAGACGTGTATCCTTGTCAGAACAAAATTCGAGAATTGCCTATATGTAACCAAATGATTCTCAAATTTTATTTTGACAAGGGAGAGTTAAAATGCTCCCAAAAAACGTTTGCATGAAAAGTTTGTATCAGAATCTAAAAAATCTGCTCTGAATCTTCGGCAGCCCTTATCTTGTTTTAATAGTATTGTAAAGATCTGTTCAGAGGTCCATATTTTAAGTAACTGGAATCTAAGACGGCTATCCCGTGTTAATTATACGGTAACAATGGTTTCTAATGGATTGAAGGTGTGAAAGAGGCATCCTATAAGGCTACAAGGCTATCAGTTTGGCCAGACTTTTCTTATAAAAGGTTGTAGAGTTTGAAATTGAACTCGAGCCTTGTGTGTAAAAAGGACCGTTGATAAACAAGAGGCAAAACCTGAACCCTCAGAGAGGAATCTTGTTTATGATAAGCATCATGGATAATGATAAGCATCATGGATACTTCTATCCCAATATAGAAGTAACCGCATAACGGGAGAAAAATGGGGAAGTTATCCTGCACGTGTTAATTGGGCATAATTAACAATAATTTAATGTTGTACTATTAATTTATATTTTATTTAAAAATGTGACTATTTTGGGCATTACCTTTCTTCTGTGTAAAGAAGACGTGGCACAAAAAGTGGAAGCATTTACTTGCTGATATTTTAAGGCAGAACAAAACCATCATATTGTACTGTACTGCCTTCAGTGAATCAGAAGAATTATGAAATAAGGCGAATCTCCTTGTAAACCTTGCCAAGACCCAATGCTGAATTGGTGGGATCAAAGCAATATTGATACAAGTTTCGACAACACCCACCTATGTTTCAAAAATGCCAGGGTTTTGACTAATATTTGGTGGACAAATTATCTTTTATTTTTCCAGTTTGAGTATTAACAGCTGTAAAGTATCCCACCCCATTTCTGGCTAATCTCCCCCCTTCTTATTAAAGAGAAGGAAATAGAACAAATTGGAATAAGAATAGAAAGTGGAGGGAGATAAAAATACTTAACAGACACACACACACACACACACCACAATCACAAAAATATGGAATAAAGATGAAAGGGGGAAAATCAAACTTTACAGTAACGACTTTCCTCTCAGATTTTATTTTCTATTATTTATTAAGACAGAATAGGGTGGTGTCACCATATATTTTACTGCAAAAAGTAATCGAGTTATAAATGGAGCTTTTGGGGTTTTTTCACCCCCTTTGGTGGAAAAAATATGGGACTGTAAAGAGGAAAACCTTTGCATTAATGTATAGTATATCTCATTTATGGCACAATATTGATTTATTTATTAATGCTAATTACTACAGTTCCATCTTAATATGATTTAAAACTGAAGTGGCATTAAACACACAAGGTTTCAGTAACCCATTTCCCAAAGAGATGTTTATTCAACCTCTAGATATGTCAAACAAATTTTTAATTTGGGCTTTCTTTTTTGTTACCCAGTCCTTTACAATTGCCCACGCTAGATCAGACTCTGTTTTAAAAGTAGAAATTCGGAGTAGGCTATGAGCAGGCTTCCTTAGGAAATCCAGAGCATTACCCAGACCCACGTTTTGTCTGACAAAATAATTGAAGAACATGGGTTGAGATATTAATAGCTGCCAGCAACAAAAAACATTCTACCTAACCAGAGGCTTCAAAGTCGGTTCATTAAACACGGCAGAGCCTTGGTATGAGAAGCAGAAGATCTCCGGCTTATTGTTTTAATGTTACCAGGACATGTAACAAAATACAGTGAAATAAACCTGGAAGGGTGTTACTATTGGGACGCTTCTAGGACCTGTCTTGGAGTGTAAATAAGAATTCTGAAAGGGCATCTGATGAGGCTAAGATCCCTGATTAGATTTCACGGTTAAATCTTCAACTACAGACCAGGAAAATACTATGGCATTGCTTTAAACTCCGTGGGTTGTCTGGCGTCTTGTTTGGGGGGGGGGAGAGGAAATGGCAGGAAACCCATAAAAAAGCCTGGCCCCAAATAGGGTGCATCATGACCTCCACTCCTGTCTGTTCCCCAGCACAGACAAAATCTTAGCAATGGCTCTGATAATGATCTTAAATGGGGAGGGGGGACACTAATCCTCACACGCAGGCAGGCACACACACACCACCCTTGACGATAAGCCCACATCTAGGGCAAGGGCAAGGGTGTCTGTACAATTTAAAAGGTTTCTGAAAAAATCTGGGGTGGGCGTGCGAGGGACTGTAGCTAATATTTTGAAGGTAAGCCCGAAACTCTCCCGGCAACACAGAAGCTGGCGACTGCAGCAGTAAAAGGCGCCTACCCTGACAATGATGTTGTATTTGAACAGCTGCGACAAAGCTTTTAAAAGGTCTGTCCCATGGCCACAGCGAGATTTTTTTTAAAGCAGGGACTTGTTTTCAGGAACAGGGTATAGTATGAAAAGGAGGGAACAACCTCGAAAAGCGCCCGGGCTATGGCGTAAAAGTGAGACAGGCACATTGGCGAAAACTAGCCCTTTCGCAGTAAGAGGGTAGGCTGGGAAGGCGATTTAAAAGGTCCTTGAACGGATTTGTTTTGGTTTCCCTAAGGTTTTATTTAAAGCCGGGAAGGAGGGAAACATCTCAAGGCCCCAAATGAATAGGTGAACCTGAAAGCCACATTTAGGCATCAGTCGACGATGAGTATGTCAGAAATTCCTTAATCAAAATGATACTTAACCACGGATTTGAAAAAGGGGGGAAGAAAAAGGGGGGAATCTGAACTGTTGGTTTAAAAGCAAAATAAAACAAATAAGGCAATTGTTTCACGCCCATGTGTGCTCTGGTATTTAAATAAGAGTAATACCACTGCAAACACAGGAAGAGAGAGAATTACCAAGATTACGAAAAATTGCTTTAGAAGAAATATCAGCATTTCCACGTAAGAGGTGATGCTGCTGATTTCGACGGCCCATAACTGCAGGGCGTTGGATTCAGATAGTGATCACTGTTCAGATCTGTAAACTTATGTTTTGTTCAGCTGTGGCAAACCTTGCGGACTCCGTTCTGTGTGTTTGTGTTTTTCAAAGTTGAACACATAGAGTTGTGCAGCTTCCATTTGCACGGGCAGAGGGAGTTTGTTCACAGGAGAAAGGGCTTTCTGATTTTTTTTGTAAAATTTAAGGAATCTAACGTAACTATAAAACTAAACTTATGACAAAAGTCTAGCTTTTAATATTTGACGATCTGTATTAAAACAAAAATTGACCTTCTTGGTTAGCAGCGAACAAGAAAAATCAATAGTATAATTTTCAATAATTCATAACGCGAACACCATTATGCTAAATCTTAACTATTAATCTTATCCTTTACAAAGTCTCGATTGATTTGTTCATAAAACATCTTTCCTTGTGTGGCAACAGAGGGTATAACTCTTGAAAAAGCTTCAGAAGCAAGAAAATTACCAAGTGGCCCAAGAATGTAGATGAGAATTGTATTGATCGTCCTGATTCTTCTTAATCTGTATTAATAAATTCCACAACCTTTTGTACCTTCCACTTGTCAGGAACCAATGCTTTTACAAAATCCATAAAAGGAAAAAACATTATTTTTCTTTGTATTCTCCCCAAATTATGGCACCCTCCGAGAATACCTACACTTCAGACACAGTCAACTATTACCCTCCTAAACTTTTTGGGGGTGGGGGGTGGGGGGTGGAACTGTGGAAGGATGCTGTTTCTGCAAATAATAATACAAAAGAGTTTTCTTAACGGAAGGGTCAGGAAGAAGAGGGGAGGAAAAGGGTGCGTTTTCCTGGTATAAACTTTAGGGACAGTTCCTCTGAGGACACAATTGCTATAGTGAAACTGAAGAGTCTCTTGGGCGGGGGAGGATTAATAGGAATACAAATACTAATATTTACGAACTGGAACATTAAGAATGTCTCAGATTTGGTAGTATATGGTTGCATGCCCTTTGAGTCCCCCCTATTTAGCCTACTAAGCCTACTGAAGTACCTGCCTTTTTGGAGGAAAGGGAGAAGGGTGTTGCAGGGATCAGGCTGAATTCGGACAGCACCTCGCTTGAGAGAGAGAGAGAGAGAGAGAGAGAGAGAGAGAGAGAGAGAGAGAGAGAGAGAGAGAGAGAATCAGTATCAATTCAATGTATTTCCTTGTTTTAAATCAGCGCAGTGCGCCAGGGCTGGCTTTTGAAGAAGGAAAAAAAAAGCCAAGGGAAAGGCTGCCGCCGCCGCCGCCGCCGCCGCCGCCGGTGATGCTGCTGGTGGAGCGCGCGCACTTTCCCTCTGACGTTCTAGATGTCGCTGTTGACCACCTTTGCGCCGCAGCCCGGAGTGTCCCGGGGAGCACGTGACTGGCAGGGAGGTAGCGGCTCAAGGCCATTTTCAACTCTCATTGGCTTAGCTGTCATGTGGTTGTGCAGAGGCATCCACAATTACACAGGGAATGTTTTCGTAGAGATGTCAGCCTACAAAGGACACAATCTCTCTTCTTCAAATTCCTCCCCAAAATGTCCTTTCCCAACAGCTCTCCTGCCGCTAATACTTTTTTAGTCGATTCCTTGATCAGTGCCTGCAGGAGCGATAGTTTTTATTCCAACAGCACCAGCATGTACATGCCACCTAGCACAGACATTGGGACTTATGGGATGCAAACCTGTGGACTGCTACCGTCTCTGGCCAAAAGAGAAGTTAACCATCAAAATATGGGTATGAATGTACATCCGTATATACCTCAAGTAGACAATTGGACAGATCCGAACAGGTCCTGCCGAATAGAGCAACCTGTTACTCAGCAAGTTCCCACTTGCTCCTTCACCACCAATATCAAGGAAGAGACCAATTGCTGCATGTATTCTGATAAGAGATCAAAGCTCGTCTCCGCGTCCGACGTCCCTTCCTACCAGAGGCTGGTCTCTGACTCGTGCCCCATTGAGAACCCCGAAGTCCCCGTCCCAGGATACTTCAGGCTGAGCCAGACCTACGCCACTGGGAAAGCCCAAGAGTACAATAATAGCCCTGAAACGAGTTCCACAGTCATGTTACAGTTAAACCCTCGCGGCGCTTCCAAACCGCAGATAGCAGCGCAACTTCCGATGGAGAAGAAAATGAATGAAAATCCCAACAGCACCACCAGCAGCAGCAGCAGCCACCACCCAGACAACTCCGCCAAAGTCTCTCAAGTGGAAAGTCCCGAGCCCAAGTCCACCCTGCAGGACGAGAGGAGTTGCCTGGCGGAGGCTTCTGTGTCCAGCCCAGAAACCCAAGAGAAAGAAAGCAAAGGTCGGTATGATTGCAAAGTTGGAAAGCCTAACGTGGCCGCGGTGGCGGCGGGCTCACTGGGCACGCTAGCCTCGTAAACCACAGGAGCTCGCGTTGAAGCGCAGCCATAGCTGTTCAGCAGAAAAGGGCTCCTTCTGTGTGTGCGTGCCTCTCTCTCTCTCTCTCTCTCTCTCTCTCTCTCTCTCTCTCTCTCTCTGGTGCTGCAGATGCTGGGCTCTCTGCAGTTTTTAGGAAATGGGGTGGATTAATGGGATCCTGAGTCAGGATTCCTGACCCAGTCTTTATTATATTCACTGACTTGGAGGGATCCACAGCTTTCTCCATGCCATAGACATCTTCGTGTCCCTTTCCCAGACTGCTGCATTAAAAGCATCTCCATAAGGCATATATGGTTGCTCAATTACAGCCAGTTCCACTTCTCCACAGACTGGGCTCAAATATTTTGAATGGATGCTCTCAGAATCCGACTGATCGCTTAGCAAATATTGATGGCTAAGTAGGGATCATAAAAAAATATTAAGTTGGTCAATGAGGAGGCCCCGCAGAACCGTATAACATTGAAAGGAAATGGGCAGTAATATGAACAGAGAAGGAAATGCAAATTTGGGATTTGGTACTTCAGAAAACTTGTTTGGGGTCTCCAATGAGTCACTATAATTTGAAGGTTGCTATTAAAAAAATTGAGGGGGCTGCATGCTTTTTTCATTGTCTTGCAAAGAATGGAGGACACGCACAGGGCTTTCGCTGGACGTGAAGGTAATACAGTGGAAGAACAAAACACCAGAAAATGTCTTTAGTCAAAATTAACTTCGCAACCTCTGTGAATGTGGTATGAATGTGATTCTATTTTGTATATACTAAGGCTATATAGAAAGGTACAGAGAAATGGTAAATAAACCCGAGACCAAATTTGTCTCTAATGGAGAAGAAAATTCTTAAAAGGGGAAAGAAAAAAATTGATGGTCCCTAATTATGAATGTTCCAAATCTTGGTGTTAAGTTAAAGACATCTTTGTTCTCCTAGCTGTCTCTGTTTAATAAGACGAGTGATAGTGATGAAGCATTTTTCCAAAAGAATGGGGGGGGGATTGCTTTTCACTAAGTGGCTTATAAGGTTTGGCTTATAAAGAGTGGCCACTGGAGAGACGGCAGGTTTAATAGTGCTGCAAATGTTGTAGGTTAGTTGAAAAATGTATATTAATGTAAAGAGTAACAGAGATGACATATAGAAATGCCACAGACATGAGCCAGAGAATGGCAGGTCTTCTTGCTGGCATTGTTTAATTCAAATCTGGCAACACTGTTTTTAAAACTCACCCGATCCCAGTGTGCACACCTTGTTTTAGCATTGTTTAATACCCACAAGCCACCATATCTGACAGACACAATGGAGGTGGGTTCATGGCCAAGGGTACACTATAACAGACTGAGGTGTTTTTATTTTTTATTTTTCTTCCTTCCTTCTTTCCTTCCTTTCTTCTCCTTTGATTTTGCTAGAGGAAATCAAGTCTGATACTCCAACCAGCAATTGGTTAACTGCAAAGAGTGGCAGAAAGAAGAGGTGCCCTTATACTAAGCATCAAACACTGGAATTAGAGAAAGAGTTCTTATTCAATATGTATCTCACTCGAGAGCGCCGCCTAGAGATCAGTAAGAGCGTAAACCTCACTGACAGGCAGGTCAAGATATGGTTTCAAAACCGCAGAATGAAGCTCAAGAAGATGAGCAGGGAGAACCGAATCCGAGAACTGACCGCTAACCTAACCTTCTCCTAAACCTGGGGGCTGGCAAGTCTTGAGACATGGGCACCAGTTGCTATATATGTAGGAAAGACTTTTGGGGGAAAAGAAAGAGAAAGAAAAGAAAAGAAAACCTACAGCCCTTCATTTTTCATTATTTTTCAATTTCTGATAGACTGTGACCATTTTTGTCATCCTTTTTAGTGCTCTAAGTGTCTGTGTATGTTCCTATGACGAGTATATATATTAAAAAGAAACCTAGCACGTGTAATTTATTATTATTATTTTCCTCATCGTAATGCAGGGTAAACTCGGATTGATTATGAGTATTTGGTCTTAACTTATTGGAACTGTCATCTTCCAAGCAATGTGACTTTGTTTTCCATGTTTTTAACTAACCACGTGGTATTTATGTGGGGGCTACTACACATGGCGTTTTGAATATATAAAATACTTTAAGAATAATTTAAAAAAAAACTTTTTTCTGGAGTGGGGGGCAAAAACAAGAAAGAAAGCACATTTTACAATGTAACTACCCGCTCTCCTGTGTGCGTCAGAATTGTCCTTCGTGCATTGGACTTTTTCACCCTTCCTCAAACTGTAGACTTTATTTTCCTTGTGGTGCATACGTGGAATCGTAGTGGTATAACAAGCAATATGTCTTCTTCCTTCCTTCTTTCCTTCTTCCTCTTCTTTGTGCATGTCCTATTCGCATGTATAATGCAATAAACTCTCTAAAGTCATGAAGTGCCTTTGGTCTTTCGAGAAAACAACAAAACACACAACAGAGTGCGGTGTGCAGGTTCCCTTATTTTCATCGCTGTTCTGGAAGTTCTCCCTTATCCTACATGAAATGAGATCCTAAAGGGAATGATTGCAGAAGGGACGGAAGTTTATGTCAGCCCTTTCCTTTTCGTGATCAAGAGGAAATGGCCAAATGTACGAGTCCTGTCGGGTCACAGTTGGATGTTCTCCTTAGGAAAACATTGTGACCAGAACTGGACGCCCTCATTTCACTCCCTCATAAGCGGTGAAAGGAAGGAAAAGAAAAGAAAAGAAAAAGGAATACAACTCACCAAAAACGACCCAACCACTGAGCATGCCATCTTGTAGATGGTTAGAAAGAAAGAAAGAAAGAAAGAAAGAAAGAAAGAAAGAAAGAAAGAAAGAAAGAAAGAAAGAAAGAAAGAAAGAGAAAGTTTGTTTCTCTTATTCTTATTTGTTTTCTTATTCTTGTTGGCCTTATTTGGATAGACCCACATTCTCAAATATATAGATTACTTTAAATGCATTTAAAAAAAAAACACAATCCCTGCATTTGGTTCTTACACCGAGTATTGTGGAAATCAACGGAGCCATTTTGCCCATATGTCTGGCCACCAGGCCTTTCCCCTTTTCCCAACTAGAAACACTCCCACGTTGGACTGGAGGGTCTGCAATGCTATTTCCCCGCTATTTCGTTCTCCTACACTTTGGCGGTTTGTCTCAAAAGCTCGTTTTGTTTCCAGCAGTTCCGGGTTGTTCTTGTTTTAGTGCCACATCTCAAGGTAATGAAGTTCACTACTCTGAACCTCCCCCCTCCCCGCACGCTTTTCTGGGCATAGCTGCGAAATTCTGCCAACAACGTCTTTATCTCCCGAGAGGAGTTGGCAAAAAGGGGGGGGCGGTGTTGAGAAGAAAAGATCCGGGAAAATTCGAAACAGAACCTGTGGTAAGGGGAGTTTGCAAATGAACATGACTCCCGGCTGAAGTCCAAATGCCTGAAAATGCTTTCACCTTCCAAAAGGCCTGGAAAGCGAAGGGAGGCAGCTGACGCCGCTGCCTGCACAGTGTTAGGAAGGGGACTTCTTCCTAACAGCAAACACCCCTGCTTGGCTCCTAAATTGGGAGATGGCTTCGAACATGCTGAATATATTTGCTCGCCTAATGACACCCAGACACCCATAAAGGAGTTGGTGACATCAAGGCCCGTCTGGGTGTTTCCCCCCCTCTTCTTCTGTCTTCTTCTAACAGGCCTGGAAAGATGGTTAACGAACAGTTTTGGAATATATTCGACTTAATATAGGAATCACTCTCTCTCTCTCTCTCTCTCTCTCTCTCTCTCTCTCTCTCTCTCTCTCTCTCTCTGTGTGTGTGTGTGTGTGTGTGTGTGTGTGTGTGTGTGTGTGTGTGT
>JAJKFI010000046.1:618864-641383 GCA_029204185.1 Lerista edwardsae | reverse complement strand
GAGAGAGAGAGAGAGAGAGAGAGAGAGAGAGAGAGAGAGAGAAATGAACAATGCTCTGAAAATTATATGCATTTTCCTCAACCCACACCATTTAAAAATAACTCTGTTTATGATCTAAACGTGTTTTCCCCCAATGAAATACGTTTCTCATGGACTGTTTTATGAGGTTTTGGAGCTGGGGTTGAGAGAGAGAATCAGAACAAAGACAGTATTTCACTCCTTGGTTGGCAGGCAGCTGTTAAAGGTATTTACAGCTCTACTGCATTGCGGCACTGAATGCTGCGACTGCAGGCAAACAGGAAGTGAAAGGGAAAAGAGGAGACGCCATAAACGTTTCATTTGGTCGATGGGGGTAATGCTGAAGGCAGAAAAAACACCAGCCTAGAGATGAAATCTAATTAAATCCCTTTCCACTAAGCTTCTTTGGAAAACCTTCCTAAGGAGGACCTTGCAATCAAATGGCTACTTTTAATGACATGGACGGGGAAAAAAAATTCCCTTCCAAATCTTCTCCCTAGAAGGACAGTGGGCAAGAACCAGACCTGGGAAAAGTCTGGAGGGGGAACAGTTTTACCTAGTGAAGGGAACTGAAGCTCCCAGGGGAAAAGAAAAGTTGTTTGAGGAACTAGGTGGAAGTGAGAGGTGGAGCCTGGCATTAAGAATGGGGAAAACAACGCATTGTTTCAAAGCTCTTTGTGATGAATCTGGAGCTTTCCTTTCTTCAGGAAAAATTTTTTTAACACAATTCACTCTTTAAGGTGTCGCACGCACAAACTGAGCGGAGAGAGATCGTTGCATTTGGCTTATGGCTAAACACAAGCTAATTGGGCTCCTTGGCTAGGCTTGGCAGGCGGGTGAGCAACAGCTTCCTCTGAAGCAGGATTGCAGCAGCCCAAGTCACATATCATATCCTAGTTGGTTTCTTGGCTCATTCATTCATTCATTCATTCATTCATTCATTCATTCATTCATTCATTCAAGCAAGCAAGCAAGCAAGCAAGCAAGCAAGCAAGCTGTCAAAAACAAATACCATGTTGGGGGTGAAGCAGCCAAACTCTGAGATTCTATTGAATATAGAATATCTGAGCTTTTTTTAGGCGGTCGATTTCCTAGCACCATTGTGAGGACCTCCAGCTGGTGGGGAGGGTGACTAGGACAAAGACTTAAGTATGTGCAGCCAGTTGCTCCTTGTGTTAAGGATATTCACTTAATATATATTCACTTTATATATTCACATGCATACAGGCAGGCAGGCAGGCAGGCAGGCAGGCAGGCAGGCAGGCAGACAGACAGACAGACAGACAGACAGATAGATAGATAGATAGATAGATATGAATGTCAACAAGAATGATTGCAGTGGATGAAAGGACTGCATATGATCCACAAAGTTTTTACACTGTATATTCCTTTCGTTTTGTTGTTTTGCTGTGTCAGTTGTCTGGTCTTACCAGACCACATTTCCAAAACTAATAGTGCAATCCTAGACATGTCTACTCAGAAGTAAGTCGTTGTAAATAAGAAATTGTGTTCAGTGGGGCTTGTTCTCAGGTAAGTGTGTTGAGCAGTATAGCCTAATTTTCTCCTCGGCTTCTGCCTGAAAGGAGCCAGATAGAAGTTGCTTCGCTTTGAGAAGCAGTTTCCTGTTGCTAGAACAGTCCTATCAAAACGACTGACTCTACTCCAGGTAATATCAAGGAAGCAAGAGTTTCGTGGCCTGTCCTCAGTGGTGTCTGACAGGGCAATCCTATGCATATCCACTCAGAAGTAAGTCCCATTATAGTCAATGGTGCTTACTCCAAGGCAAGTGCGTAGAGGATTGCAACCTGAGGAATTTTGACATTTGAACTTTCTGCTTCCTTATAGTGGCGTTCCTAGGGAGGGGGCAATATGCTAAGTTTTGCAGGAGTCTGAGCTCCTTGGTAAAAGCCGCCCCTCCGAGCCCCGTTTGGCTGTGAAGGGGGGAGGGGCCGCTTCTACGCAGGAGATCCAGCAAAACTTAGCATTTTGACCCCCCCTAGGAACGCCAGCGCCTCCTTGTTTGTTCCCACATTCCTGAACTGGACAGTGCAACCTCAGATGCAAACCTTCAGATTCTCTTGTGCGCTGTATAATCTCAGTCTATTACAAACTGCAAGAACCTTCTCCTTGGCATCCTGTGTCAAAGAACAAAACCACCCAGCAATCCTTTTTCCTGCTCAACACTCTGATGGAGCAAAGCCATGCAGAAGAGAAGCGGGGGCTGTCCTTTCGCCATCACATAACGAATACGGTACTTCGTCTGGGCTTAAAGGGAATCCCTCATAAATATCAAATTATCCTTAATATTGCGGATCCGATGACCGCATCGAGCCTGCAGACTGCAATCCTGGAGATGCAATGAATCGCGCGAGTAGAATCAGCACGACAGCTTAAACTCTGAAGTGGCGTAACATAATACACCTTCTGAGCTCTTATTTGCCCTGATTTGTGTTGGTGACGCAGAATCCCCAAATCCCGCCAGCCTCAGACGCTGTGAAACCCTCGCTGTCATTTCCCAGAGGAATTCGCTATTGCTTCTAACAACAACCCACTTCCCCCCTTTCTTCGAATCCCATCAATTCGGGGTGGGGGGAGTTAAGTGACTTTCCACATTGGTCGAGTCACTTTGCTGTCTGGCTACTTGTCCAGGAGAAGGCGCTGTAGGACAAGCCTCGCTGCACTTGTGTCTTAAGACCTGCCCTCAGCCAGAGTGCAAAAGCAGAGGCTTGGCGGATCCTTCACCCTGCAGGAGGAACCCGCAATCTTACAGCGTTGCGGAGTTCTCTTGAGAGCGGACTCTGTTGAGAGTCCGCAGCACCCGAAAGCTTGTCTGCCTGCCTCAGTTTTTCAGGGAAGACGCAGGTTTGACTTTAGATCTTTAGAGCTCCGCGCTCCCCTCCGTTATGGTGTTGGAGAGAGCAAGGGTGACAAGAAATCAGATGCGTGAATTTTGTAAACAAAGTTCCTTCTTTTTACAGCCTAGCCTCATCGCATACACAATACAGTTTAAAAACCGTGCAATGCCTGTTTGGCGGTAACAGTTTCCAGTCTGGGAATCCTGGGAATTGTAGTTCTTCGAGTGACTAGGATTTTTTTTTTCTCCTGGGGCTAGATATCTTCTCTGAACTATGGCCCCCAGATTCATAAGAATATAAGAGCCCCACTGGAACAGGATAAAGGCTAGTCCAGCTTCCTGTATCTCATGGTGGCCCACCAGATGCCTTAGGGGGCACACAAGACAACTAGATACCTGCAGCTCGTTGCCACTCCCCTGCATCTGGCACTTCCTTTGGGGGGAAAGGGAGGAGACCTGGGCAGATAAACTGCTTTCAAAAGATTCTACAGCTCTTGGCCCCAATCCAGTGAAGGGTTTTCACCCTTCCAAGAAAACACCCATAGGGTTGGACTGCAAAGGTGCAGTCGTCTCTGCTTCCTTGGGAACAGATCCCATGGAAATCAGTGGAACTTAAGTCCCAGTAGACAGAATCAGGTTGCAAATTTCCCTAAACTGAGGTTATGGAATAGACCTGCCAACCCCAATTAGGAAACTTAATGCAGAATACATCTGTGTGTATTTTTCCACAGTCCCAGCTTACTCCCATACCAATGTGCAAGGACTGCAGCATAAGATATTGCTGCATCAGTATACCCTGCCCCAGAGCTGGCCACAAGCTGTCCCCTTATCTGATGGTGTGCCATTATTTCCTCCTGCCACTCTCCAATGTTCTAGCTCAGGAGTGTGGCCCAGGGGCCACATCTGCCCCCGCCCCCAGATTTCATTTGGCCCTAAGAAACTCTACATATTTTTCCCCAACCACACAGTTGGACAGTTAATAAGTGCAGTACTGTCCACCACCCTGCGCGTGTGGCTTGCCTCCACCATATATAACACTTTTTTTGGACCCATGAAAAAGTGTAAAGTGTATGGTCCTCCTACTGAAAAGTTTGGCAATCACTGTTCTAGCTCATGCTCTCCTCCCTTCGATGTTTCCCCTTTCTCTTGATTTCCCTTTTTCTTTTCCAATCCAGAGAGTGGAAGGGGAAGAAGGAGCCGTGGAGGCAAGTAGGCAGAGAGGGGCACCCCCACAACCCCCCCCCACTGTCTCCTTCAGTAGGCCTCATGGATGGGCCAACCCTGTCCTGCCCCCTTCCTCTCAGCAGTACACACCCACCTGCAGGTACAGGAAAGCCGTCTGACTTAAGAGCAGGCAAAAGGTCTATTACAGCTACCTATAAAAATAGCCTTTGAAATGGCCCCCAATAATGCTATATTCCCCAGGGTCTCCCACAGATCAGTGCCATTTAAGAGTATCACCAGCCAGCCTCAAGTGCAGCCCCCATTTATGAGTCTGAATAGACAGCCTTTTGTACCGTGGCACATCAGTGGTCACAGTTAGTTATTTCTGGGATCATACTCTGTCTCATCTTTGATGTTCCTCTGCTCCTGCTTCCTTTGCTTTCCCTTTGATCTCTGTTGGTCCCTGAAATGGCAGCCATTCCACTCAACAGCTTCTGCTTCCATGTTGCTCTTAAGTGTCCGTCCATTGGCTTCTAGTCTCCCCCAAAGAAGGTGATAAAAGCCAATTGCTTCCCATTCATTGAACTCTTTCTAGGTTCACTGTCCACAGTCATGACACAAGTACTTATCCTAGCTTGACCTTCAATGCCACACAACCATCTCTTTCCCTGCCTTGCAGCACCTGTCAGCTTGCAACAGGAAGTTCCAAGCCTGCAGTTTCCATCCATTCCTCTCTCTCTCTCTCTCTCTCTCTCTCTCTCTCTCTCTCCCCACCATCAGACTACCTGACTTTATAGGCCTAAAATGTAAATTCCACACTAGCTTTCAGGTGTCCCAGCTTATTCTCTGAGAAGCATATGAAACTTTGGAAAATGCATCAGCCACAATAGCTGGGTGGAATGTTCATTTAGGAGGCCAGCAGCAACTCCTAGAGATAAACAGCAACAAGGTCAACTTCATAACCTCCTTGGAATCCAGTGGTGTTCCTAAGGGGGAGAAATGCTAGGTTTTGCAGGAGCCTGGGCTACTGTGTAACGCAGCCCCTCCCCAGCAACCCCAGAGCCATTCCCAGCTTGGAGAACTGACTAGGCAGCTTTGCTCTTGGAGCTGTGAATGGCTCTGGAGGCAAGGGGGAGGGGTCGCATTACACAGGAGCTCAAGCTCCTGCAAACCTTAGCATTCTGCCCCTCCTGTAGGAACACCACTATTGGAATCATTCAAAGTGTGGTTGCCATGGGAAACTGTTGAATTAGACAGACCTTCACTGATCAAATCTATTTTGTTATTCTGATCAAGTGGACTTCATCAAGGTGACCATATAAAACGGAGGATACAGTGCCTATACTTTAGCCATTGTATAGAAGAGGGGATTTGGGTACGTGCAGCTTTTTAAACCCTACCATGTTGAGCTGCACCTGCCAAAGTTCCCCTTCTATATAATACAATATTCTGTCTTGTATATCTGGTTACCTTGGTCATCGCCAACAAAAATGTCTATCCTCATCAAGAGATGACTCAAGAAAATCCAAAAGACATTCCAGAAGGAATACAAAATGAGAGGCTTTTTTTGGTGGAACAAGTTTTTGTTGGTAAAAATAAATAGGTATTGAGAATCTTACTGGGACTTTATTTCCAGTTCTTGGAATAAAGTAGAGCTTTGTGGAAGTAGAGCCAAATCTAGTTTGCACTTTTGAGGACAAGTCAGTCCAAAATGAAATCTCCTTCCTAATTCATCTGGCCAGAATAATGTGGATTGACAAAGTGGCAAGCTTCACTGATCAAAATTGAGCTTATCACCACTGCAGGGGCAGCATGATACTATGCTCCTTTTATATATGCTATGCTCCAAAAAGGCCCACTGGGTGGGGATTTACCAGGGTGACCAGATGTCATAACCACAAAGGAGGACACAGCACCCCAAAATGTATAACAAGAAAAATGTAGGTTGTTACAAAATAAAAGCTAAGCACACTCCTTCGAGATGGATTGTGGGGGGGGGGGGGCTTGTCCTCCTTTAATGCAACTCAGGCTGCAATCCTATGCATACTTTCCTGGGAGTAACCCTTATTGAACACAATGGGATTTACTTCTGAGTAGGCACATTTAGGATTGTGCTCTCAAAGAACAAGGGAACAAAGTACAAACATGCAAGCAAGCAATATGGGAAGCCCGTGTCTTGAAATGTAGGACATTTTGAAATTTACCCAGAATAGAAGGTTGAAATGTAGGACATGTCCTGGAAAATGAGCGCATCTGGTCACCCTGGGATTTACTCTCTAGCAAGTATGTTCAGGATTACAGACCTCATCCAGCAACTAATTTAGTGCATAACAACTAGAAATATATTGACCAATATATAGACCATTAAAAATATATTTGGAGGATGTGAAGACATTAATGTATATCCAAAGTTGAAAGCAGTACTACAGAGAATGAAAGAAATAAGAACTCAGGGTGACTTTCCCAAATCTCAGTGTTACTGCAGCTTGGCATGTAGAGCCCCAGAATAATGTACATCTTGGTCCTAGACATTGAGGCTGACATCCAAACCACACTTACTCACCAGGAAGAAATTCCTGTTGAAAACAATTGGGCTTCTTACCAGATACAAGTATTTGAGATTGAGATACCAAATAGACTTTTTGGGGTGGGGGAAGAGGAATTATTTTTATGGTTTCTTTGTAGAACATGCAATCGACCCCCTTCCTTTTTTTTCCAGAGGGTTTGACTCCTCTGCACATTAATCCAAAATTAACAGCTTGATCTTGACTTGATATTGTGTTTGGAGAGTTTTGCTTCTTTTCTGTTTGCAGGGAGGTAGAAGAAAAGAGAAGCTGTTCTCCCTTTTGCACATGCCTTCTCAGGGGCAACTCTTTTTAAAGTGCTTTGTAGCACTAATTCACTTTGACAAAACCATCTTTCAATCTTCTAATTTTTCACCTGAGAACTCTCCACGCTTCCTCTCTACAGCTATATCCTTGACCACATTAATGAAAAAGTCCACGTCATCTCCTCTCACAGCCCATTTGCCTTACTTCCTCCTTTTGTGGTTTCAGAGCGTTAAACCTCTCTCCAGTTTCCAGTGAATGCATTTATCCTCAATTGTGTGGGTTAGTAGTGCAAAGGAGCTGAAGAGACTTTGCATGCACTTACCATTTTAAGAAATAACGAAGTAATTGTTCCTAGCATTTCATCATGACCTGGCATGGGTTTATATTGATTTACAGTGCTTTTACAGAAAAATCTCATTTCCGAATGCATTTCGTCTTGTCTGTCAAAATGTTTTTGGATTTTATTGCAAAATCTTTTCTATAATTGTGGGTGCCACCTTTCTGTTATTCCCCATTGACTTCCAAACCATTTTCTGTGAAATTCTGTGAAATTTTTATTATTGAACATTTGACCATATGTTACCATATGAGCATTTGATCATGAGCAGTTGTTTTGCAATTGGTGGCCTGCAGTACAACGGACGTGTTGAGTTCTTTTTAAGGCAGATTAAAATAATTATGTTATTGACTTGATGACTGGCTTCCTCTATTGTGTCTATCCATAAAGCATTAAGGTAGAAATCACTAGGGATGAACCTAGGAATTTGGCTGTCGTGTTAACAAGTCTCAAGCTAGAAAAGCATGAAGCCTAGAGCATCTCTAAGCATGTGCAGAGTTTTCCCCAATTCATTGATTCCCAACCACCCCTCATATAACTGAGATTGGGAGAAACTTCCAGGGGAGACAGAGTGGCTTCCAAAGAGTCTTGAGAGATGTGTTTCTAATTTTATAAATAAAACAAAGCTACTAAACCATACATGGAAAAAGTATATTGACCACTTCAGAAATCCATGTGACAAATGCACCTCCTGTGCAAAATCAGCAGACAGACCAGCGTTCTTTTAAGAGAATTGGCGGTGCCATGCTCTATATATCTTATTGGTCTCACATCCTAAAGTAGCAGTGCTGGCTTACTGTTTGGTCCTGGGCTAGTTCATCTCACTGAGGTGACAAACCTTTGTCTGAACTTCACATTTGGGGATCACATAATAGAATGCCCTGACATACAAATCAGTGACCCGCTTACAGAAAATGAACATGTCAGAGAGGAGCATTCTAGCTTAGCCTGCTTCCTGGCATCTAGATTTCTATGTTTGGTTTTTTGTGTGGAGAAGCATTCCATTACATCAGTCTCCACCTGCCATCTGCAGTGGCAGTGTCCAGGTACAGATTTGCCATCCCAGTAAGCCAGGTGAGAACCCAACACCAGTCTAGCTTCAGTAACCCAAATCTTGGTTTGAATTTTAATGTGATAGAATTTGTATTCTGACCAGAGGGGACTATCCTGCAGGTTCCAGAGGGGATCATCACTGGAGAACACATGTTCAACAGTGAGAATTTCAACAGAGCTTCCCGCATTTAAACCTGATTAACAATTCAGTTATCTGCAAGTACCTGGATTTAAACTGTCTCACAATCTGGTTCTCAAAGTGTACTATGGAAGTCAGGCACACTGGGAGCAAGTGCAAGGTAATGTCCAGGGCTGCCATAGTGAGCACAGTTGGAGTGCTTCCGTTGCTCATTAAAGCCCCACTTGGGTGAACCTGCCATGAACTGTGTTACTTCAACTTTCCTGGGCTGTTGGTCCTCTGAATCCCTAACCTAAATCTTTAGCCCATCAGCATAAAACCTGTCAAGAGGACAGAAGAAGAAGAAAATGGAGAGCACCCAAACTTCCCCAAACTCTGACAACATTCTTCTCCCAACCTTGTCTCCGTTCATTTAAATGGAGTTTGCTTCCTGTAAGCCTGACATCCTCTGAACCCTTATTTGGGAGCCAGTGCCAGTGATATTTACTTTTAAGCAAGCACATGTGGGATTGGAGTCTACAACTCCTTTCATCTGCCTGCTTGAGCCTTTCTGCCATTATTTGTGCCACATTCCAGTAGACATGTGGCAGATGGGGAAAAAAATTCAGTGTATGGTTTTATGTTTTAGAATTAGCCAATAATGAGATAGGCACCTGACTAGGCACAATCCTAACCTTGAGTTAGGCCAACACAGTTAGGCCAGCAAAGTTTAGCCTGCACAAGGGACATTGTAAAGCACATTTGGACCCTCTCGGAGTCAGGGAGGATGGCACACGTCTGTGTGCTGGCCTCTCTGACTCCGAGAGTGGTCCAAACATGCTTTACGGTGTGCCAGCCAAACTTTGTTGACCTAACTGTGCCAGCCTAACTCCAGGTTAGGATTGTCATCTAAGGATGTTAGTCTATCTCAGTGGAATTATGTATTGCTGTTCCTTTAGGTGTTGTGCTATCGTTTACTTTGACACAGCCTACCCAGGTAACCTCTTAGGCATATACCAGATAACCCTGACTGCTTGGCAGTGACGTTCCTATAGGGGGGCAACACCGTATCTTGAAGGAACCTGAGCTCCTATGCAACAGCAAAACCTTTGAGCCGGCTCTCAGAGCAGCAAATCGGGACACGTTACACAGGAACTCAGGCTCCTGCAACATGTAGCGTTTTGCGCTCCCCACAGGAACACCACTTGGATGAAGAAAAATTATCCTCAGTTAAATGTTTTCTCAAAAATAAACTGGTTTAGGTAAACAACTGTACCCTTAAGGAAGCTAAATTTGAAGTTCATAAGTTCCATCAAATTCAAATTCTATTCACCAGTCAGTCAGTTAATTAATGAATGGTTTTAATACGAACACTCCAGTGAATCAAATTTTTTAACTGCAGCGTCATCTCAGTGTACCAATAGCCTGACATGGTACATAGTCTGGTTTCAGGCCCCTGATAGGAATCTAAAACAGATATCACGTTTATGTTGCTGGTAGCTTGGAAAAGTGTGCTTGCCTGCTCAGTTTTCGGCTGAGTCTCTATTTCCATATAAAGAGGAAGGAAGAAAAATAACCAACTTTTCATTGGACTGGCGCTTTCTTTTTATTCCCTCCCTCCTTTATCATTAGGTCAACGTTTTTAGCACCTTTTAAAAAATGTGGGGATCAGCTGCCCCATAAAATAAATCAGGATCTGAGACAGCCTACGGACTAAAACCAGTCTTTGAAGTTCTTTGAACTGCAGAATATCCAACCCGGAGGTTAGAGTGAAATCCCGAACTCTTTTAATAACCCAGGCATTTGAATCAAGCTAATCGACATCGCCGTTCAGTACAGATTGCACAAGTAAATTCTCTTGATGGGATTACGCTTGCGTTCAGTGGAGTTTTCTCCTTAGTGAAGCGGGTAGGGTAGGGTAGGGTAGGGGATCGTAGGTCTTGTGGCCAATAGAAGCTTTAAGTGAAAATCAACGATTGTGTTTTTCCGCCGACCTGATGGCACTGCGCTCAGTTCTCACTTCCACTGAAGGTGATGACAAAGGACCAGCTCACCTAATAGACGGGAACTTTCTTCTCGGTGAACAAGGGGATATGCGATGGATGCATTGGTGGGAGTGGGAGATTTTCATAAATCATGGGCCTGCCTGAGATCAGAAGGGGCGGGGCTTTCTTCATTCAGACATGTCTGCACTGTCTTTTTCGTGTGTGTGTGTGTGTGTGTGTGTGTGTGTGTGTGTGTGTGTGTGTGTGTGTGTGAGAAATAATATGAATCTTGTCAACCTCTCCTATTGATCTCTATAAAGAAGCATTTCGAACCAAAGCTGTTCGTGCAAAAGGTGATTTCTTACCAGGGACATTTGACTTCCTGTGTTTATATTCAAGATTCCTTAAAATCCACTTTGGGTTACCAGCCCCCCTTTCTCTCCCTACACCCTCCCTCCCTTCTTCGCCCCAGACCTTCTTTTATGGTTTTATAACCCTAAAGCCTAGGCTATCAAAGATTTCTTGAAGAGGGGCGGGTGGGGTGGGGCGGGGCTAACAGGCATTTTGTCACTTCGGCAAGTCCTGGGCCCCTGCCCTCCCAAACAGTTTGGTCCCCTGAGAAATCCTCAGAAAAGGCAGCAAGGGAATGAAGAAGGTCAGGACAACTTTCCGAGATCCATGGAGTCCATCGTTCTGTTTCCATCAGGCCCCACTGGACCTACCTTGGAAGCTCACAAGCAGGTCATGATAGGCACGACCTTCTCCTCTGGTCCTCACCTCACCCAGCATCTCTATTCAGAGGTAGAAAGTTGGCATCGCGTTGTGGGCAAGCGCTAGAGACACTCAGAACTTCCTAGTTTTGAATCTTCCTGTGCCATGAACTCACTAGGAGCCCAACCCTATGCCTGTCTACTGAGAAGTAAGTCCCTTTATAGTCAGGAAAGAGTGGATAGGATTGCAACCCTAGGTGACTTCAGGCAAGCCACTCCTCGCCCCCCAGCCTCAGCTGCAATACAGAGGTAATATAATGCTTACCTTACAGGCTTGTTAGGATTAGAACATTAAAGTGCTTTGCATATTCAAAGAGCTCCCTGTAAATGCTACGCATACTGCTTCGGAATATGGAGGCTCCCTCTACCTATCATAGCTAACGGGTGTGTTCGGACCATTTTCCATTTTCAGAACGATGAACCCGATTTTCCTATGTCAGAGAGCCACAAAGCATTTATCCCACAGCTCTTTATCCCATAGACTGAACGGGATTATTATCGAGTAAAAAGGGGGGGGTGCGGATTATCTACATGTAAGCAAAGAGTTCAGGTCGCGATTGTTGGGGGGGGGGGGGGTGCGAGCGTGAAGCTCTCGGCAACGAGATGGCCTTTCCTGTTGTTTAAAATATCCCTTCCCTCCCTCCGCCCACAACTCCTACCCGCCATATACATATTCATTCAAGTAAACTTTGAATCGGTACTCACTCACAGCGAAATTCACACGTTCCTTTCCTCAAAAAGCAATTTAGGGGAGAAGCTAAGCTGCCACTTTGGCCGCTTTCCGCGCACAACCAACTATTTGCAAAGACTTGCCTAAATGCTACACATACACACACGCCCGACCTCCCCTGCACTATCCTTCCTATTTTGGACTCCTTAAATGTCATAGAACGCGGGGTTTTTTTAAACCCCCTTTCCAGTCCCTCTATTTAAGTGAATAAAAGTTTAAAGCTGGAGGTTATTTATTGTTCCGCCGAGATAGGTCCTGAGTGGCTCTTTCAAAGCACGTGATTCCAATAAACTTTGTTTTATGGCTTGAGAGTTGACAAGCCAAAATATAATTCCCACCATAAATTAGTTTAAGAGCATACAAGTGCAGATGCTTTAGTTCTTGAAAGCAGTGACAGGGAAAGTAGCAGGCAGGAGCCTTCTGCCTCGATCCAGCCGGCAAGACCTTCGTGGGTTTCTTCCTCCTCTCCTCTTTGGGAAAAGCTCACAGTAAGTCCCTTCTTACTCTCTACAAGTGAGCCCATTTGTCCGATGACCTTTTTTGTATTTCCTGTAGCTATTATACGTGAATTATTAAGCCAAATCTGGGGAAACCCTGAAATGTTAATCCTAAGGCCTTTTGAGCAGATTTGCTCCAAGCAAATAACAGACACCGCTCAAATGGTTCAGAATGGCCAGTCAGTTTCTTCTCGATGTCCTTGTTTTTGAATGAAACCAACCTTGCTTTGAGTCTGCCGAGTGCTGAGAATGTGCCATTTACTGGGAGTTCACGATCATGGCACGTTCTAGCAGTATAGAAGGGACGCTGGTGGGAGGTGGAGAAAGCAAGAAACCCTTAAGATAAGGAGATACATTTTTTGAATGATTGCTCCCCAGTTCACGGGTCTGTGTGTTTATACAACCATCTTATGCAAGCATCCTTAGACTAAAGGGAAGATTGAAATGACATGACATGAAATTGGTTTGTCCTGAAAGCATTAAAAACGTCTCCATCCAAACTGGAGTACGCAATGTAAAAGGAAAGAAGAGAAAAATTGGAATTTATCTTTAAATAAGCATTATAATACAGTACACATATAATTGAAAGTTAATTGTAAGAACAATATATATAAAGTGTGTATATAACTGCAATGGAGATAAGTGCCTAGGACGCTCCAGTATATGCTGTGCATTGTGTGTGCTCTTTGTCATAAAGGGATGTGGCTTATCTGCCCTGCTCTGAGCATCATAGAAAGAGCATGGGATACATAATGTTATGGATGTAGAATTAAAATCGGTAATCAAAAGACCTTTTAAAATTATACCATGCATTTTCACCAAGATATTGCCTCCTTTATCACTATAAATGTTTTAACATAAATACTGTCAAAACAAAAGGGGAGAATCACCAGCGAGGAAAACTGGTATGATATTGTTTCACTTTGAAGCGCAGTGCCTCAAAAGTGAACATGCTGTTTCTAGTTGCACAGAGAAAGTTGCAAGGGATACATTACAAAATATGTACAGTATATATGATCAATGTGATCAACGCATGAAATGTAACCATACTTTTCATTATTATTGTTGTTGCAACAGGTCCGGAACAATGGAAAGACACCTACAGTAAGTGAACTCTTTACTTCTTGCAAAGTTGGTGGGGCTTCCAAAACATTGTCTTCTTTGGTTTGTTTAAATAGAGGTAATGCATTTTTGATGTTTCTGTAAAGTTGCTTAGGTTTATACTGGATGGCTCTTGATGGCTTCAGGTGACTTTATTCGGTTCTCCTCCATGGCTACGATTGCAAATTTCAGCAAATGCTGATAGTGCAGTTTCTAGAGAGATAATTACAGGACTGCACAGGTGCAAGGTGTCATATTCTTCTATTCATAAGCACTTTCCAGCTAATGAACAGGATTATCATTTTAACAGGAGAAAGCCAGGCAGTATCTCCCTGGGCAAATATTGAATCGATCATGTGTGGAACTGCTTGGGCTCTTGGTTGCTGTTCTTGTGTGGATTCAAATACATCTGCATTTGTGGTCTGATTCCACAGCTTCTAGGAATGACCTAATACTTTAATACACCGTTATGCTTGAAATGTTTGTGTGTCTCCATCCCCACTCACCTCCTTAAGCCAGCTTCTTTGGAAATAGGCCTGTGGATTTCAACTAAAAGTATATAGACTCAATAAATGTGATTTGGAACTGCAACTCCAGGAGATACAATGATGTAGATGTTGTAAGGACATTGCTTCAAGGAAGCCTTCTTGAGATAGGGATAAGGGATGTACATTATAGGAGAGAATGAGGTAGCATTTACTGTCTGAATGGCTTCCTTCCTTTCTACTTGGAAAATGAAAGAAAGAAAGAAAGAAAGAAAGAAAGAAAGAAAGAAAGAAAGAAAATTAAAGTTCAAGATAAGTTTCATGTCTGTAAGCACAGAGCACAATATTTTGTGATGTGGCTTTTAGCCTAAAGGTTTGGAATATTTTAACAGTTTTATTTACTTAAAAAGAAAGAAAACCACCCGCTTATTAAGCATGCTCTACAGTGATTCCAGCATCTAGCTTTCCTCCTCTTTTTTGTTCCTTTTCGGGACAAGCAACCTATCTTGCTAACTTTCAATTCCAGGCTGCTATATTGATCCTCACCCTGTTTAAAATCGCAATGTTGTTTGTATATGGCTTTTTGATGGCTCTAAACCACTCAGGGACTTTCTCCCTTTGCTTGTAGGGAAGCCTCTTATGCTCTTCGCTCTTGCCTCAGTTGTCTTTGACCAGCCCTTAAAACTCTTTTCTAAAACAACACAACTCCCTTTTTTATTCTTTTTGTTAAAAAAAATCTCCCTTAAACTTAGCTTTAGCATACTGATTATGAACGAAATACAAAAAGGCCTGGCGGATCAAAAGAATTCGTACGGGCAGTTGAGCAGGAGGTGAATATTTAACGCTTTTGTTCATCAATAACTCCTTTGGCTTTGACCTGTCTGAGCAAGTCGTGCAATAAGGTGAAACGCAGGTCACAGCGTCTAACAAATATGAAAATATGTGGTATTCCACAAAATATGGGAGCAAATTATTTTTGGCTTGCTCCCTTCGATCTTGCCTGCTCAGTGCCCTACATGATTCTGTCCCCCCCCCAAAGGAGCATCTTTTTTTGCAGAAGGTAAAAATGTATCTTCTGGAGAGGTGGCTGGTTGCACCCATTGAGCCTTTCAGCATTTCTTGTTTAAATATTAATCAAGAGGAATAAGGATATGTAGGTATGGGGAACCCACTCTCATTATAAAGCATTCTACAGCCAACCCAGAAAATAGGTGTGGGTTCAGAAATTCGTTGATGCACTTGCTCTCTACTTTCCCCCTAAGAAGACCACCCTTTGAAATCCCTCCTTAATTCCAAGACAAAGGAACACTCCGCTGCTGTAGAAGGAATTTACTCACAGTTCCGTAATGCCCTCCTCAGTTTAGGCATATTAAACACTCTAATGTGCCCCAAGATTCGTTGATTAGAATAGTGAAAGGAGGAGAGAGGGAACGAGGAGCTGACCACAAGCCAGCGGAGAGAAACCGGGTCAGCCACAATTCATGAACTTTGGGACTCCTGTGTGCTGCTGTCGACAAAGTAGAAATAATGAAACGCTGGGATATGTTTGTAAATGATTTAGAATGACCTCCCGCCCTGCCCTTCACCATAAACGCTACTGCACGAAAACCAGAAGACAGTTTTTTGTCGTTGTTTGTTAAAAATTAAGCTAAGATGCTATCTGCTCTTAGGAGAAATGGCACAAAGCCAACCTAGTGATGTTAAGGTTAAAAAAAAAAGAATTTATTTTCTTTTATGTGATTCAAAATGGTTCAGTTTCTCTTGTCAAGAATAGCCCTTTTGCATCAAGAAGGACTTTTATTTTGAGGTATGAAAATTATTTGTCTTAGTTCCCCCCATCCTATCCAAAAATTAACTGAAATCCCTTTCTTTTCTTATTAGTTAACACATAGCTACTTCAAATTGTAATTGTAATTTTATTTTCTCGAGCATAGGTTTAAAGGCTGGCACATTCTGAGCCTTTATACGATAGGCTATATGAAATCTGTCATTGGAAATCGTTGCACTGGTATAAACAACGACCTCACCAAAATAACCTGATCTATTTTGTTTGTGTTCCTATTAAATCGTGACCTTCTTCAAATCCATAATTTCGGACCTTTCCCCCAACAGAGTAGTGGGCATTCCTCGGGAGAATCAGAACGTTACAGTGACACTGCCTTTGTTACCTTCTGTAGGTGAACAAGAAGGTTATTACGTTGTCTATATATACCCTGTAGAACCGAATTTGTGTGGTATTTACATAGTCACAGATTCGATTCTAGGGGAATATATGGTCGATGCAAAAACTTCACCTTTCTGCAAATGCTTAGCCGTTTAAAACGTAGAAGATTTCCAAAGACACATGCATGCTGGATGCTTTTGCCTCGCGCTGAATCTGCTCCTCTAATTCTTCAAAGTTCTTTGTGTGTTGTTTAGTTGTGCGCTCCATCATAAGCCTGTTCATATAGACCTAATTATTATAAACAATCTGAAAAACCTAGTTGGTCAGTTATGATTTTTTTCAATAATAATGAAAGAAGGCTAGAACAACTGATTCTAGTGATTTTTTTTTTAAAAAATCCCTGCGCCTCCAATTTTTTCCAGATTTTAATGTTATATTGGAGGAGGGATGGGAAACAGTAACATCTCTTTGCTTATACTGGAAAAAGAAAGCTACAAACAATTAAATATTGGAATTACCCTATTAAAGTTGTTTTTTTTTAAAAAAAATAACTCATTTTTTTAAAAGTTGAACTTCTGAGATCTGAGAACAGTTTCTTGTTATTTGGATGACTCTAAAAAAATCAATCTTAAACGCTAAATTCGAAGAAAGTTACTCATTGCCTAGTTTTATTCTGCCCAACTAGATGCTGGTAACTTTTGGTTGACCCCTACTAAACAAAGACAGGGCAGATCCATTGTACATCATATTGCCCTCTTGTTTGATGTCTTTTGCTGATTTCCTATCCTTTCCCGGATTTTAAATGCTTGCCTCACTCCTCCTCTGTCTTAATCGCTCTGAGTCTCGTTTGCTGAAATGTAACCAACTAATGTCTTCATATGATTGCCAAAATTTAAAGTAAAGGGCAGCAAAGGTTAGAAAAGTCAGTCGAGACAAAAGGCTTTGATTTACCTGGGGGAGGGGGGGGAGGGCAGATGGGGTTGGGATGTGAGTGTCATCAATTGATGAATCGTATTTTTTGGCATTCATATCTCCTTTGGAAGGGAGGGTGGATGGGTGCGTGGGTAGGGATGCACGAATCGGATAGCATGTGGGTCTACTTGATTACCCGTATATTATTTAGCGAAATTTGTGGAAATTATGAGGTGCACACACAAACCCGGTGATAAAGCTCCCTGCCCCCTGATTGGCTGAGCCGGTCACATGGGCTCCTAACTTTATTCAGTTGACAGCAAGTAGGAGGGCTCTGTGGAAGGAGAAAAAAAGACAACACGAGAAAAATTAGTATTTTCTACCTTCCGAAATTAATGGCCATGAGTTCGTATATGGTGAACTCTAAGTATGTGGACCCCAAATTTCCTCCTTGTGAGGAATATTTGCAGAACAGCTACCTAGCTGAGCAGGGCTCCGACTATTACGGCGCCTCGCAAGGCTCTGACTTCCAGCATCAGGGAATCTATCCACGGTCAAACTACGGCGAGCAGCCCTTCAGCTGTAGCAATGCCCAGGACTCTGCAGTACCGCGGCGGGGTCACGGGCAGGAGCAGTCCGGCCCACCGAGTCATTTTCCCGGGCAAGCAGAGCACTGTCCGCCGCCTCCAATGCCCGCCACGAGAGCCTGCAACCAGCAGCCCAACCTCAAAAGCTCCGCGGGGTCACCAGCAGCAGCAGCAGTCAAGCAGCCCGCGGTGGTTTATCCCTGGATGAAGAAAGTCCACGTTAACTCGGGTAAGCATCCCTCTTCTGCCCCTTCATCCCTCCTCCTCTTCCTCCTCCTTCTACCCCCACCCCTGCAAAAGTCCTTCCCAGGCTCCACGACGATGAGAGCTGTGGGGTTGAAAACGAGGTAGCCAATTACACTCGCCATAAATTTTTATGGCTGAGGAAATAGGCCCCTTGGCCATGTGCCTGGGGCAGAAGGAGCTCCTATTGTAGGATGATGCTTCAGGTCCACCATGGCTAGGAGTGAATGCGAAAGCAGGCAAGATGTCGAGCTGCGATTAGCGAACGTGAGGCTGTTGAGAGCGGCCACATGGTGCCTGATGGGACTCCTTTGGTTTTGGAGACGTCTAGTAAGGAACTCAAGAGTAGCTCGTGGGCTTTTGGGGGGTTAAATCCTGCCTGTTGTTTTCTCTCTCCCTCAGTTAATCCTAATTACACCGGAGGGGAACCTAAACGCTCCAGGACAGCCTACACGAGGCAGCAAGTCCTTGAACTGGAAAAGGAATTTCACTTCAACCGGTATCTGACCAGGCGCCGCCGGATCGAAATAGCCCACACGTTGTGTCTCTCCGAGCGCCAGATCAAGATCTGGTTTCAAAACAGAAGAATGAAGTGGAAAAAAGACCACAAACTCCCGAACACGAAGGGTCGGTCCTCCAATTCTTCCTCCACCTCCAGCCAGCATCTACAGACTGTTTCCAAGGAGCACCAGACGGATTTGACAACTTTATAGGAAACTTGAAAATGGTCTGGTTTTCAGCGGTTTTATTCCGAACTCAGCTGTCCAGAACACACACACACACACACACACACACACACACACACACACACACACACTGGCTGAGCAGAAACCTGCATGTACCAGCTAAACACTCCCAAAGTGTCTTCGTCCTGCTTGAAGGTCCTGGAGAGAAACCCAACTACACCATTGACTTCCGAGGGATAATACAAAACCAATAACACAGACAGAAAGACAGACAAACTCTAGCGAGAAAGTGATATATATAGAGATATTTTTTAAATAAAACGCCTCTATCGACACACAGCAATGCTCCCTTGCGAACGAACCTTGTGGTGGTGCATCTTGGAAAGCTGTAGGGGAAGGTTGTGGGTGCGATTGTGAGTTAGGCTGCTTTCTCTTGCTTGCCCTACTCTGTGCATTCGGGGGTTGCGCATTTGGGTAAGTCCAAAACGGAAAGCCTGCTCTGCGAACTCTCCCCTCCTTCCTCCAGCGTTAGCATTAAAACGGAAAAGAAACCCCCGACCTATTCTCCTAGCGCATCAGAAATATTTTAAAAAACATGAAGTGAAACGGGTTGTTTTATTTTTTTATTAGCATATTTATTTATTTGGGGGAGGAAAAACTAGAGAACAGTCAAACCAAAAGAATAAAGGCGAGAATTTCTCTTCCTCCCCCCTCCAGTATTACTGAGATTTTTGTTCGTTAGTCAGATAACTTGCTCTCTCTTCCCCCCTCCCTTCCATTGTTTCCTGGTCTCTTCTGTATATACAAAAAGAAAATGTTTTCTAAGCTCTTATAGGAACTGTTATTTCGTTGAAATGAAAAGGACTGCAAAAGTTTCCTTTTATCCACACGCTGTACTTTCAGCCAAGGTCTCCTAATGAAAACAAAGTGAAAACAAATTGTAAACATAAGCAAAATCGAAACACATTTCTAGTGACTATTCCAAGCGATTTTGGGCATAGATGACGACTGTGATGTATTCAGACTTGGGAACTTTGTTTTCTTTGCTGACCATCTTTTGAATTAAAGATTGTGATTTTTTTAATGTTGTTTTTTTTCCCGGGGCAGACTGCATGTTTAGGATGGAAAGGTTTGTTTCCTTTAATTGAAAGACAGGTAGAGCCTTGGATACGTTTTTAAATAACTTCTAGTGCAAAAGGGGAATAGGCTGAGATATACTTTGATGCTATATACATAGGCCCTTGCCTTCTGCACCTATGTTGTTAAGAGCAATCAACCTTTTCTGAAACCATCTTGACGAATGTAAACATGCGCTAAACGAAGCTGAAGCGGCCACTTCTTTCAATTTCGTCTTGGAATAGGAGCGAGTAACACCCCTACCCCAATAGACCCCATAGACATAAGCAAAACTTCAGGCAATAAAGGAAGATGGGTTTCTTAAGTTCGTATTCCTCTTAAATTTACATCATGCTCCTAAGCATACCTCCTCCGGCACTTGATCCCAAGTAAGCGTGCATCTCGGCCTTAGAGTGAATTCTGAATTCTAAGAATCGGAATTTCTGAATTCTAGGACCTCGCATCGTCTGCATTGTTTTCTACTTGCCAGACAGCCTCCTAGGATTCCTCTTGTAATAGACCAAATTCTGAAATTGCCCTTAATTAAAAGGAGAGAGAGGGTGTGTGTGTGTGTGTGTGTGTGTGTGTGTGTGTGTGTGTGTGTGTGTGCTTCAAAATAATACAAGATATTCACATTTATTTGATGGAGGGCAGGGGGCCATAGACATAGCAACCACTAGTGATTTATTTTTGTTCTTTCTGCTTTCTCTGAATTGTGATCCTAAGGCAGCTTCTTTGGAAATCAGTCCCTTGACCAGTCAGTGGCTCTGACTTCCAAGTCCAGCGCGATATTTAGGATCAGGATCTTAACAGACTTGTGATGTTGCGTGAGGTCGCCTCTTTGTTCTCTTTCTCCAGTGCAGCCTCATTCTCAGACTCTTACCGGGCTTCCCTTGAATATCTGCCCGTCGTGATATTAAAGATGGATATTCCTACATTATCCGCGTCATTGTCTCTCTGACAAAAAGCGCCGAGTCCATACATAGTGGAGACGTCTTCTTTTCTGACGCCTTCACGTCGAGAGGCTGAAAAGGTACTTTTACTGCAGTTTGGCTAAATGGTAGAAACAGGTTCATCCGGAGGACACATTTTTCTATTCGATTAGCCGTTTTCAGCCGGGAGGAATGACCTCTAAACCCTTAACCTTTTGGACCCCAAGTCCCCTTCCTTTTCTCCAGCACAGAAAAGCAGCCAGAGACGGCAGAGGAGAAGCCTCACCGCTGAGAACTAAAGTCGTTTTAAGAAGCACCATCCCAACCTGGGATAGGAGCCCTGCTCAAATGTCATCTAGACCCTTTCAGAATTCTGGTCCCAACAGAAGCTCTCTTCTTTTGTTTGATTTAAGAAAAGGGAACCCAGCCATTGTTGACTTAAGGCCTGTGTCGAGTCATTTGTGTCCCTGGCAGTATGTCCTTTTGGAAGGGAAGCCAACAATCCTGTTTGCTTGCAGCCCCACGCCTCCATGCCTGCTTCCTAGGAGAAAGCAGACCCCCACGAGCTTTCTAGGTGTGTCTACGAGTTGCAGCCATGTATCCCAGATGCTGGGCGCAGTTGGTTTGGAATCACAATAGGACTTACTCTCTAGTAAATGTGCATAGAGTTGCAGCCTTAGGAATATCTTGGAAAGTCAGGTGAGAGAGAGAGAGAGAGAGAGAGAGAGAGAGAGAGAGAGAGAGAGAGTGTCTGCCGAAGGAGGGGGGGGAAAAGGGAGGAATCCTTTGTGTGTCTGGCATTCTCACCATCCTAAACCCGATGGTTGAGAAGTTATGCCCCATCGATTTCAATGGAACCAATTTCTAAATTAAGCGTCCTGCAGCTGTAAATCCTAATTCACAAGTCTGTACGTAAACTCAAAAGTAAGAGCCACTGTGACTGACCTCAATGGGACCCTTGTCCACACTAGGCACGGAAAAACTGCAGCCTCAGATTGGTCTGAATGAAAGGAAGGATGTGATCCTAAACATACTTACAAGGACATCATTGCCATTTATCTCAGTGGAACTTACTTCCGGGTAAACATCTTTCGAATGCGACTGCCAAGTGGGACAAATTTGACTTCACAATGTAACTCATCCATCCCCGACATAAATGAAGGGAACTCAAAACGTGCGAAGAAGACAGAACTGGCCCAAACTCCTTTTGTAATGTTAATTTGCCCGGGACAAATGTTCCGTTCAAACTCAAAGCCGTGTTTAGAAGCATCCCCCTTCGAGCGCGGTTTTTGAAATCTGAAATCTTGGTTGCAATTATGCTGGTCAGTCCTGAAGGAGGATCATGGAAGTGGCAGAATATCAAAGAGTTGCTATCTGACGGGTTTGAATGTCAACATTTGGCCAAAAATGATAGGGGGGGGGAGAAACTACATCGTATATTTTCTATAATCTCTTCTCACTTTTACTGGGAGGGGAGGGGAAGAGAAGCCTCGTTGTTTTGAACTATGCTGAGATCGTCCTGCTACCAAGTTGAAAATGGGAAAAAAAATAATAGTTTCTTTTTCCTTAGAGATACACAGTTGTATAAATGTTACTACGACCTTTGTGATAAAGCTGCGTTGTCCAACGGCAGTTCTCTGTTGTTAACGTGAAATGTTTTCTAGACTTTGCCAATGTTTTTGCTGCCTCTGATTAAAGTATTATTTATTCAAATTACTTTCGTCTAAGTCCTCCCTATGCATACATATTGGACACAATTGAAGAAAAGGCTGGGATTCTATATTGCATCTGGACTGAAACAGGAGAACTAACCAAATACTATGCATAATATCTTATACCATCCCTGAAGTGTAAACAAGAAAAGGATTTCCTTTTTCCTTCTCAAAGTACTCTCTCTCTCTCTCTCTCTCTCTCTCTCTCTCTCTCTCTCTCTCTC
>JAJKFI010000046.1:608125-618464 GCA_029204185.1 Lerista edwardsae | reverse complement strand
GAGAGAGAGAGAGAGAGAGAGAGAGAGAGAGAGAGAGAGAGAGAGATTACTTGTGCAGACTTACTGAGGAGCAAGAAATTATACTCAATAATTTCAGTTAGGTTTATTTCTAAACCTTACAGTCCAATCTTATACATGTATACTCAAAATCCACTGAGACCCATAGCTTTCTTTCCAAGTGAGTTTGCATAGAAATGCAATTTTCAAACATATTTCAGGCCTAAACATATCTGAAGTCAGTTCCACTTAACCCATTTGCAATTACTTCCAGGAAAATATGTTTAGGATTCCATTTGGCTTTGTAAATAAGTCCCACTGATTTAAGTGGAGATTTACTTCCAGGCAAATGTGTCTATGATCAAGGGATGCGAACCTGAAAAGTAAAAGAGGTAATGGGACTATCCACTAAAATTAGTGCTATATTACCTATATTACCCTCTTGTGTTCAAGCTAAGTATTATAATCTGCATTTATATGCTTGATGCGGAACACATTCCTTGGTATTCAGTCCCATTGATTTTAATGAGTCTCTTACTTCCAAGTTTTGGCAAGGATCCAAAGAACCTTGTAACTAATTGCCTGCACACACACACACACACACACACACACACACACACACACACACACACACAGAGAGAGAGAGAGAGAGAGAGAGAGAGAGAGAGAGAGAGAGAGAGAGAGAGAGAGAGAGAGAGAGAAATTGCATATCTAGGACAGCAGAGACTCATAGCAAACTGTTTTTGCAATAGGGCAAAAGCAGGTTGAGTCATGATGTGTGTGTGTGTGTGTGTGTGTGTGTGTGTGTGTGTGTGTGTGTGTTTAGAGAGCAACAGCAATGACACCCAAAATCCCTGTAGGTCCTGCAAGCGCTTGGGTGTGTTTAAAACATCTCCTTGGATCAGGACCAATACGTTTAGGGTCAATGTGTTAAGCAACTATAAATCAAACCTGAAGGCTGTAGTCCTATGCATGTTTACCTGGGAATAAGCCTTGTTCAACAGAGTGGACTTAATTCAGGATAAACATGCATCAGCGTGTGCTGTAGTAGGTCCCTTCTAATTCTATTATGGGGGGACGACTTATGTCTGAAAAGTACAAGTGGTACATGTGGTTTAACAATAAGTTTATGGAGTTCTGGGCTACAAATCTGTGCATGTTCTCCTGGGAGCAAGTCATTGAACACAGTGGGACAGACTTCTGAGAAAGCATGTATGGTCTTGGATTATCTTACAACAAGCCTATAAGGTAGGCCAGTATGAGTATTCCCATATTGAAGATGGGAGACTCTGGGTGAACGTAAAGGTTGGTAGCATGCCTTGAGGTCTTATGAACTCATGGCTGGTTTGAATAGGGGACGTATTAATTTACAATGGTACAATACACAGTATTGTCTACTAGTAGTCATATTTGACTTTGAAAGGGTCCATGATAAACACACTTCCTCCAGAATCTTCCCCCCCCCAGCTGAGGAAGCTAGTCATACCTACTCTTGAGTAAATTACTTCAATTTTAAAAGGCCTTTTCATTTCTCCCATAAACGTGTTTACTCTCAAGTAGGTCCTACTGAGTTATGTTGAAATTTGCTTTCTGCTGGTTAATATGTTAAGGCCAAAATTCAAAGTTTACTATTACTTTGCAAAAAGACTAATTTGACTCCATTGATCTCACTTTGGAATAAGCGTGCTTGGGAAATCAGGATTCCTTCCCAAACAGCTCCACTCTAACCATGTTTACTCAAACAGAAGTATTTATTGATTTCAGTTATCTATCGATAACTGAATCTATTCCATGAATCTATTCCATGTACTTCATTATCAGCACAATCCTAGCTTGTCTACTCAGAAGTAGGTCATATTGAATTAAGTGGAGCTTACTCCAGGTAAATGAGGATAGGTTTGCTCACAAGCCTATATAATACATAATTACCTAGAGATAGGTCCTATTGAATTCAATGGGCTTGTTCTGTATAGGCTTGTGCTGTAAGTTCCTGATTTTTAGGATAAGCAAAAACCTACACACTCTTCAGTTGCAATCCACACTCTACTAAAATCTGTGGCAGAATTCTCTTTTATTTTAGTGCATCCTTCAGGCTGCATCCTTTGCCTGGAGTAGCAAGTTCAGGTGCTGGACAGAACAACTGCAGAGTAAATATGTGGTGGATTGCAGCCTAAGGCAGTGATGGAAAACCAAGGAGCCACACTCTCACACAGGCTGCAATCCTATACTCACTTACCTGGGAGTAAGCCCCATTGGACTCAATTGGCTTACTTCTGAGTAGACACACATAAGCATGCACTCACAGTGAGCTTAATCAATGAGGTGGTGCTATTTAAAACTTATTCCCATTGCTAAGGTCAGTTCAGTGGACTCACTGGGACTGAATGGGCCTTGCTTCCAGGTAAATGATCTTCACATGGGTTTTTTTTTTTTACTGCTGTATATATCAGAATCAATATGTGAGGGATCCCATTTCAGACTTGAAGTTCAAGCTGCAAGCCAGAGATACCTTGTCTTTTTGTTGTCAGCCCTTATTTTCATTGCAGATGCTGTGAAGCCTGAGCAAGTTCTTGCAGACTTTTAGCAAGAAAGACTCCTCCTTCCTTCTGGTATAAACACCCCTGATAACAATAAAACAGTTCTCTCTCCACCAGGTCGATGGCGCTATTTTTATCAGGTATATTTTGACTCTCACCCCTTGCACATGTTGTCTTCCATCGAGGAATAGCCAAGGCAGGAGTCAAAAACCAAAGGATCTTGCTTCAATAGAAGCCCCAGTATAGGCAGGGACCTTTGGAAATCACCAGCCAGGATGACCCCCTTTCATGCAGGCGATGCCGAGGAGGGATTCATATTGTGTCCACCATCACGGCTAGCAAACGTTTGGGGCACATTGTATGATGAGGGTTTCTACTGAATGGCTCCTCCCGTTTCCACCAAGACATCAATACCATTTTGTAGATTGCATCGCCGCAAGTCCTGATGGTGAGGACGGGGAGGAAAAAGGCAGAGCTAGGAGGAAATCTCCATTTAGTCTACAGTAGAGTGAATAGGGAGCTTTCAATGGAGCGCCTCAGAGAGCTTCTAACGGCCATGTTTGCCAAAGCCTCCCCTTGATTTCTTTTCTGTCTGATTTTTTTTGGGGGGTGGGGGTGGGGGTGGTGAAGGAAGAGGCGGCGGAGAGGGTTAAATCTCACCATGTAGACCCAAATAATCTTGCTAGGGAAGAGCCAGAGCAGACAGCCTCTCAAAGTGCAAGGAAGATGATAAGAATAGATTTTTCTCCAAGTCCTGACCACGTGATGGGCGAAATAATTAATTCAGCGCGTCCCTTAAGAAACACGGAGTCGTCATTAATCTGCCAAGCAAAGGACTCTATCAGACTTGAAAACTGAAGAGATCCCAAGAATATAATATACAAAGGGGCGCAGGCTCTTTCTATGCACACCTAGCTCTTTGGCTACAGCCGAAGGAAAACAAAATTCCAATAATAAAAGAAAGAAAGAAAGCGAAGCTTGGTATGTACACATTTTCTTTCTTTTCTTTTATATTTCGAAATCCTTAATGAACTTAGCTGTCAAATGTTTGACAAATAGGGCCCCTTCCCTTCCTGATTTGCAACCCAAGTCAGAAGCTGTTGTAGGCGTGTGTGTGTGTGTGTGTGTGTGTGTGTGTGTAGGTAGGTAGGTAGGTAGGTAGGTAGGTAGGTAGGAAGGGGGACACCCCATTGTTTCCTCGTTTTTTTGTGAGATATTATGGTAGTGAGTAAGAAACGGGTCCCTATGAGTTCCACGGAGGAAGAGCTAGAAAGGGGAGATGTGGCCAAAAGCTGCTTGTGGGGGGAAAGAATGAAGATTTACTGGTTGCTTATATCTTACTGGGGACAATGCGAGCTGTCAGGGCATCTGCTGCCCATTCTTAAATGGTGAGAAAAGGCCCTGAACTTCTTTTCAAGCAAGGGTCGTAAATTTTTCCTCTGCGTCATAATAGAAAGCTATAAAACGGAGTTGAAATTTTACCCGGCAGACTTTAACCAACGGATAATGAATTCTAAGGGTACTTCACCGCCATCCCCTTCCGACTCAGTGAGGCTAGAGTGATACCATGACACCAAGAGGGGTGCTTTGAGGCATTTTCTTTCTCGATATACATACATACATATATATAAATGTATTGCTCTCTCTCTATAATTTGTGGAGAGGAAGGCCGATGCGGAGAAAATATCCAAGAAAGGGGCAGTCTCACCAGAACTGGCATTTGGTTGATTTTGTAGGCATAGCCAGGCGAGAGCTATTTGTTTAGATCTCCTTTTGTGAAAGGGAAATGTTGAATTGCAATGAGTGTTTATGTGTCTTTGTGAGACATGCACACACCATCTCTCTCTCTCTCTCTCTCTCTCTCTCTCTCTCTCTCTCCCCTACCTACCTACCTACCTACCTACCTACCTACCACATGTCTGTGCATCACAAAGGCAGGCAAACCCTCAGTTACCTTGACATATTTTTCTGCAGGCGGTGTAGTCTTTATTAAGCGTCACTCCCAGACCTTTCTAAAAATCCAGATTGTTGTTTTTATTACTTCCGTTGTGTGTCAGGACACAGACAGAGTTTCCTGCGTTATGAATTATACATTCAAACAATAACACATTAATTCAATTATTCAAAGATGACAAATGCTTATGGTTCGGGATAGTGAGGAAGAATCAGATTTGCTCCTTCAGAGTTCTGCACACGCATGCATACATACGTACGCGCAGGCACGCACGCAGACACACACGAAGTTTATATTCACCCGGTTTGCCCCAAAAAGACCTCCAAAACTACACGAGAGAGAGAGAGAGAGAGAGAGAGAGAGAGAGAGAGAGAGAGAGAGAGAGAGAGAGAGAGAGAGAGAGACTCCGAGCCTAAACGGAAAAGGCCCTTTAATGATAACGCTGATTCCTGCATATCGCCCCGTATATTTTATCAGTTTGACAATTGCCGGCTTTGTTGTTATAAATCATCGTAAGTAATTCCTGGAAGGGTGCGAGGCCGATCTGTGTGTGTATGTGATGGAGGAATGGGGTGTGGAGGGGGAGAAAAAGAGGGAAGGAGGGCCCGGCAAAGACTGTAAATCTTATTTTATTGCTCTATGAACATATGCTTAGACTGAAAAAGCCTTAGATCCTTTACCGAGAGACACATCTCGGCCAAACTCTCGCCGCGATTCACACTTGGATCATAGCGTTTCCAGTCTGAATTTTGCTCGGTTCCTTGCTTTTGTTTGTTTGTTTATTTCAACTGCACCATTCGTAGGGAGCCGTCCCCCCCCCTCTGGAAATGTGTGATTTCCTTTTTTCCTCTTTGCAAGTTGTTTCCCTGGGAAGGGATCTCTCTTCGTCTTCAGCATCCTTCCTCCTTGATCTTTGCTTGATGGATGGTGTGTTTGCCAGTTTCTTTTCTAAGGAACGAGGAAAAGATATAAGATTATATTTTGCTTCCCAAACGTTTAACTAGACGGTCCCTTCCCTTTCTGACAGTAGGGATCCAGCTGGTTTAAAGACAGCCAAGGAGAAGGGACGGAAGGATCCAATGCTGCTCCCAGGCATTCATTGAAATCAATGGGATCAATGGGTTGTGATCCTGAGCGTGCTAGTTTGGGACGTCCTTCTGAATTCATAGGATGAGGCTGCAGAAACGCTCACAGAATGGGCAGCAATGACTGGCACGTGTAGTTTTAGGTACACACAGATGCACACATAGACTCATAGCTATCTGTTGAGGAAAACGCACACATTTTGTTATAACCACCAGATTCACACACGGGAGTTTCCCCTCAAATAACGGGATTCCAATCCCTTTCTCCTACTTCCCATCCCTTTTTCTTAAAGACTGGTTTGCAAAGTCAGGAGAAAGCAGAGTAATTTAGATAAATGCTACCACACACTTATGGTGAGCATTGTAAGGCAATACATTACTGTCAGATCTCCATGCTTTGGATGGTAATGAAATCTTTGGAGATCCTAGATTAGGTTGGGGTGCTTTTACAGCTTCAAGTTACTTTGGAGACGGGAGACAAAGGACTTGCAATAATAACACTGGACCGATTCTGGCTTGCCTGGAATATTGTTTGTGTGAACAACTCAGGCGATTATTGAATCAAAGATGGTTTATACACAGACACACCAACGGGCAATGTCATAGAAAAAGAGTGCCGGGGAAGGTGCTCAGACACCATGCTATACACAGGAGAGTGACAGGATGGCTTTCTATCTCCAGTGGTGGCTAAATCCAACTTTACCTAATGTAGGTCTTGCCATTGCAAACAAAAAGTACAAGATGGTTCTATGAGGCAAAAGTGGGGTGGAACTGCAGCCATCCTGTACTGTCGACGGATTTTATGGCAATCGATGGTTCGCTAGCAAGGATTCCTAAACGACGACGAAATCCACATTTCTGCCTTCTTTCATCGTGAAGCTTTAAACTAATAATTATTTTGAGGAGCAATGGGGGAGAAGCCCCTCCCCTACCACTGACACTATTCCGCTCCCCCCCTCCACCATTTGTTCAACTCACATATTGCTATAATCCTACAGAGCTTCTTGAGCCAAATTTCCCGTGGTGGTTTAATTTGTGGCGCATATCCGATAAGGGTTTATCTCTGCCCCCCCACACCTACCTGGTGACATATTTTGCTAAGGTGATTGGAGCCAACCGGATATAGAAGGATTTGTAAAGACCTCTGGAGCCTACCCTGTGATGCCCCTTGGCAGTGGACTGTAATGGGCACTTTTCATGGAATAGGCTGTTGCCATACTTTCTTTTTTTCCATAGGAGGCTTTGGGGGTGCTTTTGGCCCCGTGGGTTAGCCCATCCCAACTCCGCAGACATCTAGATCGAGAACATTGGGGGAGGATTTGCAGAGGATAACCCGAGTGAAAGTTCCAGCCTTAATCAGAACCATCTCCTCTCTCAGGATCACGTGAACAAATATGCTTGTATTTTAAGGCTGCGGCTGTATTTCCTATTACAGAAGGCTTTCTCTGTTGCTCTTCCAAAATAACCATCATCATCATACTAATTATCATGATGATGCGTCTATGGCCTCATGGCTTGTTATTTACAAACAAAGCAAAACGATAAACTGGCCAATTGGCGCCTCTTATTCCGTGGGGTTGGTCGTGAAGGATCTTCTTCTTTTTCATTAAGCCCAACAAACTCAGAACTCCATTCGCCCTCTTTTATTGGAGCTCGAGTCTTGGTTTTTATTCTATCGGGAATACTGGTCTATGGAAATGCCTGTGCAAACCCGCAAGATCGGGTTTAGGAGAGTACTGGCTGCAGAACAAAGGAGGAAGGATCTATCCACAAAGCTGCAAACCTACATATTGTGACCGAGGAGGACAGTTTTAGGATAAGCAGGGACACAGGTAAGCAATTGCATGAGCATTTTAAAAAGATGGAATCTTGAATCATAGCGTCGCCTCCTCCTTCCACCCCCCCCCCCAACCCTTCCCAATGGACTGTAGAGAGAGATGAACTGGATAGACTTTGCCTGCATAGGCAGGTGCCTTTCCACAAAGCTTGAAGTAGTAAGATAAGGTGGTGATTGTTGGAGACCTAGGATTTGTTTCCCCCCCCCCCCAAAAAAAAACTGTGTTTGCTCCCAAGGTAATCCGCTTTGAAGTGACCTGAAACAAAATATGGATTTGTCATTATGCAGTTTCAAAGAAGTCGCATCTTTGTCTCCAGGCAAAATAAAGTAATTCTGTGGGTTCGATCCCGCAGATTTCCATGGTCACCTTATAGCTCTGGACTGCTTCCTTAGCCCTGGACTGTGTGGCTCAGTGCAAACAAGTCTGTGCCTATGCAGTCATGTTTAGAACACACACTGTGGGAATGGTGTCACTGCATGTGGTTTCTGGAGAACTCTTTCTATATAGAGGGTACCCTTGCCGTTTTCTGCTTATGTATTTTACTGGGAATCTGTCTTCTTTTATTTAATCCATCCCCAATAAAAAGGTCTGTCAAAACACTCAGCTTGTCGTAGCTCATATGTGCTCCTATGTCAAAAGGAAAATTTGCTTAGCATCGGTTTATTTATTGGTGTGTTTCTTCCCTATATAAAGAAAGGCATTATGCCAATAAAGGTTTCTAAAGTAAAGTATATAAGGAAAGGCCCTATGGTATAAGGCGCATCTATAACTAGTGCTGTGATTTGCGCAGCCTGATCTTTTATGTGCTTACTTGGAAGTAACACACACACACACACACACACACAGTTCAGACTGACTTATTCCCGAGTAGGAGTGGATATGCTAAATTGCAGCCTAAGTGTACGCAATTCCGTGTTGTGTTGGCCAAGGACTATTAAATAGAAATCACATTGGGTATGAATGTCTAGTGGACAGATATTGTTTTAGTATTTTGCATGGGTTGCACTTGCATAAAATATCTGAAAGCCAGCGAAAGAAACCTCCACCCTGTTTAATGCAAAGGGCGTTAAAAACCCACCCAGATTCTAAATACAATGAATTTTGAATACAGATCTTGAATACAGTTGGAAGTAAACCTAGATAAGCCCCTTTCAGGGGATTATACTGCTGCAGCGGTGAAAAGGATATGGGTGCACTCTAAAACATGCTTACTTGGAAGTAAATCTCACTGCTTTCAGTACAATGTACTTACAAGCAAGTGTGGTCACGCAACCTAATCCTATACAAGGTGTTTTTTTTTTTTTTTTTAAAGGAAGGAAGCCTTCGGGGAGCTCAGTGATGCTTACTCCGTAGTAAGCGGGCTTAGGGTCTCAGAGTACACTTTGTATGGATCTGGGTGCTGCTGAGACAAAAGAAATGTTGGCCCCGAATTTTTCGGGCCTTCGCAGCCTATGGGGGGGGGGCTTGTCAACCCATCCTCTTGATGCCCATCACAAAACAGGCGCGTCTTGGTCCCTGCCTTGCGTGGTGCTGGATGGCAGGAAGCGGCCCAGCAAGCGCCCCTTTCTCCTTGCTCCCTTTCGCGCTCATGCCTCCAAGCTGCGGGGCCTGACAAGTTACTCAGCTGAATCCAATTACGGCAAGCGGCATTTCATTTCCTTCCTCGACAGGGAAGGCTCCTGCTTGGAACTTCACCTAAAATTTCCATCATCTCTGTTTGGCTTGTCTCCTTGGCCTGAGGTGTCCTCGAAGGTGGCCCTCGGGTCTCAGCAACCGTCCCCCCCTCTCCCACCTTCAGGCAGCGCTCCAGGGGAAGCCTACACTCCAGGAGGCCACCTCTTCTCCAGAAGGTTCTTCCCCAAGCTGCTTCTCCCAAGCTGCTGTTTGGAGCAGAAGGGTCTTGAACGCCCCCACCCCACCCCCAACGTAGGACACTTTCCCGTCCACTTAGGGATCTGAGCTCAAACTGGATTGAAAATGTTTGGGTTTAAACAAAAAAAAAATTAAAACGGCTTCTAATCAGCATTTCCCTGTGTATTGCAGGAGGACCCAGAAGTCGATAATTAATTAGACACAAAATGAAAACTTACCACGTTAATCAACAGCGGGGAACAATGACTGGCTTTTGCAAATAATGATCCTTCCGTTCAGACTCGTCTATGAGGTTGAACACTCTCCCCCCCCCCGCGGCTGCCCCCACCAACTGAAGCTTCTTTCTTACACTGTATTCATTGCTTATTTCTAATGAACCTCGTTTTAAAGGGAAAATAAAATAAAACCACCCAAAAGTTGACGTATGTCCACGTGAATCTATTCTATAAGACGTTGCTGGGGCCAAGGCCTTGGAGAACCAAAGACCTGTTTAAGAGCATCGTGTGTGACCAGCCAGCTTATACTTCCCCAAACTCTAGTTTGCCAGCATAAATTAAAGGTGGCTTGGAAGAGGGAAGGAAGGCTGCATGACAGCTGGGCTTGGATAGGGGCAGAGAAGAAAGTTGGAAGCTCGATTTTGTTGCCAGCTATTGGAGGGGCTTCCGTTGGTTGTTCATTAAGTGGTGAGTTATTGCTGTACAAGCCAAAGGTCATTTCAAAGGCTTATGCTTGTTAGATATTCTCTTTATAATGACCGAAGCTTCATTGTGGGGAGATTCCACCCCCCCTCCCTTGCCGTTGTTAATGTCTTCAAAGTCCTTAGTTGGCAAAAATCAGATGCAGAATAATGGTGGTATTCCCAAGTAAATACAGGGGGAGAATTTTCTTTCTTTCTTTCTTTCTTTCTTTCTTTCTTTCTTTCTTTCTTTCTGGACGGGCAATGTATGTGTTATTGAAAATAAAAGGGTTTTATTTTTATGTTGAAAAATTGCATTAGTAAAACTGCATCTTTATGGAGCACTCCTCATACGAAATCCGACTTGGTGGGACTTTTCT
>JAJKFI010000046.1:570868-607725 GCA_029204185.1 Lerista edwardsae | reverse complement strand
GCCGTGGTCTTCCTAGTAGCTTTCCATTTGCCCTCGTAGAATGGTGTGCCTTGAATCTCATTCCCCTTGTCTTAGTGTGCCAGATGTATGTGACTATCATGGTGCCCGATGTTATATGCAATCAACCTCCCCACCCACCCCATTCTATGGATACTAAAAAGTTACTGACCACCGCTACTGAATCTGTATCCTTTCCCGCCTGCCCCCCCCAACACATACAAGGGTAAAATAAAATGCCATTTAGCTACAAAACCATTTGGAAATATTACAATATATATTTTAAAAGCATGAATTTTTGTCATTTCACGTTTGCTTGCTTCCTCAAATGGTTAACAATGGAGAGGGGGAGGGGTGTATGCATGTGCATCTAATTGTGTAAAATCGCATTCACTCTGCACTATCCTATGTCCAAAGACTTATATCCATAATGATTTTGTATAATAGTGTACCCCCAAAATTTTTTTTAAAGGCCTCAAAAGGGTTTTTCAATGAAGAAAGGACACACTTGTATTTGAATATATTATATTGTAACTATATTATGTATAATAGCTGCAACTTCATGGACATTATTATGAGAAATGAAAGAGAATGGCTATATCTAACAAATACATTTCTTATGAAACTTGCATAATATTACAAAACTTTTAAAAAATCCTTTCACTGAGTTTGCCCCTTTGTTCCAGGTACAGCCGGACGTTTTATCCAAAGGCCTCTGAAGATCCTACCAAAAGGTTTACAGACAAAATTCAAGAAAAAACATAAACGCGGTAAGCGTTTAAGATGTTGTTTTATCTACTTCCTTTTACATGTGCCAGGTACCAACAACTTATTTAAGTGGGAGATGCAGAAAAAGAATCTGGGCAGCTGATCCCTTTAGGAGCTCTAATATAATGTAGCTGAAATCGATTTTCAAAAAAAAAAAAATTGTTAATATTCAAGTGGCCTTAAACAAATATTTGGAGCACACAGATAAAAGGTTATTACCGTGAAGGTTATGTTTGCCTAAGTAGAATTGATATCCTATCAGGTCACTTCAATAGATCATTATTAAAGGGAGTAGGGGCTGTCTACGATAAACCTTTAATGAAGCCCTTTCAGAATTATCATCATCCCACCGAAGGTGTATGTTAATTTTATGTTAGTGGCCATCTAATAATATCACATCAAATGGTGAAGAAAATGGCCACGGTATAGTTGACACCTCCAACGCATCTTGGTTTCACTAACAGAGTTTTCAGCCCTATTTAAATATCTGTTCAGCATGGAACCTGCAGGACTCGTGCTCAGTCTATTGTCCCCGAGAATATAGACAAGATCTGTCTCTATATTTAAAGAGTTCCTTTTGATGAAATATAGTAAAAGAGTAAGGCTACAGTGAATCCTATGCCCACTTTCCCGGGAGTAAGCTCCGTTGATCACAATGGGACTTGCTTACTGAGGAGACATGCGTAGGTTTGCGCTGTAACTGTGTTGTCAACTGCGAGACGTTGGAAGCGAACATCTCAAGGCAGGAGAGAAAAAGGCGAGCTTCCACACGCAGCGGCTCAGGCCTTTGTGTAGGAAGGAGTTCGGAACAGTGAGTTTGCAATACTTGAACCGACGTGGCAGCGGGAGCCAAATGATACAAGACGGCGGTGATTCAGGCTGGCAGTTCTGTTAAATTGACATCCATCACCCGTTTCCCCCCGAAAAGAGCCGCTCACTGCGCGAGGTTCCTTCCCGGCGGTGCTGTAGTTTCTCCCACATTCTAGTAAAGGTCCAGGGCGGGCTTCGGTCCGTAGCAAAAGGCGCTTCTCGATTAAAAGGCCCGCCGCGGCTCCAAATTTCTTCGGAAGAGATCAGCACCCGCCTTTTATTTGGCTTTGGAAGAAGGGAAAGCGCCGGGGGAGGAAGCGCGCGGCCTCTTTATATACAGATCCCCCTTGCAGGCTACACAGAAGGGAAATTTGCGGACGGGGCCATTCTTTTCCCGACCTCCCTCCTACGCAGCCCTCGCAGTGCCCAGGGTGTGTGTGTGTGTGTGTGTGTGTGTGTGTGTGTGTGTGTTTTCCTTCCCGCTTTCATTCCTTACTGAAGCGTTTACTGCCCTAGCGCCAGCAGTCATAAATTTTGCTACACACCACCATGACAGGTGCATTGATATGCGCTGTGAGAACTCTGCTGCTTAATAACCACTCCTCTGGCCTCTCTTACTGCCTTTTATTTATTCGGTATCATATTAGATATTGATCCTCAGAAGAATTAAGTGTAGTGGACGCATTAGTAGAGAACTTGCTTCATATGAATATGTTGGCTGGGTAGCGGATCGAACACAATTGTGAGCGCCGGGAACTTGTCAGAAGCGGAGTTTGTTGTTCCTCTCTGGGTGACACGTGGTGTTTGTGTGCGCGATGGTGGTGGTGGGGGCGAGGTGAGGAAAAAGGTGAGGGGAGGGGGGAAAGTGGAGCTTCACGTTGCCCCACAGTTGGTTGGATTTCCAGAGATTATTTTTCGCAGTAGATTGAGAGCAGTGAGGGAACAAAGGGATCCATTACTCTGCCTAATATAATGGCACAACGGTTCAGACAAGGTTAACCTCTCAAGATCCTTGGAAAGGAAATTCGAAACACAGACATGGATACTTTGTGGCTTCCTCGGACTCGTAGTGAATTCTCCTCTCTGCCTCCCGCGCTGCTTGTAAACAAGTTGGGCCAAACCACCAAGTGGAGGAGTGTGTATTTTGGTTGTTACCTACAAAAACACGGTCTTTAAGCAGACGACATTCTGGCAAAGCCCAGAGCCTGCAAGCAGTTCTGAAAAAAAGAAAGAAAGGAAAGCTTGTGTGTGTGTGTGTGTGTGTGTGTGTGTGTGTGTGTGTGTGTGTGTGAGATCTAAAAGATGAGCCACCAAACAGTAGAGCATTGTCCATGTGATTTATGGCCCTTTGCCTCCTTTTTCGGTTCAAGCAGAGTTCACAAGCAGTTGGTATTTCAGAAAAGAAATAAAGCTTCTCAGTTTTGCAGCAATATTCTCTCTGAAGACCTCATGGGTTGTTTGGGAAACCCTGGCTTTGGCGAATGAAGCAGGACACAGTGGTGCAATGGGCTAAGTTGAAATAAACCCTTTGAAAGCTGCCTGCTAGGGTAGATGGGTAGGGTTGATCTCTATGACTATAGATGAACGTTTATGAATAAATAAGCGCTTAAACCGCTATCAACGTGTAGATAAACAAGGGTAAGCCTGCAACTTCTGTCGATCATATTTTCTTTCTCAACAGAATATCCGCAGTACTTTGGTTCCTAAGGGGGAAAAGAAAAAACAGCAAACATGCATACCTCCCTTTCCTTGTTCAACTATCTGAAGATTTATTTTATGAGAAGGTGTTTTTAATCAAAGTCCTTAAGGAACTGTACTGGAAGAAACTGAATTTGGTTGAGGTTTTTAATGGGAATTAATTCTTTTAATAGGAATTTGGCTTGCCTATTTAATATGCAGGGTGAAAATCTGAAAAGTTGCCAGGGAACTTACATTATTGGAATGAATAGTAGGTTACATTGAGAGAAGTTGATTATGACAATGATGGGAAAATGGAGTAAATGAAGAACATTTTAATGATACATAATTTAAGTATCATCCAGGGAGGCTGCAAGTTTTTCAGATAAAAAGAAAAATACTATGCTGGAGAGTGGGGTGTTAATAATAGGGATCCATTTTTGTTTAGAGGTGTCACTTTCAAAAGAGCTTAAATGACTGGATTCTGAAATCCTAAACTGATGTATTTGGAAATAAACATCCAGACTCTGGAAAAACATTTATTCATTGGATTATTTAGGGACTCAAAGTCCATTCTCAGTAATAAACTGTAGCTATTGAATGAAATAAAGTGAAAAAGTGCCTCAGGAAAATAGGTTAGGAAGACCAAAGCCTTTGCACATAATCTATGAACCCCAGTCTTGCTCTTGCTCTTGCTCAGTCTTACTTCTTGCTCGCAAGCAACATTAGGAACTGGTAAGTTGCTTTATGTGGTATTAGAAGTGCAATCCTATACACACAATGGGAACATGCAGATTCAAATCCCCCTTCAACTATGAAACTCACTGGGAGATCTTGGACCAGGCAATATCCCTCAGCTAATCCCACCTCTCAAGCCTGTTGCAAAGAAAACATGGTGGGTGAAGAAGCATGTACAAAATAGAAGTATAATAAATTTCCTATTTATTATACTTCTATTGGACTTATTAAATAAATAAGCATAGAATGGATCACTTGGTCACTTAGAAGTGTTTAAATGAAATATTTGTGCCTTATTTCTAAAGAATATTTTCAAGGCAATTTGATCCCAACAGTATGTTTGGCCCTATAAATGTATCATGAGCCTGGTACAAGGAATCAAAATATAGATTGATAGGCCTTTGTTTATTGGGTTCCCATTCAGTTCTTCCTCCAAAGAGCCAGGGCCCAATCCTATCCAAGTTTCTGGTGCAGCTGCAGCTGCAATGCAGCCCCAAGGTAAGCTAACAAATGTTCCCTTACCTTGAAGAGGCCTCCCTGACTCCCCTTCCACCATAGAACACAGCACACACACCCATGGAGACAGCTACATCAGGGCTGGAAAACTGAATAGGATTTGGCCCCAGCCCAGTCTCTATACTAATGTAATCACCTCCACTGTGTGGTTTATCCCCAACATAGTTCTATTAGTTAGAGTAGGTAGAGAGCCACTGGCCCAGGGTCACCCTCTGAGCAAAGATCAGCCCTATCCAATGAAAGCCCACAACTATAATCACTACATTGAGAAATATACTTTCATAGATGGAAGTAGATGCACATCCATATGTATTAGTATTGGGAGACAAAACTCAGAAATCTCAACCCAGTATTGAGAGACAGGTTAGGCATCAACAGCACCTCTTAAATGCAGATTTGTATGCAGGAAACAAGCAGAGACCCATTTCTAAATAAAAAATTATATAGTATACTACTGGTAGAATGAGGAACTTTTCTATTTTTTTTTGTATTTACTTTTCAGAACCAAAGTACAAAGTAATCTAAATGAGAAGCTTTTTCTAAACAGTAATACATGAACAGGAGAGCTTTGCTACAAGAAGCAAACTGTGGAAATAGCTTCCGGTATTTCTGATTGCTTTGGTGTCAAAACAGACCACAGCAAACCAAATATTTCCAAGCAGACAGTTAAGAGTAAGAGCTTAGGTACCTGACCTATGTCTTTCTTCTTTATATTGCAAATGGAAGTTATTGAATGCCCTTAGTTACACTTTAACGTCTTAGAAATCTTCCCAGGAAAAACAAAACAAAACACCAAGAGGCAGGATTTACAATAGAGATGGAATTTTCTCTGGTTTTTCAGGTTCCAATTCTGGTTCAATCCATCATGTCACTCCAGGCTCACAAATACTCATGCGCATGCATGTTTTGAGGGTAAAAAAGGGGGAGAGTGCAGAGAGAGAAAAGAAAAAAAGTGTGGGTTAATATTTATACCAAAATGACACAGGGATCAAGCACCAAAGAAGTAGATAGGCTTGTGTAAAAGAAAATAAGTGAAAATATGGCAAAACAGAGAGAAACTTAACTCTTGTATTTTTGCCACCCTTTAAAAAATTAAAATGTAGGGGCGGGGAAAGAGTTGTGAGTACACTGCTGATTCGAAATAAAGTCATTTTAATAAACCTACCTTTTTACCAGTTGGTCCTAGGTAGTTAGCCAAGCTAAAATACAATGAGGCCCAATCCTATCCAACTTCTGGTGCTTACTCAGAAGTAAGTCCTATTAGAGTCAATGGGGCTTACTCTCAGGTAAGTGTGGATTGGGTTTGGATACACAGTTACCTGGGAGTGTGTTCCATTACTCAATGGGGCCTACTTTTGAGTAGACATTCATAGGATTGCACTGTTAATTGGAGGAAAATCTAAAGACCTCAGTTAACACTGTATATAAACTGCGTATACAGGGCCAAATTATGTAGGGCCAAATTCTATCCATTTTTCCAGCCCTGATGTAGCTGTCCCAATGGGGTGTGTGCTGCATTCTGTGGTGGAGGGGAAGCCAGGGAGGCATGCAAGTGAATGTTTGTTCACTTACCTCTGGGCTGCATTGCAGCTGCATCAGCACTAGAAAGTTGGATAGGATTGGGCCTGGGTTGTATTAGGTGAGTATTGCTTAAGAGGTGTAAGAGAGCTGCGTTCATGCCACCAAGTAATAATGTCTCTAGGTTGCTCCTTTTCCACTCCAATCTTCAAGATGTTTATTTGGAAGAGAACTCGTGGATTTAAATGGAACTTGCACCCCAGTCAATTGTGTTTGATCGGGGTGTAAAAGTATTAAGAAGTTGGACTGGTAGGTGCTCTGGGAGAGAGAGGGGAAGGGAGGGGGAGAAGATTGGCTGTTTGCATTGTGGCCATCAACGCATCACAGCCTACTTTGGCTGCGCAAACTGTACGAAGACTGAAGACCCCATGTGAGCGCGAGGGCGGGGGAGCAGGGGAATCTGCAGGGGAAGTCCCGCCCCACATGTAGGCAAGTGATACTTTTAGCCACAGTGAACGGGGGGGGGGGGAAGAGAGAGAGAGAGAGAGAGAGAGTCAAACATTAGTCTAGGATTGCCGCATTCGGTGCCAAGAAGCTCAAGGAGAGCGAAGGTTAAGGATCCCACCATGCAAACGTGCGTTTTGCCGTGTTGTGAGTGCGTCAGGGAGACATTTTTGCAGACTCAGGGACCGTGTGCAGGCAGGCATTGCCCCAGCAGGCCGTCCACTAGTGCGTGGCTTCCCGTATGCTTGGAATCGAGCGATGGTGAATCTAATGTCTGCTTTATGTATTTATTTGAAGGACTTATACGCCGCCTTTCCCATGCCGAAGCAAATGCCCAAGGCGGCTGACTTGAATGCAGCGTGCGTGCGAATGCTTGGGTAGCGGCTGCGAGGGCGTGCCTTCGAAAAGCCGATTCGACTGTTGTGCGCAGTTGCCTTGGCTTGGTTCCGAGACGCCGGTCTAAAACATTGCAGTCGGCCGGGGCTGAGGCTTAGGCGAGAAGCGTGTGTCACGTGAGGCCATGCGCATGCTCCTCGGTTGCAGCCCTCTAACAAGAATGTGTGTGCGCAGCGAGAGGTAGCGCGCGCCAGTTAAGTGTGAAGAGGGCCTGAGGCAGCCTAGGCGCGCCAAGTCGTCCCAGGCCGTCCACGTGCGCGCGCTCCGTTCTTTGTTTCCTCCCCCCCACTGACTCCTCTTTCTCTCCGCTCTCCAGGTGGTTTCGAAGGCAGTGACTGGCCGAAGCCCAAGACGTGAGGAAGGAGAGGCCGCGAGGGGGGGCGGCGGCGGTCAATGTTATTTGAGCGGGCTCCCGAGGCCTTGGCGACCGCAGAGCCCAAGATGCAGAAAACCGCCTACTACGACAATGCGGCGCTCTTCGGGGGCTACGGCGGCTACGGCAAGGCGGACGCCTACGGCTACACCTCCGCCCCTCCGCAGCCCTACGCCCAGCCCGCCCTGGACACCGACTACCCCGGCTCGGCCTGCTCGCTCCAGGGCGCCGCCCCCATCCGCGCGCCCCCCGCACACAAGAGCGCCGACCTCAGCGGCAGCTGCATGCGCACCGGGGGCGGCAGCCAGGCGGCCCCTCCGCAGCCCCCCGGCCTGGGCGAGCAACAGCAGCAGCAGCCACAAGCGCCGCCCCCCGCGCTGCCCTCGCCCTCCCCGCCCAGCAGTAACCCCGCCCACGCGGTTCCCGCCAAAAAGGGCAAAGGCGGGCCCAACTCGTCCGGCTCCTCCAGCGCCACCATCAGCAAGCAGATCTTCCCCTGGATGAAGGAGTCCCGCCAGAACTCCAAGCAGAAAAACAGCTGCGCCCCCGCAGGTACTTCGCAAGCGCAGCCTCTGTGGGGACGTCTCTGGGCAAGGAAGGTGCTTCCCTCGCCCCCTCCTCCAGCACAGAACAGGAAGCAAAATCAAAACGCAAAAGCACCCAGACGCAGAAAGAGCCCAGGCAAGCTGGCTTCTCCGCAGCAGCAGCTGCTGCTCCTTAGGGAGCAATGCTCTGAGTCTGAGACAACACTGCTTCGTGTAGCCCTTTTGACAAATAGCCACGGAGACACCCCCCTCTCTAAGGCCATGTATGCCAGTGATCATAATCACTCTGTCCTGTGGCAGGGAATTCCACAGATCCCTTCTGTGCAGTGTGAAGAAATTACTGCATGTTGCCTCTTCTGACCAAACACACATTTAAAGAGCAGGAGCTGAGCACTAGAGTCACAATGGACTCTTTCCCTGGCTGAATCCTCAAGAGAAGTGGTGGAGGCCAAAACACTCATCCTTCTTCTCAAGTGTCATATACCAAGCTATGGCATTTCTTCCACTCTCCCCGATCTGCAAGATACACAAAGTGAGATGGGCATCTCTTACTGGACTGGGAGAGGTGGATAAACTGTATGGCTTGTATTGGCAATGTTTACTTCCTCCCTCCCTACTTTGAATGGTTTTCTTTGAACTTTCAGCCTGAGGAAGAATTCTGTGTTACTTGGAAAATTACATTCTGAATTTATAATGTTAAGTGGTTCAGGACCGCTAGGAGGATATTGCCCCCTTCCAAAGTAAGATTGAGGGAACAAGCCTAACCTTAGTTAGGCTGGCACAGTTAGGCCAGCAAAGTTTCGCCAGCACAAGGGGACACCATAAAGTATGTTTGGACCACTCTCGGAGTCAGAGAGGCCAGCACATAGACATGTGCCATCCTCCCTGACTCTGAGAGTAGTCCAAATGTGCTTTACTTGTGCTGACTAAACTTTGCTGGCCTAACTGTGCCAGCCTAACTCCAGGTTAGGATTGCACCCTCAGACTTAACCCCATTTACGTTGGAATAAGTCCCATTGACTATTTCTAAATAGACATGCATTGGATTGGCTTCACAGGCCAATCTTGTGCACTTGCATCTCAGAATAAGATCCACTGGAAACAGTGGGGATGACTTCTAAGTAAACATTCATAGGATTGCTCTTATGGATAGAGGCATAATTAGGGTGGAGCCTGAGGGGCATTTGCCCCGGGCACTACTCAAGTGGGGGTGCAAGGTAGTCACTTCTGAGAACCCAGAAGTGACTGCTTTGCACCACTTATGGTTCTCTCAGAGGAGACGGTACTGGCAGCTTTGTGCCCCTGTTCCTTCTCCTGTGGAGGCACCCACTTCAAAGAGGAGTCTACAGGAGAAGGAATGGGGGAACACAAAGCCAACAGCACTGTCTCTTTTAGGGAAAACTGACATCACTGACATCACAATGTCTCATTATATCCCTGCCTCAGGGCTTCCATTTACACCTCTGCTTATGGAGTACTGTACAGTAATTAGAGATAATTCGTTTCACACTGTCCTGACTTGACTTGTTGAAGTATTTTAAACTTTGAATTATGCCTCAAGTCCTGGAAATGGTGTGAACCTAAAATGGAAATGAATCAACAGAGAATTCTAGTTCATACACACCAGAAGATAAGCTTCAGGATCCATGCTGTTCTTCAGGCTGGGTCCCTACACCAAACACATTATGAGCTAAAGAAGGCCTAAAGAAAGCTATACCACATATTCCCCTGTAATTTGGAGTTTCTCTGTATGGAAAAAAAAAGTTTCCCTAATCATTTTTCTTTGGGAATACATCTTGAAATAGATAGGAATCAGATGGAATAAATAGTGCAGAAAAGAAATAGTTTATTTATTTATTTGAAGAATTTATACCCTGCCTTTCCCATGCTGAAGCAAATGCCCAAGGCAGCTTACATTAGCAAGCTAGTCTAAACCACCATTTTTCAATGGGTTTTTTAAAATATACATTATTCTGTGATTCACCGAATCTTCAGTCCCAGATGTAGCTTTCACAATGTGGTTCTCTCCTCTGAGGATGTGATTGCGACAGAGAAGCTGGAGGGGGTCTCTCCCCCTTCCTCTTGCTTTTACAAAAGTTATGTTAGGCAAAGTATTTTTGAAAGAAAAAAAATCTAATACTTTGCCTGACTGGTGTTTGAAAAAGACTACTAGGAGTCCCTTATTATAGATGGTCTCTTTCTCACAGTCCCATGGAACATTAGGTATGCCTCCAAATTCCTCAAGCCACACCTGGTTAACCTCATATCAGACTCCACTGCATCTGTGTTCTTTCTTTCTTTAAATACGTTTCGACCTACGAAATCAGGAAACCATTGGAATGAGAGGCAAATTCCAGTAGAGCCCAAAGAGGAGCACCCATCTCTAGCGTCCCTCTGTGGCTTGGTCTTTCCCCCAGTCCTAGCTCCAGAATGGAGATTCTCTCTCCTCAGATATCTGTGGTCTGCTTTTGATGGCTTCACCTTGGTGGGGTCATTTTCTAGCAAGCCAGAGTGAATGCTGAGACGCCCCCGCCCCCCCGCCCCCCATTTCAAAATCATGCAGGGAAAAGAAAGGGAGGAGTTGGAGCAAACCCAAGAACGCCCTACACTGCTACCCTTCCTTGGGCGTTGAAATGGCTGCCCGTTTTGAAAAGAGATCCAGCACGACGTGAACCCGGGAATGTCTGGCTGAGGCTCTTCTTGTGGGAATCTCCACCCTGCTATCTTCCGATTAGTTAAAGCACCGCCTGCCTCGTAGGTGATAAAGCTCAACGTGCCTTGTTAGCTGCAGCAGCGGTTGTCCTATTGTCTGCAAAGTTTTGAGGCCTGGGCCATGTACTCGTTTGGGGCCAGCCAGGAGAACCTTCCTGGGCTTTGTCAGGGATCGATCGATCCTTCCAATTAAATTAAATGATTTACAACTTTCCCGTCTCGAACTGTAACTTTCCTATCCCTTTGAGAACTCCGTAGATGAGTCTCGACTCTGATTCCCTCCCAGTAGGATGGGAGAGAGAACCCCGCTCTCACTTTATGGTGTGTGTGTGTGTGTGTGTGTGTGTGTGTGTGTGTGTGTGTGTGAGAGAGAGAGAGAGAGAGAGAGAGACCTGTACTACCTGAAATAAAATTGGTGAAAAGTGTCACCTAATTACTACCATTGTGTGCATATGAGGGGAGATGTTCAATAATGCATTGAAATTGGGCATGAAACTGAACATTCCAGTGCTTTTTACATCATTTCACTTCGAATTCCGAACTCCAGTATAGAAGGTTAAAAGTGTATAATAGGACTGGACCTCTCTCTCTCTCTCTCTCTCTCTCTCTCTCTCTCTCTCTCTCTCTCTCTCTCTCTCTGTGTGTGTGTGTGTGTGTGTGTGTGTGTGTGTGTGTGTGTGTGTGTTGGGGAAATAATAAAATACACCCAAAGGGTGATCAATAATTGCTGTTCTCCAAAGAAGCTCTGTAAAGACAGAATATCATTTCAGAAAGATCATTCAGTGTAAATGGCCGGATTCGAACGCGGTGACAATAGCGATTTGTGTACATTTTTTCCAAACTGTCCCGTCTGCCCCACAACGCCGAAACGCGTGCGTGCGTGCGTTAACGTGCTGCACTTGTTAATGTTATCCGGTTTTGTAAACCAACCCTCCACAACAACCAACCCGCTGTTCTTTCTCTTCTTTTGGACAGGAGGAGAGAACTGCGAAGATAAAAGCCCCCCAGGCCCTGCTTCCAAACGGGTCCGTACCGCCTATACCAGCGCGCAGCTGGTGGAGTTGGAGAAGGAGTTCCACTTTAACCGCTATTTGTGTCGCCCACGTCGAGTCGAAATGGCCAATCTGCTGAACCTGACGGAGCGTCAGATCAAGATCTGGTTTCAAAACAGGAGGATGAAGTACAAAAAAGACCAAAAAGCCAAAGGGATTATGCACTCCCCCGTCGGACAGTCCCCTGATCGCAGCCCGCCCTTGAGCGGCCCAAATCACGTAGGATATTCCAGCCAGCTCCCCACCGTCAATAGCCTGAGCTACGACGCTCCGTCGCCAACGTCCTTTGCCAAATCCCAGCAAAACATGTACGGCCTGGCTGCTTACACGGCACCTCTCAGCAGCTGTTTGCCCCAGCAGAAAAGATACCCGGGAGCCGAGTACGACCATCATGCCATGCAAAGCAACGGCGGCTTTGCCAATCCCAATTTGCAGGGCAGCCCCGTTTATGTTGGAGGGAACTTTGTTGATTCGATGCCAGCGTCTGGGCCGATGTTCAACATCAGCCATCTTTCTCATCCTTCATCCGCCAGCGTGGACTACAGCTGCGCTGCTCAGATTCCAGGCAACCATCACCATGGACCTTGTGACCCCCATCCCACGTACACAGATCTCACATCTCATCACACATCTCAGGGAAGGATTCAGGAAGCCCCTAAACTAACGCATCTGTAGTAGACTGGAACGGATTCAGAGCGATCGAGAGAGCGAACGAGAGGGAGAGCGAGAAAGAGATGAAATATACTGGCATTTAAATTACCTCACTTTTTTCCTGATGTTACAGTATTACTTTGAGTATTAGTGGATTTTTTTTTTGTCTCCCTAGTTGCAGCTATGTTACATCGTTTCTTTGTTTAGCGACACCTAAGTCCATGGAAATGTTTTTGGTTGTTGCTCTTTTAAATTGTTTAGCTGTTTAAAAGCATGACGGTGCAATATCCTTTAAACAAAAACTTTTGAAAAATACCCACAAGCGAGTAATAATGGGTAATGATATACTGGAAGGTAAGTTGTAGTCCATTAGTATTAGCGGAAAGTGAGTCCTGATGAACTTACAACAGTTGGGACCAAAACGGGGACTTATTTCAGATAAGTTAATTTATAGAATTTTTCAGCAATGTAAATGATTGCATTGGACTTAAATAAGATGTATTTATTATTTTAAAAAGAACTTTTTTTGTATCATTGATTATTTAATCCTGGTCTTCAATGTATTTATGTGGATATTTGTAGACTTTCTTCACTCCCCCTTCCCCCCTAACTTCAGAAGATTGAATCAGGTCTTTGGTGACTATACATTTTCACCTATTTAGTATATTTGGTCTAAAATAGAAAGAGTAGTTTTGAACAGTTGTAATAGTGACTGGTGTTTGTAGTTTATGTAAGGATTAAGCAAACTGTAAGTCAAATCATAGATTAATACAAAACTGAAGCATTACACAAAGAGCCGTTATATTTTTTCCTAATTTAATGATATCACACATTAATTTATTTCAGATTGTTTGGTACCATTTTGAACACTTAAAATTAAGAACAATCCTCTTAAGGTTGGGAGAGGATCTCATTTGCCAATATAAGCTGCCATGTGTGGTCACGCACCCATTTGGGTTCTAGTAAATGTCTACATACAAAAAAAGAAAAGAAAGAAAAAAGAAGAAAAACCCCTGAGAGACTAGCAATTTTCCGATTATCTGCTGCACAAACCATTTTGTCTGGTGGCAGTTTTTCTAAAAAAAATTACCCCAAACTTTAAAAAGCAAGCCCTTTATACAGAAAATTAGGAACAGTATAATACTGTTGATGTAATTAGGATGTCCATAGTAATTCAAATTGTTGGTTTCTTTTTATTATTGTTGTTATTGTTATTATTGTTGTTATTATTTATCATTATGGTGACCATAAATCAATTTTGAACATGTCACACTAAACTCGAACTTACTTTTGCTGATTAAGGAGGAGAAGAACAGAGAAAAAAAAACTTTGAATGAACTATTGACAATCAAGTATCTACAAAGGAATGACTGCGATAAGTGTAGGCAAAGAAATCCTTCTGAAATGCTCAGAATGGGTTTCGAACTAGGAAATTAGATCTATCAATATTTAATATAGTCTTCTGTAGCAGACATTGGTACAATCCTTCCTTGTGTAAACAAATGTTTCTGCCCCGAGCCTAAAAGGGACAAGAAATACATCTTTTTCTTCACCACCCCCAGCCCACTCTTCCTCTTTATTTATATGTTGTATTTAATCTCTTACCGGATTTATAAAGCTTTTCTCAACGAGTAAGTGGCATTAGGTACATGTTAGAAACCATACGTGCCCATTAATTCAGGAGGAAGCGTTCCTTATCGCTTTGGGGGAAAAAATGTTCAACTACGATTCAGATATTTTGAATTCCCAGCAGAACTGCAGGGAAACCTCGCTTTTCAGTTTGACTAATAACGCGGCGCCGGCTCTTTCCATCCTTGATGGCAACTCCTGCAATTCTTTTTGTGTGAGAGGTTTTGACTCCTACATTTGTGTCTGACTGGACAATGATGATGACAAATAAATAAATTCGTTACTCCCCCGCACGATCATTTAAAAACAAACAAGCAAGCCACCGCAATGCCATGTTAATAGTGAGAGAAGAGAGGAGCGTGTATCCTTTTGTTACATTTCGCTTTTACCCCAGTGTTGTAGAACTGTAAACAAAACAGAATAAACAGCTTCAAACGAAGACATATTTTAACCACTTTTGGATCTAAAATGGCTTTTTATGACAGTTTGTTTCTTCCAGCATTTTTTAAAAATCACAACACTATTATAATGAACAATAGCACAACTGGTGAGTTTTTACAGAAACAAAGCAAAAAGACAAAAAAAATTCTGGTGCGTCTTCCAGGAAAACCCTTGCAACTGAATGACTGAATAAATAGTCCACATAGATTTTATTTAGTTTTTTTTTTGTGGAAGGGCATATTTCTCTTTCCACCCCTATAAATCAAAACAGTGCACAAGAAATCCAACCCTGTAGGCCCTTTCTGGTCCGGTCTGTCACTAAGGAGGTATCCGCTGAGTCTGTGGGACTGAGAGGCCCAAGCCTTATCCTCAGCTTAATGTTTAATGGCCTTGTCTTCAAATGGTGTCTGGGCTGGCTGCGTGATCATTCTCCCCTTAATATCTCATAAAAAGGACACAGTACTTTATATAAACATTCTCTGGGGAAGGAACCTTGTTGTTTGGGGAGTTGTTTGGGGAGTTGTGTTCCAATAAGCAAACATGGTCCAGTTTGGTCCAACCGGTACCAGAGTTTCCATTCTCAAAATGGGCATGATGCTGCATTGGCAAAGCTTTTAAACTGCTTCACCCCATGAAAGTCGGTAGGGTTAACAGTGCAGCCGTAGGCAGGTCTACTCAGAAACAAATCCCATTGCGTTCAGTGGGGCTTACTCCTGCAAAATTGTGCATAGGATTGTAGCCTAATTGTGACCCGGATTGCAACCCAGAGCAGATTTGTTTCCTTTATTTTTAAGTCTTCGGATCTAGGCCTCCAAATCATGTCTCCTCCCCACCCCCACTCGAAATTGTGGGAGATGGAGTAAGCCGCCATTAAACCATAACCCAGTTATTGGAAACAATGTCTCCCTTCGCTCTATTTCTGGCTTTCTGCCTTTGTGCAGCAGGCAAGCCTCTGAACACTCCAAGGCTAAACAAATTACTTGGCCAAAAAAAAAAAAAAAAGCCCCATTGATTTTATTGGATCTTACTTCCTAGTAAACAGGGATGGGACCCGTGCCCAAGCGCGTGGGGGAGAGCGTGTGCAATCCGTGGAAGTCAATGGCACAACTCCCACGGAGTTTAATGGTGTTGCTTTATGCCCGAAGACATTTCTGGCACATGGCTCCTTTTTCTTTGGCCAGTCATTCAGATCTTCATACATTATAAACAACTCGTTTCCACACCGAAGATCAACCCGTCTCCTTTCGATTCTTCCGACAGAGCTATTGGATTGTTATAGTAGGTACATATAATACCATTGCAATGTGTGGAACTTCCAAGCAGGCCCAAGGTTTTCTCTCTCCTGCCGTCCAAATGCATGGGAAAAAGAGCTTTTTCGAGCCAATAGTGTGGATGTTCGCTTTTAAATTTTACAGGGTGTGAGTTTAGTAATGTCAAAGCGCTGACCCACGTTTCGTGAGGAGGTCGTGTCTTCCCCAGTTCAACCTTGGTTTGGGGCAAGCAGAGCAACTAAACCACCCAATTAGGTGCAAAAAGACCACAGAGTAGGGATCTTCTTTCTATGCCATCCGTGGGTTTATTTGATCACTCCGATTTTATTTATTTTTTACTTATCCAGGGTACCCCAAGATCTCTTAGTAACCTTTATTGTGCATTTATGTGGCTCTCGTTTGTCTGTCGGGTGGGAAGAGAGAGAAAACTTATGGGGGAGGAAGGAGACAGACAGGTGCCCGTGTAGGTTGTCGTGTGAGTGTTTGTGCATCAAAGAAGCCATACACGTAAGTCTACAACTCTCCTCTCTTATTCCCAATATGGCTAAGCAGGCTGTCCAGAAAGTAAGTCTCACTGCAGTGAATGGGACATGCATTTGGGTCAGATGGTACCGGTAAGTGCACAAAAGGAGCAAAATGTTGTAAAAAAAACCCCTCCATTTTCTTTGGAGCTACAGTCATCCCGCTCTTCCTTCTCAAGATTGGTCAAAACGGTTTTTGTCACAGGCGCGCCACCCCGGATTTGCATGTTTCAACCCCATCTATCCGAGAGCAGAGAGAAGGATGATGGTGGTAATAAATAGCAGAAAGAATCTCACTTGCTTAGGCTGCAATCCTATCTTACTTACCTGCGAGCAAGCAGCATTGACTACAATGGGACTTAATTCTGAGTAGACATGGACAGGATTGGGCCTTAGCTTACTTATTTGACAATGCAAACTAATGATGTCTAAAGTTTTGAGGACCAAGGGTGGCTACCAGCCCTGCTCAATTGAAATCAGTAGCAGGAACCCCATTGATTCCGAAACGATTCGCGTTTCCTAGTTGAACAGGGACCGCTTGTTCTAAAGAGGGGATGGAGGGAAACGCGTAACGCGGTGCAAGTGTTCACTAAAACAAGGTTTAGTTCCCCTTAAGAGGAAGAATAAATCTCCCCGAATCGGAGAGGGGCCTTCTGCTCTTAACTACCCCCCCCATTATAGGAATAGGAGTCCTGCTGCCCAGCCCTGTGTTCTGATGGGATAACTCTCCCACACTTAGGTAAAGAAACGAGAGACGGCATCCTTTTCAGGCCTCCTTCCTCATTGGCTTGGAGTCAGCCTTGTAGCTAAGCAACCTCCATTGGATAGGGCACTACTCTACGGGGTCAGTGGGGGATACGCTCTGCTGAAGCCATTTGCAAGGCTACGTGGATGCTACGACAGCCGACCCGCCTCAGATGGGTTGTCTGTCTTCCCTCCCTAGACTCCCCTCCCCCCTTTCGCTTGGCTGTAACAGCGCTGTGTTCAAACAAAGAGTCCTGGTAGCCATTTTTTTTTTTGCCCAGTAATAATGCGGAGGATGCCAGATACAAAGAGAAACAAACAAAACAAAACGCACCTGTTAGAGGTCCCCCACACGGCCCCCATTTTTGGCTAGATGCAGACATGCGTATGGTTTAATTTTTGAAAGTTAAGGGATATTCCAGCTGCACGTGGAGCTTAATATAAATCCGCCTGTCAAAGTGACAACAAACGCAACAGAAACGATCTTCCCCCCTCCCTCTTTAAAAGAGAAGGGTGGTAATAAGACTGTGGTCAGAGAGACACTTACACGGGAGTAAACACCGCTGATTGAACGGTGGGGTGCAGTTCTGAGTAAACATGGCTAGGGTAGGTCTGCAGGCAGCATTTTTGATGTGCTGGGAAATTCCGCAGAGCTAGGATTCTAAGAACACTCAGAGCCCAATCCTATGCTTGTCTACTCAGAAGTAAGTCTCATTATAGTCAATGGGGTTTACTCCCAGGGAAATGTGGATTGGATTGTAGCTTAATTTGGGAACAAGACCTACTGAACCCAGTGGGAATTTCTGCCTTTCGTGATTCTTTTTTTTGGGGGGGGGCGAGAAACATGCAAATAGTCCCAGCTTCTGTATCATTCCCCACCCCCAAGTTTCTCCGGGCTGGTGACTGACCTAAGAGAATGTTTTATACACTGATTTTGATAGCGGATCCGGCCAAAGTTCACGAGTTTGGAGTAAATAGTTAAAATAGTAAAAAGCAGAGACCTATCCGCACGGTTCCTCAGAAGTAAGCCCCCAGTGTGCAGGGAAACTTGTTTTCAAGCAAGCCTGAGCCGTAGATCAGGCTGCAGGTGACATCGAGCTATATTCTATACTGGTTTATTAACTCAGAAGCGAGTTCCACCGACCGGACATACCCTTAGCTAAGTATGCGTAGGATTAGAGTTATATCAGTTAGTTGCCTATTTATTTGTTTACTGGATTGCTGAGACTGATATTTCTCCCGTGGAAATACAGTAAATAGGACCCAACTTTAACTGGATATTGTTTTTAGTGGTGTCCCAGCCCACCAGATGTTTGGACTGGGATTTTGGGTTCTCACCAGTTCGAACTCTACCCAAGAGTTTCAGAACTGGTGAGGCATCGCAGTATTAACAGAATATTATTACTACTACTACTACCACCACCACCACCTTCGTTGACGTCGTCATCATCAGGTTAGCATAATTAATTAGTATAGTGCTCTACGGAGTAATTAAAGGACGGCAGGGATTCCCCCCCCCCCCGCAGGAGCTTACAATACAAAAGTATTCGGCGGGAGGAGGGACAACCAAAGGTGCGGGAAGGGAGGGAGGGAGGAGCCAGCCAGCCAGCCTCTGCTTGGAACACAATAAAACGTCTTGGCGAAGTTTGTTCCGTTCAAAATCTCGGGGTGGGTAGATCTTTCCATTCAAATAAATGCGAAGAGGCCTGGGTCCTGGACAGAGTCTTCTGCAAGCTCCTATGACATGCTGTGCTCTTGGACAAAATTCAGAAAGCTATTCAGTTGTGAATCCATCCATTCATTCGTGAACCAAGGCGTGCAGACCCTTCTGAGAATATACGTTCGTCCCGACAACAAATCCTGTATTTTAATGTCCTCAGGCGCAGTATTTATTTATTTTATGCAATTGCCCTGCTTAAATAAACCTCACGGCTTTCCCTCCTGGATTCCCGAGTTATGCGGTTTGTCACGTGGTCGCCTCTCGGCGAGAAAGGAGACCTTGTCCGGTTGAGAACGTTTACAGTACACACTTACAGGACAATCGTTACTCATGGCTTGCTTACTTAGAAGGAAGTCCCATAGAGTTCCATGGAGCTTATTCCCAAGTGAGTGAGTATAGGATCACAGCCTACCCACCCTGCCCAATTCATCGCTGAAACAACAGCTTGGTTTTAAACAACTTGGTGTTACGTTGATTGGCACACGGATCCCAAATTTGGAAGATTTAATTGAAATCAGGGGACAAACACAGAGCCCAGTCCTATGCATGCCTACTCTGAAGTAAGTTCGGCTATATAATAGTCCATAGAGCTTACTTCCAGGGAAGTGTGGATAGGATTGCAGCCACGGTATGTTTAGGATCTGGATATTCACATAGTAATTCGGCAGGGTTAGCTTGAATCCAACAGGCCATATTAATCCAGTGGCTCAGAAGGAAATCTGTTCAACTTTTGAAAGTAGAACTGCAATTATGGGGTGTCCCACGCATGGCACTCTTTGCTTCTGAAACTGGTTTTCTGTTCAAAAAAAAGTTTTATACTGGAATATTAATTCTTCTTAAATGTAGTGGTGATTGGGATTGGAAAAACTGATCCATTAAGCGGGACTGTTCTCCAGAATCACTAACTGCAGATAATGTGGATCTTCTGTCTGAGAGCTAATTATCTCCACTTTACAGCATTGCTTGTAAGGTTCTAAAACAATTGAACGCAACTTTTTGGCTGCAATCCTCTACACCAGCCCTTCCAAACCTGGGGGTTGGGACCCCCAAGCGGGTTGCAAACTGATTTTCAGGGGGTCACAAAGAGTTTGGGGCAGCCATCTTAAAGAGCTGGGCACCACCAGGGGCGTAGCGTGCCTTGCCCGCGCCCAGGGCAAGGCACGCGTTGTGCCCACGCCATGACATCACGACGCCTTGTGTCATGATGTCAGTGACAGGCGGGGCTTCCATGCATGTCCCTCAGCTTCAATTGAAGCCGGGGAGACGCATGGATGCTCTCCCAGCCGGGGACTCCCCCAGAGCACAGAGAGCTCACGCCAGAGCGGCTTGAGTCAGCACGCGCCCTTTCTGCACAGGCCGCTCTGCCGCGAGCTCTCTGTGCTCTAGAGGAGTCGCCCAGAGCACAAAGAGCTCGCAGCAGAGCGGCCTGCGCAGAAAGGGCGCGCGCCGACTCGGAGCCGCTCTGGCATGAGCTCTCTGTGCTCTGGGTGACTCGAGCGGCTCGGAGCGCGGCAGGGGGGACGCGGGGGGCATGCCAACGGCACCCCCTGCCTTATGGCGCCCCAGGGCTAGTGCCCTATGCTGCCATACCCTCCCTCTGCCTCTGGGCACCACCATCTTGGAAGCTTCATTTTGGTTAGGGAAAATGCTTCTCCATTAAACTGCCACTTCCTCAATGCTTCTGGCTGTGTGGGAAATTAGCCTTGCTGTGGGCTCATCTTGGTGTGTGCATATACATGTGATGAAGTCTTGTCTGGGTCTCTTACCCAGGGCCAGCTCTAGCAGTGGCGGGCCCCCCACTCACCAAGAAGAGCTCTGTTCTGCCACCAAAGCATGGCATGTGGAAGTAGTTGGTGGTGATATCATAACATGGCCCATTTTGGGCTGGTCAGAGGCAGGTGGGAGAGACCAAGGTAAAGCTGCTCTGCTCACCCCACTGACTTACAGCCCATAGAGATCCTAGCTGCAGCCACAGGCAATTTGCTCACCCTGCTAGTGTGGGGGGCCCCCTGAAGCTCGGGGCCCAATGTGACAACATTGGTCACATTGGCTTAAAGCCAGCCCTGCTCTTACCTAGCAGGCCTTTCATGTTCATGGCTTGGTGAGTCTCAGCACAAGGGGAAAAGGAACTTAAAATACTCTGATTATCTATAATTTACCTTTACCAGCAATAGCAGAGAGAATCTACAACGCCTTCTGTGCAATGTTCTCAGTGCTAAGTTAATCACTGAACTCAGAACTCAAACATCACTTAGATACAAAGCATTCAGAACATTCTAAAAAGGGTGCAGAGTTCTTTCAACTTTTAAAAAGTATGATTTATTAAAAACAATGACTTTGTATCCTGCTTAATGACATCTGGCCCTAGATCATATCTAAAAAGGGAGTCCCAGTGCAAAAAAGGTTGGAAGCCACTGCTCTACACACTTTCCTGGGAGCAAGCCCCAATGAGCACAATGGGACTTACTTCTGAGTAGACATGTGTGTGCTCTTGGTTCTGTCCAGAAGAACTCCTTCATTGCTGTCACCATCATTTTATGGCAAGCGGCAACTGATAATTTCCAAACTTCTGCTTCATCCTGAGCCCCCAAACCAAATGCAAGATATTTTTTTTCTTGGCCAATAAGGAATATTTACCCTTCCTTTCAGTGAAAGCCTATGCATGCCTACTCAGAAGTCAGTCCTATTATGTTCAATGGGGCTTACTCTAAGGAAAGTATGTAGGGGATTGCAGCCCTAGTCTCTTTGTTAACAAACATTGCTCGCTTCATTACTTTCCCCTCAGGAATAGTCACCTATACTGCAATATTTTCTTGAATAAGGCGATATATTTAGAACACGTTTATTTCAATTAAATTTTATTTTAAAATAAGCTGCTCAAAACAATAAAGGGAACACTTACACAACACATCCGAGATCTGAGTGAATGAAATATTCCTATTAAATACTTTGTTCCTGACATAGTTGAATGTGCTGACAACAAAATCACACAACAATCATCAATGGAAATCACGTTTATTAACCCATTGAGGTCTGGGCTTGGTGTCATACTCAAAATTGAAGTGGAAAAACACACTACAGGCTGATCCAACTTCGATGTAATGTCCATAAAGCAAGTCAAAACGAGGCTCAGTAGTGTGTGTGGCCTCCACGTGCCTGTATGACCTCCCTACAACGCCTGGGCATGCTCCTGATGAGGTGGCGGATAGTCTCCTGAGGGATCGCCTCCCAGACCTGGACTAAAGCATCCGCCAACTCCTGGACAGTCTGTGATGCAACGTGGCACTGGTGGATGGAGCAAGACATGATGTCCCAGATGTGCTCAATTGGATTCAGGTCTGGGGAACGGGCGGGCCAGTCCATAGCATCAATGCCTTCATCTTGCAGGAACTGCTGACACACTCCAGCCACATGAGGTCTAGCATTGTCTTGCATTAGGAGGAACCCAGGGCCAACCGCGCCAGCATATGGTCTCACAAGGGGTCTGAGGATCTCATCTCGGTACCTCATGGCAGTCAGGCTACCTCTGGCGAGCACATGGAGGGCTGTGCGGCCCCCCAAAGAAATGCCACCCCACACCATGACTGACCCACTGCCCAACCGGTCATGCTGGAGGATGCTGCCGGCAGCAGAACGTTCTCCCTGGCGTCTCCAGACTCTGTCACGTCTGTCACATGTGCTCAGTGTGAACCTGCTTTCATCTGTGAAGAGCACAGGGTGCCAGTGGCAAGGTTGCCAATCTTGGTGTTCTCTGGCAAATGCCAAACGTGTTTTGCCCCCTCTGTAGGAATGCCACTGCCAAGTAATGCACCACCTTAAACATATGATAGGTAAAAATTGATTGGAATGTATTGAATTTTAAATGTGCTTAGAATAAGGGTATAATAGCACTAGAAGGACACAATGGATTCAAACCTGTAACAATCCCTTAAACCCATTGGGAATAATTGGTTATAATTAGAATATTATAATAACCTAATAAGAATTTAGAGTACATTTTAGTACACTAGCTGTTACATCCTGATTTTATGCCTGCTTGCTAGGAAATAGGTTCTCACTTGCACTCAATAGCACTTATTTCCCAAAATGTGAGCATGGCATGGAAACATCATGGCACCAAGAACTCTTAACATTCCATCCTAATACATCACATGGACTAAATTTCATTAAGAGACTGAAGAAAACAAATGGGCACTGAGTGGTGAAAGGTAAGCACTTTGGGGCACTATGAATATCAAAAGAAGTATTTGGCACAAAAAACTCAACCCTATACCTATACACTAACTTGAGAGTAAGTGCAATTGAACTAAGGCTATGCTCCTATGCATGCTTTCCTGGGAGTAAGCCTCAATGTAGTCAGCAGGGTTTACTTCCAAGTAGTCATGCCTGGGATTGCCCCCATGAGTAGAACAGATGTTCCAATGATCAGCCATAGGCCCGATGAACTCAGTAGAACTTCTTTTCACTACACATGCTTAGGATGTGATGCAATATTTTCCTGATGCACATCAAAACAGATCTGATCCAATGCTTTAACAGCCCTGTCCTCTTGTCAGCATGATCACTCAGAAGTGACAGCATTTTCAGTGGGACATCGTTTTTCCAAGGAAGTATATTTAGGGTGGCAGCTTCAGTTGACTGAGACTTCAGAATCCAGATTTGCAGCCGGCCTGCTGGCAAGCCTGAGTCTGTCCTTTGTATACTGTCTAGCTTGCAAGCTGCTCCTCCGAGACCACTGTGGTGCTGGCACTGCTGGTGGGGTTGGAACAACGATGGCTGCAGCAGCGTTGGCAAGGGCCAGGGAGCTAACGGATGGATGGTTACGACAAGTTTGTGCAACTGGGGAGCAAACAGCACGAGAAAATAAATTCCAAGTCATTTAGCACAGCAATGAAACAACCAAAAAAGGCTCTTGGAAGGAGGCAGCCTTTGCCAAATACTCTTGAACCACATTCATTCAGAATATGCCAGGGAGCTTAGTCAAATCTGGCAGGCCGATGTGTAAATAATTCCTTCCCATAAAGTTATTTACCTAGGAAGGGGAGGAGGGATAATTTCTTTGTGCATGTGTGCACTTAAATCCACCAAGTGAATTATTTCTCAGCTGAGCTTGGAAAAGGACAGAAAGAGAAGAAGACAGTTCTCCTAACCCTCCTCCCATGGCTTTGTTCTATTATATACATTTATCAGAATTGAGAGGCAAAGTTTTTCATAGGCTGTCTCACTTCAGGTTGAAGGGCAGTGCCTGCCTTAGGAGCTGTGGGGCCCAATGCAAACATTTTTGCAGGACCCCCTGTTCCGCCAAATTCCCTCCTGGGCCTCCCCAAGGTCCCCAGTGCCCACACCAGGCTAACTAGTTTCCCCTCCAGAAACTAGTTATTCCCCACAATAACCTTACCTTCCTTTATCCAGTCCAGCAATCCATCCAGTTCATCCAATAGCCCTGCAGACAGCCAGTTCAGCACTCCATCAGTCAGTCCCAATCCATTCATCCAGCACATACCCAGGTTTTAACTTACTGCCCCTGCCTCCAACTTTATACTGAGGCCAGCCAATCAGTGTCTGTTGTTGGGCAGACTTTACCATCAGCCACACCCATCTGCACCTGTGCTAACCTCCCTTCCTAGCCAAGGGCCTCATCAGCCTGCAGCTTTGCTCCTGCTGCAAGCAAAGACCTTGGGAGTTAACCCTGTAATCCCTGGCTAGTCTGGAATAAGGGGCCATTGCTGATACTATTCCCTATCTCCTCAGCCGTATCTCCTGCCTTTTCCAATACAGAGGACGAGGTAGAGGGGGGAGTGTCAGGGCAAGGGAGAGATGGTGGGTGTGACAGAAGGTGAGGGTGAGCAAGAGATGGCGGAAGCAACAGAGGGTGAGGGAGAGATAAGAACATAAGAAGAGCCCTGCTGGATCAGGCCAAAGGCCCATCTAGTCCAGCTTCCTGTATCTCACAGCGGCCCCACCAGGTGCCCCAGGGAGGCATGAGACAACAAGGTGCTTGGATCCTGTTGCCACTCCCTTGCACCCAGTACTCTGAAGTAGCCTACTACTAATGTAAGGAGGTTACAACCCATCATTGCCTATAGCCCACGATGGATTTTTCTTCCAGAAATCTGTCCAATCCCCTCTTAAAGGCATCTAGGCCAGATGCCATCACCACTTCCTGTGGCAAAGAGTTCCACAAATTAACTACCCACTGGGTAAAAAAGTACTTCCTTTTATCTGTTTTAACTCTCCCAATCCTCAGTTTTAGCGGATGCCCCCTGGTTCTGGTGTTTTGAGAGAGGGAAAAGAACATCCCTCTATCGACTCTATCCCTTCCGTGCATTATTTTGTATGTCTCAATCATGTCCCCTCTCAGGCGCCTTTTTTCTAGGCTGAAGAGCCCCAAACGCTGCAGTCTTTCTTCATAAGGGAGGTGCCCCACCCCCATAATCATTTTCATCGCTCTCTTCTGCACCTTTTCCAACTTGTCCTTTTTTGAGGTGTGGTGACCAGAACTGTACACTATATTATCATGCCTTACCATCGATTTGTACTATGGCATGATAATATAGGCTGTTTTATTCTCAACCCCTTTTCTAATTACCCCAAGCATGGAATTGGCCTTCTTAATTGCAGGAGTGACTGAGGCAGGAGTGATGGCAGGAGTGACAGAGGGTGAGCGAGAGATTTGAAGTTGCCATTTTACTGCTGTGTGGGTGTGGCTGCAGGCACCCCCCAATGTTGAACTTAAGTTGGCTCCCTTGCCTAGGAGCCTGAATATTGTCCACATGGCATTGGAAGCAGAAGAGAGCCATTTTAAAATCCACCATACATACTAACTACCTAATGTGAGTTGTATGCTGGAACAAACATGACCCCTGCAGTTGTATTCCTATGTATGTTTACTTAAGAATTAGATTCGTTTAATTCTTACTTTTGAGTTAAAATGGGATGACTCAAGCTGCGATTCATAGTCACCTATGAGAAGGCCCTGTGACTGTATGATGTTTTTGCTCAAAGGCCACCCAGAAAGTCAGGGTCGTGTGGTGTGATGTGGGAGTGGGTGGGGGTGGAAGGTGAGGCAAAACCTGAGGATGTTGCCGGGGGAGGGGCAAAATGCTAAGTTTTGTAAGAGCCTGAGTTTATGTGGAAAGTGGTCCCTCCCCCCTTCAGAGCCATTTGCAGCTCAGAGGCTCAAGCTGCGAATGGCTCCGAAGGCAAGGGGTAGGGGCTGCTTTACAGAGGAGCTCAGATTCCTGCAAAATTTTGCTCTTCTCCTTCTGTAAAATTCTCCTCTTAGCATTTTGCCAAGTCCATGGGACACGCACCCCCCGCCCCCAGTCCATGGCTGATATCACGGGATTTGAATTCATGTCCGCAAACTACACTGAGACGCCAACCCTATGCGCACTTTCCTGGGAGTAACCTCCATTGAACACAAAGGAATTTACTGCTGAGTGGACATGCTGTAGGCTTCCAGTTCTGGCATCTGCGCGGCCTCCGACTCGACTCGTGTGTGTTCACTTTTTTTTAAGAACACCCGGAAGCCGCTGGCTTGGGTTTCCTTCCAGCGTTTGCCAATAATTAAATGCCGATGAAAGCTCTTGGCAAGCGTTTCCTGGCGCACCCGGTAGAGGAGAGCTGAACAAAGCAAGGGAAGGAACAATGGCCCCAAGTCAGCGGCCTCCATTCCGTCCGTCGGCTGCGCGTCTTTGTGCGGCCACGTGGCAGGCTGCACATTCGTGCGCTGCCTGTCTCCAGCCTCTCTGTGAGAAGCCGCGATACGAGATCGTGGCCAGGCCTGAGTGAGTTGGGTCCAAACTGCTTTCAGGAGAACGGAATGGTGCGTTAATTACTGGACAAGCAACGGATCTCCTCATTATTACCGATGGAAAGAGTTTGCGGGCGGGGAGGACGCGGGAGGGTTCTGTTTGAGCTCATCAATCACGCCGCGTGTGCACTTTTCACTCGGCAGCGGTCTCGCCGCCTTCCCCGGCAGTTCGGATCCAGCTGGTATTTCACCGGAGAGGAGGCCAGCCAACCTGGGCCGCGTGACTTCTGGGCTGCCAGCGAGGAAGGTGGAACTGGAGCCTTCTGGTTACAAAAAGGGGCCAAAGGGAGGGAAACGTATGCTGGTTAGAAGGCATCGCCCGAGTGACTGTCTTCAACGTCTGCTCCTGTAACTCTCCACCAGCTTACCTCAAATCACCTTCCAGCGAGTAGAAGGGCTGGAGTCGCATGCTGTGAGAAGAGAGATTCAAAATATGTGTGGTCCTATTATGGGTAAGGAGCATCCTCCGAAATTGAATCTTCTTTAAAAAAAAAAAAATCACCCACAATACCCCTGCAAAGGCCTTAGTGCTCATCATCTTCAGCACTTTTTGAAACCTATGGACACTTCCAGGATTCAGTTTCCAGGACTCAGTGTGGCCAGACCCCAACAGAACCAACTGAGAAGCAAGGGTTAAGCTGCTCTGTCCCACCTGCTGTCCAAAAGGAAGATAAGCGAAGCTGGGGTAAACACAACAGTTACAACAGCCAGGTTCACACATTGCTGAATGCTAGATAGCCAGCTCTCACCTCTCACCTTTTTCCAAAAGCTACAACATTTGAAAGTTGTAGAGCATGGTTGAGCTGCTGGCACTGCCTGAAGCTAAGCAGGAGAATCTGTGGATTGTTTCTAGATGGGAGATGGATGACAAGCTGCAGTACCTGTAATGGCAGAACAGAATCGCTGTGGAGCTGATTACTCACCGCAAGTGAGAGTTGCGGGGGAGTGTGTGAGAAGGCCAGCTGGCAAAAGAACGGAATACCACCTTGAAGACCTGTCCAGGCTTGACTTGCGATTGCCTGCTGAGGCTTGATGGCCCGCAGCCAAAGGAGAGAACCACACTGTGAAGGCAACATCTGGGCCTGAGGATTGGCAGATCACAACAATACTGTATATTTGTAAAAAACCCATTAAAAAAATGGTGGTTAGACTAGCCTGTGTATGTAAACTGTCTTGGGCATTTGCTTCGGCATGGGAAAGGATGGTATAAATTCTTCAAATAAATACAATAAAAATAAATAAACTTTCATTCTTCCAGAGGATTTCATGCCTCCTGATCAAGCTCCTCACACTTTCAGACATTTCCACAAGCAAAACAACCACACAGCCCTCCCCCTTTCCAGAATCCCTTCTTCACAAAGTTTCAATATGGTTGCTCTAGGTGCTTCACAACCCACCTGAAATTGGCCCGTGACCTACTAGTGAGTCCCAACCCACAGTTTGTTTGATTGTAAGGAAATGTATGCTTTGAAGTATTCCATAATATGACATTTCCAGTTCCATCACATCCCAAAGACATGGTCACTCAGAGTTCCACCAACTCTCAGATCTTCCAAATACTCCTCTCTTGTACTTTACAGATTCATGTACACTATTCAGGAAGTAACATTTTATTTAACTGCTTACAAAAAATTAAATGTTCTCATTTCAAATCTGAGTTTTCTTCTCCATTTCTTTCTCTGCTTCTCCCTCTCCCCTCCCCCCACCCCAGGATTTTCAATGCTTCTTTTCAAAAACAGGAGACATGATTTAGGGAGATGTATCACATCTTCCATTTTCAAAATTACAGGATCTGATAAAAGAGAATGTACACAAATTCTTTAAAACTTCCGTGAATTAGGACTCTCCATAAGGTAGTCTACTTCCCCATCAAAACGTTTGCCATAATGTCTACAGTATTACTTTTCATATTAATAACATAAGATGATCCCCATTGGATCAAGCCAAGGGCTCATCTAGTTCAGCTTCCTGTATTTCACAGTGGCCCTTTGTGGGAGCCTCTGGAAGCACTAAAGACAAGATACCTGTAACCTGTTGCCTTTTCTTTCAGAAAGAGATTACCTCTAAAGCTTAAAGGTTGCCTACAGTCATCAAAACCTTTGATGGAAGTTTCCTCCATAAATGTGTTCAATCTTTTTTTAAGCACATCTAGGTCTGGTGCTATCACAATGCCCTGTGGCAAGGAATTCCACAAACTAACTATGCATTGGGTAAAGTTGTATTTTCTCTTATTTGCTCTAACTCTCTCACCAATCAATTTTAGGAGATGTTTCCTGGTGTTTGTGTTGTGTAAGAGGGAAAAGAACTTCTATCTATCCACTATCCATTGCATGCATAATTTGATGTTTCAGTCTTGTACCACCCCTCAGGAAGTGGCTTAACTAAGGGGGGGGGCAGAAGGTACATTTCCCCAAATACCATGCTTTGAGGGGGTGTCAAGAGCAACTTCTACGGGCCTCAGAAGGCCTCTGACAGGCCTTTTCGGCAAAAACCAGAAGTACCTTTTGGAGGCCTCCAGAAAGACCTCTGAGGCCTGGTGTGGATGCAACAATGTTGTATGGGGATAATTTGTGTGCCCCGAGGTGCTGGATGCATTAGCTATGCCACTGTTCTCAGGTGCCTTTTTTGTAGACTGAAACCCCCAAACGCTGTAGCCTTTCCTTGTAAGGGAGGTACCCCAGCAAACTAATCATTTTAGTCGCTTCCTTCTGCATCTTTTTCCTTTCCACTATGTCCTTTTTGAGATGTGACAACCAGACACAACACTCCAAATGTGGCCTCACCATCAATTTGTACAATGACAAAATAATTTTGGCTGTTATATTCTGAATCCCTTTTTATATGATCCTGAGCATGGAGTTGGCTGCTTTTACAGCTGCTGCACACTGGGGTTCACACTTTCATTGAGCAGTCCACCACCACCCCAAGATCTCTCTCCTGTTCCATCACAGACAATTCAGAACCATCAGTGTGTATGTGAAATTTTGATTTCTTGCCCCAATGTGCATCACTTTATACTTACAGCAGATCTGTCACTTTGCCGCCCATCCCTCCAGTTTGGAGAGATATTTGGATGTTCTGTTTGGATATTTTACCCATCTGGCTGTTCACTTATTATGAGACCGTCTAAACTAGAAAAAAAAACACCCTTATTTTCATTTAATGGTGTATTAATGTTTAAACATTAAACAGTTTAACACAGGTTCAAGAAAACATACACCAAAAAATCTTACTATTCTCCCATTCACCCCACACCATCCTTAAGATATACTTCTAAGCTCTATTATTGACATTCCATTCCCATATCCTCTACCAAATTAGGAAAAAAAGAGAAGGTAAAACAGGTGAGAGAGAGAGAGAGAGAGAGAGAGAGAGAGAGAGAGAGAGAGAGAGAGAGAGAAGGTGGTTGTATGTATACCACAACTAGAAAATTTCAACAGACCCTTTAGCATACACATGAAATCACTGTACTACTTCCCAAACCTTATTTCAGTCATGCCCACAACAATAATAGGGAATGAAACAGAAGTATTCACTATGACTTCCCCTTTGCATGAGTAGTACTTTCCTTTTGTCCCAACCCTATCTGGGGTAGTAGCATCCCTAGAGGGGGGCAGAGCATTACGTTTTCCAAGGTGCCTTACCTTGCCATGTAAACTGCTCTTCTCTCTTGCTGCTGTAATCATTCCAGGCTGTGAAGGCTACACAGAGGCGTCTCTCCTCTTCATTGCTTCCGCCATCCGGAATGGCTACAATGGCGAGGGAGAGGAGTGGTTTGCATGGCAAGGTAAGGCACCCTGCCTTAATTTAGTGCTCTGCCTCTCCTCGAAGGCAGGTGCTGGGCCCAGATAGGGTTGGGCCAAAAGGCTTAGAACCCCACCCCCTTGTCTGATCCTTCCACTAATGGAACTGTTGATGGAAGGCCTGGGCCGCTGATGTGGTATCTGCTGTGACAGGGTGCATAACAGGACCCCAGTGTGAATGGCTGGAGACAGAGAGCACCAATCATTGCCTGTGCCTGTATTGGCAGTGGGGGTGGGAGGGGAAGAATCCAGGCAGGTACTGGGGCCAGCCAGGGGCCTATGGGGGAGGACAGGAGTGGATAGCAGCAGCAGCAGCTCTGCTGGTATCCTGAGCTCCCTTCCTGGCTTCCAGGAAGCCCATGTTGTGTTGTTCAGAGGCAAGGGGTGGGCAGAAGGGCCCAACACAAAGCTGCTCCACTTGCCCTGCTTAATAACTACCTTGGACCCACTTGCAACACCCAAAGGCTGAGTAGGCCCATTGGGGAACATGGCATGTCAGAGTAGGTAAGTAAAACATTCTTTTACTTACCTGTTCATCATGTTACTGTTCCCAGCTGGCCTACAGCATGAAGTGGAGCCCACACCAACACAACTGCAAGATAGGTTTGGGCTGTTCTTAAGTTGTAAGTTGTCTTAAGGTTCCTTAATAGATGGTTAGTGAGCCGCCAACCTATGTATACGTATTCCAAGTTAAAACTTCTGTTTCCAATGGGGCTTATTCTATGGAAAGCACTGCCATTGTCAAGTTGTTAGCAGTATGAAAACATAATTGAAAATGTAATTGATTGATAATCAGTTTGATTGGTTAACACCACCACCACTTGATTAATCAACTACAGTACTTGGGCGATAGCCCCGTTATTCAGTCCTTGTCCTAATAGTTCACCCAAACACTGACACAATTATGTACGGATCCAACAGCAGCATGCAGGTTCTTGGAATAGGGTTTGCCAACTGTTGCCACAGCATAAAGTTGCCAAAAATGAGAAAACAGAAGGATTGTAAGTAGATGAACTGATACAATTTATAATAATTGGTGTATGACCACCCATATATTTATACACCATTTTTCAACAAAAGTTTTCGAAGTGGTTTACATAGTGTAACAGCCGGTGCAAGGCCCAGCAACTATCTTCCATCTTGTGGCCCTGTCAGTGATAATCTTTGTGTTTCCCAGCCTGTGGGAGCTGCCTGCATCTTGCTGAGCTGTTCCCATGAGAAGCAAAGAGAAGTTGGACTCAGACCAAGGACCTCAGCCGCTACACTTGCCCAATGTTATAAGAATTGGGCAATCAGACGCATGTCCACCTCAGAACTCCAGGCAATGTTTATGCTTCCTTTAGCTACACCCACTAGATAATCTCTCTCCTTAATGCTGGAAGCATCGCTTACTGGCATCAGCCTGGCCACTTTCTCTTGCACAATTCCTATAAGAAGTCTTTAATGATGAGAACCCAGGCAATGGCCATATTTACAATACATATACTGTATAATTTGCTGTCAGTTAGTCTATTTCTTTCCGCACTGATTAAGCAATAAGTGAGCACCTAGCCTATATAATCTTGCAATAACTTGCCCCGGAGACTTGACTTCCTGGCCCAGGATGCTGCTGTGCTGCTCTGCAAACTCCCTGGTAACACTTTGTAGGTTTTGCTTTGCTTTAGACTTAGGAGAAATAAAGTCCCTTTGCATATTGACTTTGGACTGAGAATATTTCTTCCTCTGATCCCAAAAAGAACTCCGAGAGCGCAATCCTAACCTGGAGTTAAGCCGACACAGTTAGGCCAGCAATGCTTGCCCCAGTGACTTATAGCCCATAGAGATCCTGGCTGCAGCAGCTTGCGATATGCTCACTGTGCTGGTGCAGGGGCCCCCATGTGATGACATTGCTCATGTTGGCTTAAGGCCGGCCCTGCCCACAACAATCCTGAGGGGTAGGTTTGACTCAGGGAACTTTATGACCCAAGTGGGGATTTGAACTCAGGTCTCAGTCCAGCATTACAATAGCACAGCACAATGAATTAAAAAGCCCCCTCTTTTAGTAATTGTTTTCCCTCTTGGACAAATTTGTTAAGCCAGTTAAATCTGCAGGACCAAATCAGACTATGTCAAATTTGCTTGCTGGTGACAGCACAATCCAATGCATAGTCCCACAGAGTTTCAAGCAAGCGTTCACAGAACTGTAATCCTAGGGCTCAAATTCTACTTACTTGGAAGGAAATCCCACTGTAATTGCATGCATACCTACTTGAAAGTAAATCATTTGTGAACTCAGCAGAACCATTTGAATCAAATACGCATAAAGTGATTGGTAGGAATTTCAGGATACTGTATTTCAGATTTGGCACAGGCCTTTACATCACATGTTCCAATAAAAGAGATAACGTGACCTATTTTGCAGCAATGTCCTCATTTTCACCCACCTTGTTTTCCCATGTAATACGAAGGCTGGATTCCAGTAAAAAGGGGAAGGTCCTTGGGGGATCTCGCTCTTTCCATTATATGCCACAAGCAATTTCTCTACCTAAATGCTCTCTATCTTGTGGCCTTTGGTTTCTTTTACTTGCATGACAGTTGAAATCTAGCTCACTGAAAAAACAATGCTCATAGCACCAGAATGACAGCATTGTCTGAAATGAGAGAAAAGTACTGTACATTGAAACTCTGGACCACAGTCCTCAAACCTCTTGATTCACTGGGCCTAATGGAAATACAGTACTTGGAAGTGAAACCTGAAGTCTTGAATGCTAATCACAAAAGTTGGCTTCATTGCCTATAATGTCATATTGACTTGTGCATATTGAGGCTGATCCTTAGCTACTGAAAAGTAAATTCCAACTGAGCAAAATGGGGTTCATGTGATAATGACTGATTCAAGAAGTCTCCGCTGTTCATTACTCTGTTTTCATCCTCCCCTGTCTTCAGGAAGCTCAGAGTGGTGTCCATGGTATTTCCCCTCATTTTATCTTCTCAAAACCCTCTGAAGTAGGTTCATTGCTGAGCAGGGATTTGAATTCAGGTATCTCTGATCTAAGTTCAATCCTCTGGTACAAACATCACTTCTGTTAAAACTCACGCTTTAGGCAAGCCAGTCTCCAGCTCACACCTGCAGATTTTAGTTGTTTGCTATGGGACAGGATTACAGCACAATGACAGTGCTTTGATACAGTAAAGGTCCAATCCTATCCAACTTTCCAGCACTGATGGACCTGCAATGCAGCAACAAGGTAAGGGAACAAATGTTCACAATGCTACATCAGGGTTGGAAAATTGGACAGGATTTAGCCCTAAATCACAATATAAACAGTAATTACATTAGAAAGAAAGTTTAGGATTTCAAGCTTATTTGCTTAAAGTTTATGCTGCAATCCTCTTCACTTTTACTAGGGGTGGAATCTCATTAACCTTGCTGGGATTTACTTCTGAGTAAAGCATGGTGAAGATGCACCCTAACAGCACAAGATTATGCATGACTACATGCATGTCGACTCCCAGGTAAGTGTACAGAGAATTGCAGTCTCAGACTCTCATTTGTCTCCGGTTGCTTCCTCTTAAGTAATCCTATTAGTATGCATAGGTTGTAGCATAATTTGGAGGCTTTACACTGCAGCCACATCCATAAATAATAGGTAGAAATTAACATTCTGCATCTAAAGCATAACTTCACAATAGATATGAATGATGCAGACTGACAACCTGATGTTACAGAATCATAGAGTTGGAAGGGACCTACAAGGTTATCTAGTCAAACCCTCTTCTTTTAGTAGGAAATCCTCCTAGAGCATCTCCAGCAGGTGCCTATCAAGCCTCTGCTTGAAGGTCTCCAGTGAGGGAGAATCCACCACCTTCCTTGGCAATCTACTCCACTGTTGAACCACACTTATTGTCAAGAAATTTTGTTCAGAAGAAAATCCCACTTAAGTTTCATAAGTGTTCATAGGATGGTAGCCTTGGAATGCAATTAGAGTTAGGCTCTCATTGATTACAATGAGACTGACTTCTGAGTAAACATGCAAAGGCTTGTGCTTTTAGTCAAACAGAATTCACTAAAGTTCAGCAATGGAATTTTGTCATGCCGGAGCTCAGTTTCTCCATTGCACTCATTTCACATGCTAGCAAGGTCATGCTCAAAATCCTACAAGCTCGGCTTCAGCAGTATGTGAATCGAGAACTACCAGATGTACAAGCTGGTTTCCGAAGAGGCAGAGGAACTAGAGATCAAATTGCCAACCTTCGCTGGATCATGGAGAAAGCAAGAGAGTTCCAGAAAAACATCTACCTCTGCTTCATTGATTATGCTAAAGCCTTTGATTGTGTGGATCACAACAAACTGTGGCAAGTTCTTGAAGAGATGGGAGTTCCAGACCACCTGATCTGCCTTCTGAGAAACCTTTATGCGGGTCAGGAAGCAACAGTTAGAACTGGACATGGAACAACCGACTGGTTTAAAATTGGGAAAGGAGTACGACAAGGCTGTATATTGTCACCCTGCTTATTTAACTTATACGCAGAGTACATCATGAGGAAGGCAGGGCTGGATGACTCACAAGCTGGAATCAAGATTGCTGGGAGAAACATCAACAACCTCAGATATGCAGACGATACCACTCTACTGGCAGAAAGTGAGGAAGACCTAAAGAACCTTTTGATGAGGGTGAAAGAGGAAAGTGCCAAAATTGGTTTGAAGCTCAACATTAAAAAGACTAAGATCATGGCCACCACTCCCATCACTTCCTGGCAAATAGGAGGGGAAGAAATGGAAGCAGTGACAGACTTTATTTTCCTGGGCTCCAAGATCACCGCAGATGGTGACTGCAGCCATGAAATTAAAAGACGTTTACTTCTTGGGAAGAAAGCTATGGTGAACCTAGATAGCTTAATCAAAAGCCGAGACATCACCCTGCCAACAAAGGTTCGCATAGTCAAAGCGATGGTTTTCCCAGTAGCCATGTATGGCTGTGAGAGCTGGACCATAAGAAAGGCAGAGCGTCGAAGAATCGATGCTTTTGAATTATGGTGTTGGAGAAGACTCTTGAGAGTCCCCTGGACTGCAAAGAGATCCAATCGGTCAATTCTCCAGGAAGTCAAGCCTGATTGCTCCCTGGAAGGACAAATGCTGAAGCTGAAGCTCCAATACTTTGGCCACCTGATGAGAAGAGAGGACTCTTTAGAAAAGACCCTCATGCTGGGAAAGATTGAAGGCAAAAGGAGAAGGGGGCGACAGAGGATGAGATGGTTAGATAGTGTCACCGAAGCAATGAATATGAAATTGGGTGAACTCAGGAAGCTAGTGGAGGACAGGGAGGCCTGGCGTGCTGTGGTCCATGGGGTCGCGAAGAGTCGGACACGACTTAGCGACTGAACAACAACAACAAAAGCTCAGTTTAGTGCATGTGAAGTGGCAAGAGAGAGCTCCCAAGTACTGTACGTCTGAAGTACACTCACTGCCAGTGGCGTTTCTACAGGGAGGGCAAAGCTCTAAGTCTTGCAAGAAGCCTTACCTTGCAGTGGAAATCACTCCTCTCCTGCACCGTTTTAGCCAATCTTGGCGTTGCTTACTGGCTACAGCAGCAAGGGAGAGGAGGGATTTACATGACCGGGTAAGGCTTCTTGCAACACTTAGAGCTTTGCCCTCCCTGTAGAAACGCCTCTGCTCACTGCTGAAACAGCCTGCAGTCACAAGGGAAGAGTTTCTACTCCAAGACTTTCAGGGTGCAATCCTAACCTGGAGTTAGGCTGGCACAGTTAGACCAGCAATGTTTGGCTGACACAAGGGCCACCATAAATCGCGTTTAGACCACTCGGAGTCAGGGAGGATGGCGCATGTCTATGTGCTGGCCTCTCTGACTCCAAGAGTGGTCCAAACATACTTTATGGTGTCGTTTGTGCAACCAAACTTTGCTGGCCTAACTGTGCCAGCCTAACTCCAGGTTAGGATTGCACCTTCAATGAGCCCTGGTATCCCTGCATTGTAAAATTAACCATGATTTGCAGTGGCACCATGTTTGGTGTCTACTGTACATTTGAACAGATCTTAAATGTAGCAGTCAAGCAAAGCGAAGATAATTGAGCTGCTCCATTATTGTTTAGAAAACCAGCAAATGAGGATGAGCACTTGGGGAGTGGCAGCAAGAACTCATGTCCAATTTTCTTCTGCCATTGCAGGAAATAAAGTCCCCAACAGGAGAGTACTGAAAGCATTGGAGAGTTCAGCAAAGAAACTGTACCACTCCCAAATCCCCTTCCTCTCTTTCCTGTTATGCCAACTGAAAGTAGTCATTAAGCAACAAGGCTGTTATGATTACCAAGGGAAACGAGGAAGCCCATTAACGGCGGGAGGCCTCGGATTCACTTGCAAGGAAGGACCCACAGAGCACTTACCGGCTGGCGGAGGACCATTAATAGCTTCTCCATAGCGGAGTAAGCGTTGGGGAAATGATCCCGATCTGTGCTGGCTTCCGGATGCTTTCTGCCCCAGCTCCGAGTCTTTGGAAAGCCGGAGTGAAGTGATGCTGTTAAAAGGCAGCGACGCACCTTCCTTGGGAGTCAGTTCCATTGACATCCATAGAGCTTCCTTCGACATCCAGATGGATCGAGGCTCTCAAGGCAGAGAGAGAGAGAGAGAGAGAGAGAGAGAGAGAGAGAGAGAGAGAGA
>JAJKFI010000046.1:485079-570858 GCA_029204185.1 Lerista edwardsae | reverse complement strand
AGAGAGAGAGAGAGAGAGAGAGAGAGAGAGAGAGAGAGAGAGAGAGAGAGAGAGAGAGAGAGAAACTTCGTTTAACTACAGAGGCAGGGGAAATACCGGCGACATTTTCCCCAGAGCGCAAAACTTACTAGCCCCTCACAAAAGTACCTACAAGTAGGAGATGGGAGGCGAAGATGGAAATAAGTCGATTCTTCTTTTCAAGAACACGACAGTTGAGTACGAGGAAGGAAAGCACCAAACGAAGGTCTGGAGCAAAGCAGAGTTTTGGAGGGTTTGTTGGAGAGCTCTCTCCTCCCAGTGCCACGCTATGTATGGAAAGAAGAAGGTGGCATGCCCATAGAAGCGTGCATCGGAGTTGACCAACACAACAAACACGGAACATGCAGGACTGCAAGAGTGTTGCAACTCCAATGGTGGTTGGAAGGGGGGAGAAAGCAGAAGAGTCTGCACCATTTCCAAACCAGAACATGTACCTTTCACTATTGGGTTCACTCACACATCTTGCGTGTTGGACGCGCCCAGACATTGGCGCTGCAGTCAATCACTTGAGCAGGAAGGCGGCAAATCCCACTCAGGCAGATTGGATAGCCTTAAAGCGCATTCTCCGGTACTTGAAAGGGACAAGCACCCATAGGTACCACATCACCCCAAAAGAAGCACTGCAATTGGAAGTTTTTGCAGACAGTGACTTTGGGGGAGATGACACCAGGAGATCTACAACTGGCTATGCCATACGTCTTGGGAATTGCGTGGTAGATTGGGGTTCACACAAACAAAAGACTATTGCGTGTTCGACACTGGAAAGTGAATACACAGCCTTGAGTCTTGTGACCAACTACCTTCACACGCTCAGACAATTGATGTCGGACTTGGATGCTCCACAGGTAAATCCAATCCGAATCTGGATGGACAACCAGTCTGCCATCCAGATTGCTGGGTCAGAACGAGTCCGGATGCACTCTAAACATGTTGACATAAAGCACAAGCATGTCAGAGAAGCTGTTCAGAATGGGGACATTGAAGTGCTTTATTGTTCATCACAAGAGAACATCGCGGACATTCTAACCAAAGCTCTTCCTGCGCCACAGTTCAGACAGGCAGTTCAAATGCTGGACCTGGCGCCAAAGGAAGACTTCCGAGACGAAATGGGGGGGTGTTGCAGTTTCACATCTCACAGTCCAGAACTGGGTGAGACTGGCATTCCGTCTCTCCGTCTCAGAATCAGATAGAGCACCTGTGCGTCCTTCAGCAGGCAGCTTCCCAGCTTGTTAGGGCAACTAGCTTGGACAGTAGTTGTACTCCCTTTCTGATAGTGTAACATAAGCAGGCAGTTTCACACGGGAAGCCCTGGCTGCAAACACTGCACATTCCCATGAGATCATAGTGTTCTAAGGGTCACCCCATTGGGTAAGATGGGGCACAAGGGGTCTTCAGGTATCCACCTACCAGATATACTCTGGCTGCATCCCTTTGTTCTTGTGTAGAAGGAAGTTTTTCACTGTGTGTGCATAAGATGTAAATGCTGCACTGAAACGCCGCCTGCGAGCGGCAAAGACTTCACCGGCTTTCCTAGCCGGCAGACTGAAACTTTTCACCTATCTCACTTTCGCTACAATAAAGAGGCTTTGTTATGGAAATGTGGCGATCGCTTCGTTACTTCGCTTCGGAGCGCTAAGGCAAGCGCTGGAATGGGTCTCCAAGCCCCCAACTCTGCTATTATTCACACAAATTCACAACACTTACTTCCTAGTTAGTTCGCTTGCAAAGAAGGTCTCCTCACTGGGTTGCCTGGCACAGACCTTCACCTCTCAGCTTTCCAAGTCACAAAGTTGACTAAAGTTAGCGCAGCTGCAATCCGGTGCGGAACTCCTCCATAGGAATCCTATGCACACTTATTTGGAAGTAAATCCCATTAACTTTAATGGGACTAGCCTCTGAGTAACGCATAGGCTTGGGCTCTCATTCTTTCCGCAGCCTACACGGAACCCGCTGGCCACAGCACCGGGCTGGTCCTCAGATATTCTGCCAGCGAGCCCCGATGCAGCGACTCTTCTAAACCATTCTAGGGAGGTAATTAAGGAAGTGGACCAGCCCCGGTCTCGCATCCTACTGGGTGTTCTCAGTTCCGCCTGAGGTCCCTGAGCCCCAACCCCGTAAAGATACATGCAGGGAAGGGTCACCATATGATCAAATCACCCCCTCCCACCGGAATCCCCCGCTCCGCATCCCCGACTGACCTCTCTTGCTCGGGTCTCCCTCTCCTCATCCTTCCCCTCCTCCGACGATTGGGCATGACTCGGCAGGTATGACTAAGCAGCGCACCGCCCCCCGCACGGTCTTCTCGGTTGGCAAAGTTGACAGCAAGGATGTCCGAGCCCGGACAGCTGCAGCCCAGGTCGCGCGCCAAGGGCTTGCCCCACGCGAGGCTCCCATTGGCCAGCGGGCAAGCACGTGCCAGCTCCCCTGGCTCTATATTAGGACACTATTTACCTCGCGGCGGCTTTTACAATGGTTGAGAGACGAGCGGGAGAAGCAGGTATCGAGAGCGAAGGCGCCGCCTCCTCCTCCGCCCGCCCAGCTGTGCGCGTCTCCCTCAGGGGCGCGCCATGAACTCCTTCTTGGAGTACCTGGCGCGGGGCGGGGATGGCCCGAGCCTGGTGGGCAAGTTTGGCAGCTCCGAGCCCGGCGGCGTGGCGTTGCGGCCGCCCTGTCCCCTGGCAGCGGGCGGGAAAGGCGCCTACGCGGCTCCCGCCTTCTCTCCGCGCCCGGCGCAACAGCAGCCACCGCTGGCGCCCTGCGCGCTGGCGCCGAGCGCGTTCGCCTCCGAGTACAGCCTGCTGAGCCCTCCTGAGGCGCCCTTCGCGGCCCCCGGCGCCCAAGGCGAGGCAGCAGGCGCGCCAGTGCACTATGCCACGTCCATCTTCTCGGGCGGCGGCGGCGGCGCGTACCTGCAGGTGGACTACAGCCCGCTCGCCCAGGCCTTCCAGCCGCGCGTCAAGGAGGCGCCGCCGCCGCCGCCGCCGCCCTCGGACTTCTGCCCCCAGGCCCGCTCCCCGTCCGCGCTCAGCAGCACCTTCGAGTGGATGAAAGTCAAGAGGCACGCGCCCCCCAGAAGTAAGTGCGCGCCGGGCTCCCTCCCGCCCCGTGGAGCGACGGGGATGCCCAGTGGGCTCGGGGCGCGCAGCAGACTCGCGGGCGCGTTCTCGGAACAACCCCGTCCCGCTCCGAAGTGAGTCCAACGGGGCTGACTCCCCACCCAGTCAGTCCGCGGAGGGTGACAATCTCGGACTCTTCCGGCCTGGAAACGAGTTCCGTTGACTTTCACGGAACTTTCCTCCAAGGCGACCAGAGTGAAAAGTGCTCAGATCTTCGTCACGGGGACGCGCTGAGCTTCACTTTCTTTCTGGCTAGTCTGGCGGAGGCACTAGAGGCTTTCCCGAACTTGGATCGCCTCCGTGTTTACTTTTGAAGCCACGGCCCACGGAAAATGAATGTGGCTGGCTGGCTTCCGTGGAAAGGCGCTTAACCCCCGCCTGTTTCCCTGTGTTCCTGTCCCAAGTGAGACCATCAAAGGCTGCCTTTCCCCACTTTTTCAAGGCATGCTTTGGAATGGCGAATGATAGGTAGCAGATATTCTGCACCTTCATTTCGAACGGGTGCTCTCGTCTCGTGTTTACGCAACTCAAATGCCCACCTTGCCCCGTCCACTCAACCAGTGTTTCTGTTTTGCAGGCAAACTCCCCGGCTATGCATCTTCCAGTCCTTCCAGCGCTGTACGGACCAATTTCAGCACCAAGCAACTGACAGAGCTGGAGAAAGAGTTTCATTTCAATAAGTACCTCACTCGGGCCCGGCGCGTGGAGATCGCCACATCTCTGGGCCTCAATGACAGTCAGGTGAAAATCTGGTTCCAGAATCGGAGGATGAAGCAGAAGAAAAGGGAGAGGGAAGGAATGGTGATCCCTTCTCCGGTGGCCTCTTTTCAGGTGTCGTCCTCGGAGTCGAGCCCCACGCAGCCAGGGGTGCGTTCAGCGCCCTCTTCTCCGGCCGAGGGCTCGCCCTGAAGCTGGGAAGAAACAGCAACTAACTGAAAGCAAAAGTCAGATGTGTGTCAAATGCTGCACATCTTAAGGCAAGGAAAAACAATCATTGCACTTGGGCTTACGCTACTCTAAAAGTCTGGCTTTCTATTGTAATGGATACTGGCTTCTTTATACAGAACTGGTTTCAAGGCACAAATGACATATAATGACTTGTTTACATATTATTTATTGTATTTCAGGGAAAGGTGCTCTTAACTGCTAAACCTTGCTGCTAAACTTTGTTATTGGCCTCGTTGAGCTAATTTACAGTCTGATCCTGCCTTATTTCCTCCAAGTCCCATTGAGTTCGACGGTACTTTGAAGGCCTCAAAGTGGCCCCATCAGTGGGCCCTGGGGGTGGGTGCGAACACATTTTTATGTGTTTGCGTGTGTTTAGAAGGATGCAAAAAAAGTTTTTTCTAAGCAAACCAAAGATTCTAGAGTGATTTGTTAAGAGTGTGCCTACCCTGCCTTTTAGAAATGCTCCTTTAAGAACGTTTGACTTTGATTTGAATGTAACATGAGCCCTAAAAGGCTTCCTACTGCTGCTTCTCCAAGGAGCCTACGCGTCGACACAATCATTAACTAGATAGCAGCGGAGCTATCAGTGGATAACGAGATTACTTTTCCTTTTCAAAGGCCAACGTGGAATCCTAATGCACTTGTTGTCAGAAAGTTCTGTCCTAATCTGTGAAACTTCTTTCAGTGAAAGTTCTTTTAAACGATGTGTATTTAGGAACAGGCATCGGTGTAATCAATGTTTTGTCTAGTTTTTGTATTTCTATTTATTTCTCAAATATAGGTTTTTATTTTTGTATTGAAAATCTAGAGAACAAAGTTAAGAGTAATGTGCAGCAAAGCAAAGAGTCCTATGGGTTTGTCTTTCCCTGCGTATAATCAAAAGCGAGTTTTTGATTATACAGTAATTTGGGTAAGCCACGTGCCCCTGGGTTCACTTTTATCCGTTTAACTCGGCTAAACAAAACAAGTATGGCTCCTCCAAGAGCCAGCAGGGTCATTTCTTTTAAAAGCTAGGGATTTAAAAAGCTTGCATGGCAATCCATAAAAAGAGCAAAATCATATTTCAGAGCCGGGACTACGAAGAGTGGCCTGAGAAAGGGGCACCTTCCTGCAGTTGATTATCTTTGTCTGACTGCAAGTTGGAGTCCTCCTGACCAAGACCTTCTGGTCTCAGTCCTTGCCAGTTAGCCATTCAGTTCAAGTAAGTGAGATTGCAATCCTATACACACTTTCCTGAAATTAAGCCCCATTGAACACAATGAGACTTACTTCCGAGTAGATGTGCATAGGATTGTGTCCTGAACGTGAAAGAGAAAGACGGATTGATATCCTGCCTTAACACCTTTTTGAGAAGCCAAAAACGCTTATTGAAACACGAGAATAAGGCACCGTGTCTCAGGTAATGGTGTAATTCGGGCGTCTCATTCTGTTGTGAGCCATTTTAACTAAAGATAATGACTGTAAGTGAAATTGAAGAATAAATCTTGCTTGGGAAGCCTTTCTACACTGTTTGGTTATACTGTTCGCTGTTGTGGAGATCATTTAAATGCAACTGTGTGTGTTTTAACAACTCTGTGCCAAATGGTTTAAAATACGAGGAACCCTACGATGAGCTCAGTATTTCACTGACCTCCAAACGCCCCTGCCGGAGCTCTTGAATATGACAATCCCTCCCCACCCCCACATCTTCCCCAAGGAGATAGTTAATGTTTCCTTCCTTCCCATGAGGTAAGGGAACAGATACGGCCGCTCTGTTACTACAAATCGAAATAAATAACTCCTGTAAGGAAGTTCTTGGCTATAAGCTTGACTTCCCTGTCAACAGAAATAAATACTGTAACTTTAAATCCAAGGGTTGGACTGGAGTTTGTAGTTCCATGCAGACTGACTTGGAAAGAAGTCCCAACTAAGCAGAGTGAAAAACCTACTTCTGAGTAAACATTCAGAGGCTCGCGAGGCATATGGATGGCGATTAGCAGGGAAACGTTTTGCTAATAACCTTAAACTCACTCTAAAACCGTAGCTAGAGGGTAGAAGTGCGTTTGATCTCTTGGCTACACCCACGTTTGAGAGAACACGTGTACAATCTGCCAGGACCCTCCCCCCCCCCCAAAGCTCCACCTTTAATATCTGGGAGCAGCAAGTATCGTTGTTGGAAAGATGTTGGATGATCTGACGAATTCTTTTGGTTTTTCATTCGTGCCGTGTGATCGTATACCTATTTTCTCAAAAGTCAGAGGTGCGTTTACTCCCCAGTAAGTATGCGGATAACATTGCAGCCTCTTGCTTCTTTAAATGTATACTATCTAATCGGTTGTCCTGATGCGCGCTCAAAGCTATCCACCGAAAGTGCACTGTTTGAATTATATAGCGAGAGACAACAACTAACGGAGAGTGTTTTAATGCAGGGTTTGGAGGAGGAGAGTTTATACATCAGCTGCAGTGCTTTCATCTAGTAGTAGTAGGCCCTGGAAGGAAGACAGGGTCAGGCAGAGTTCATGCTATAAGTGGGAGGGACTCCCTCTTTTGCTCTAGCCAGTATTTCTGCAATCTGTGATTCCATAGTGAGGCCCAAGGCTCTGAGAGGTAGGAGCACAGGGTGAAGAGACACTCTGGTTACAATCCTATGCAGTCTTATGTGGTTGTAAGCCCTAAGAAAGGAATACAATTAGATCAGACGTGCCAGAGTCAGACTGCAAGAGCAATGCTTATGATATTGCAGGGAGAGTCTTGGGCCACTTTTAAAGCCTTATTGTTGCATAAGTCTGATGTACTAGAACCCACCTTGTCACAGGAATAAAGTGTTTCTTTCCATCAGTAGAGTTGGACAGGCATGGTGTGGGATCATGTACCCAGTGGGGCTAAAAAGCTATGAAATGCAAGGGATTCAGTGCATGACATGTATATGCATTCCTCAGAAGTACACAGCACATAGACCATTCACAACAGTGACCACATGCTACTGAGCTGTTCATCAGCCCTTTGGAATTATGACTTTCCATATATCAGAAAGAACACAATGGTGGAAATTACAAATCCAATATGACATGCAGTTCACCTTTGCCTAGTGGTTCCCCCACCCTGGTGAGGGTAATCAGCTATGGGAGTGCTGCTTCCTCATAATGGGGCAATATATTAGTTACCTAACTCATGCAAAGGAGATGCCTCTTAGTCAATGTGTTTCCTATAAATCTTACTTATCCTATTTTGCATCCTGCTTATCTTCCAAAAAGTAAGGGCAGCATAGGTGGGTCTATTCCATTTTATGGCTGCAAGGCCTCTGAGGATGGTGAGAACAAAGGAAGGGTTTGAATGTTGGCTTTCGTAAGCCACAATTCCAGCTACTGTACCACACTGGATTGCCATTTGAAAGAACTTAAGGCTGCAATCTGGTGCACGCTAACATGGGAGGAAATGCCACTGAACTCGGTGGGATTTGCTTCTCAATATACATGTGTAGGTATGTCCAGTAGTTATGGTCCAGCAGGGCTGCCCCAAAATCTCCTAGTGCTGAGGCTGCAATCCTAGCTACCCTTACCTGGGAGGAAGCCCCATTGTCTGTAATGGGATTTGCTTCTGAGTCAACATGCAAAAATCTGGGCTTTGTGGTGGTGTAACAAATGCTGTAACCTTTACTTGGTGATGTACTAACCTCTGCTCCCCTTGCACGCTTGTCTTCCACACTTCTGTCTCCCTCTTCCTTTTCTAATCCAGGGAGTGGGAGAAGGAAGATCTGTGGAGGTGGGTGGGTGGATGGAAATTGGCGACCCCTGGTGCCAGTCTGCTGCCTGAGGCAACCACCAGTTGGCCTCATGGACAGGCTGTTCCTGTGTCCAGCAAAATACTTTGGGTTGACAACAGACATTCCTTTAGCAGCTTAATGATTCTTTTATCCATCATCATGCAATTCCAAGGTGAAAATGAACAATGAGGTGCCATTAGAAATAGCCTGTTCTGTACAGGGGAACAAAAACAAAGACACACATATGCACATGGACACCCTACCTGGCTGTACCTTCTAGGAATCTGGTGTCCGGAATGCTACAGTCAGGCTTTTAGGGGAAAATAGTAGAGCAAAAAAAAAAGGGGGGGTTGTTTTTCATGGTTGCAATGGTAATTATATCTGTAAATAGTTTTGATAAGCTTATAGCTCTACAATACAGCCCTCCCCCACAGACAGAAGCAAGTACCACCTGCTGGGGCTCCTAATCTAACCAGATTGCAATTCACCAATCTAACCTAATCTCACTGTTATCCAAAATACTGTTTATTGTAATGACAATAAACAGAAATTTTTGTATAATTAATCTTTCTAATAAGTGCTGGGCTAAAATACCACAGTGGAATGTCTAATTAAGCCAAATTCTGTTGCCATACAGTAGGGTTCTACCTTGTGGCACTGAAAAGGACTTCGGTGATAACTCAGCAGATCCCTTTGCTGCATCTGCAGGGTTTGGTAAAATGTCTTGCACTGGCCTTGTCCTTGGTCCCCAGGTCTCAATGCCTTCTCTGTTTCATTATAAAGTATTTTGCATCTGCCCTTTGGCTCAATGGATCTTTCATCAGATCTCTCCTATTGCTTACAGCCAAATATTCCTTACTACCCTTAAAGCAATAGATTTGTCATTTGTTGTGTGGTTCTTATGCAGCAGGCAGCTGGGCATATAGGAAATGGTGAGAAAGGGTAGACATGATGATCTCTGCACACAAAAATACAGCTCCCGTACAAAGTGCCCTCCTTATCAGTTTTTTGTGGTTGCCTATTAATAAAGTCTGCCCTCAGCATCCTGCGCAAGCAGTGCGTTAGGGTAAGGTAGGAAAATATAAGATCCCAGTAAAATTCTAGGCCCCCTCCCTTGGTTCCTGGGCCCCCTTTTTACAGAGGGACTAGGATATAAATTGGGACGTGGTGGCGCAGCGAGTTAATCCGCTGTCGCTGGGCTTTCGACCGCAAGGTTGGGAGTTCGAGACTGCGTGACGGAGTGAGCTCCCGTTGCTTGTCCCAGCTCCTGCCAACCTAGCAGTTCGAAAGCACCTAAAATGCAAGTAGATAAATAGGAACCACTTTGGTGGGAAGGTAACGGCGTTCCGTGCGCTACGGCGTAGAATCATGCTGGCCACCATGATCGGACAAAAACGCCGGCTCACAGGCTTTGAAACGGAGATGAGCACCGCCCCCTACAGTCGGTCACGACTAGACCATTCGGTCGTGGGGAAACCTTTACCTTTTAGGATATAAATTACCTTCTCTACCCCACTCTCCTGAGCCCTGCTTACAAGCAGCACACCGGGTATGAATTGCAGTAAGTTATGCAGTGGGTGGAAGACACAAAAATTTCTAGGAAAACCAAGAGTAATTGCCAGTAGCTGAATATTTGTGAAATGAATTAGGAGGCAACTTTCTTATATACATCAAAACAATTATTAATCGTTGAAATTGATCTTGTTTCTGTCGGGTCTCTGAATGGCTAAATAAATAGTGTGGGAACTGAATTGTTCTTTCCCTTCTCGTCAAGAATGAAATGGGCTATCTGCAGAGCCTTAGAGAACCTGTTCATGGCTTCTGCTTTGCTTTTCTGTAGCTTCCAAGGCCAGTGTCGGCCACTTACATCGCACACGCACCATGCAGGAGTTCATGGGTCAGGTCTCATATTAAGATATTATCACAGGGCCGGCCTTAAGCCAATGTGACCAATGGTGTCATATTGGGTCCCGCACATTGGGGGGGGCACACCAGCATAGCAAGCAGATCCCCTGATGCTGCAGCCAAGATCTCTATGGGCTGTAGTTCAGTGGGGCAAGCAGAGGAGCTTTACTTTGGGCCCTCCCACCTGCCCCTGTCTCCGAATGGCCAAAAATGGGCTCCTGGAAGCAGTTGGCAGTGATGTCATCATGTCACCACTAACTATTTCCAGGAGCCGTGTGTGGCACCACAAGCACTTTTCTTGGTGAGTGGGGCTCCTGCAAGGAGGGTGAGGCCCCCACAGAAATGCCCTGCATTGGGCCCTACCGGTCCTAGAGCCAGCCCTGCCTTATCATCATATAAAGTGGGTCCTTCAGTGTAAGCTTATGTGAGTGGTATGAAATGGAGACACGGAAGAAAATCAACTTATAACCACGGACAAACCTTCAAAAAGGGTAGTTAAGTGCTGTTTGTGCATCTTCCATCCAGTTCAGTGATCTTGTGTAAGAGGACAATCTGCTAGACTGTGCCCAGCATTTAAACAGGACTTTTAATGAGAAGAATATTCCGCAGCCCAAGTGTTGCTCAGACCTCACAGTAATTTGTGAGTGTGGTCATTATGAGTGTTCCCATTGTATGCATTGAGGTGCTAAGGCTGAGCTATACTGTAGTCACTTGCCCAGGGCCACCCAGTGAGCTGAGGCTGAGCAGTACATCTGGGAAAGAGTCTTACAGCATGCCAGACCCTTTATAATGATTTTTTCTCGTGTCATATATTTTCCTGAATAAACAGATACACATGTTGACCTTGTAGTGGGGAACAGCTCTATATCCATCAAAGTGACACAGCCCAAATATTGAGATTTACTTGCAAATTAAGACCAAGCCAACCAGCTTTTCTACAGCTGCCTGAAAAGAGAGAAGAGAGGTATTTTCTACACTGAGCACTTATTATTAAGTATAATTTCTTCCCATGTGATGCAGGCAATTTAATGAGGCCTTATTTTCTGATGAACAATCTGAGTATAAGTGTTAGCTACTGCTCCTTTGCATTATTCTGTCAGCAAGGGGCCCAGAGGAATGAGATAATGCAACTCATGTGCCAATTCCTGAATAATTAAATAAAAATGCCTGTAATATATATGGGCATACACATGAGACAAATAAATGATAGATAAGGTCTAAACATCCATTCATACAACATTAAGCCCAGCAGTTGGGTGCCGCATATGTTCAACTGATGCCAAACAGTTGGAAACAGGTTGTAGGTTATGATGCAAGGAATAAAGGAATGATTCAAAATTCTCTCTGGAATCCGAACAGACAAGCCTTCCACCTTCCTCTGACTGAATTCTCAGATTTCCTATTCTGTAAGGCTTAGGCTGCAATCCTATACACACTTTCCTGAGAGTAAGCCCCACTGAACACAATTCAGTGTTCAATGAATAAAAGTGCAGGATTGCGTTTTTAGTTGTTTAGCCTTATTTTCCCCATCCTTTCTTTTAAAATCTATTTTATCTTAAGAGATTTTTTTTGTATATTATCTGGTTACTCTGGGGACGTATAGATTCACAGCCATTTTAAATAGGAAAGCATATGAAAGAGGATGATAGATTTAGCAAAACAATCCCGCAGTTGTATTAAGGAAGTAAACCAGGGCAGCAGAAATTATAACCCCTTTCTTGTATAAGTACAGCACATCCCATTAGTATCAATTGAACCAAGCACATCTTTATAATAGTCAAGCAAATACGTATAAAAATGAGTTTAATGTCTGATTGAAACCGTTCATATATATTATATAAGGGGTAATCAGGTCCAGGTCTCTTTCTCTATCCTCCCCAGCCCTCCCTCCATCTTGGGGATCCCTAAGAGTTTTGTGTCTGGCGGATCTTCTGCCATGACCCATCACCCTTCCCCTCACAACCATTTCAAGAACTTGACAAAATGGACGTCAGAAGATTGGGCAAAGGGAAGACAACCAAAGTAAGAAGAAAGACATCCCAACCTCCATCTAAACGTGCCACTGCGCCATGAAGATTAACGCCTGTGCCAGAAAACACCATCAGAATGCACATGAACCTTATATAGTGTTTCTTTGTCTGTATAGTTATCTTAATCAAGATGTCCCCACATATCCCCCTTAGTCCTTATGTCATGCATCCTTCCCAGTATCACCCATTGAAACCTCTTTTGACTGTAGGGTGTTTCCAAACCCTTTGTCTACCTCTCACTTATTGTCTTAGCCTTCAGCTGTCTTATCCCAGTGATTAACCTCCTTATCACCGTGGTGCCATACCCACATTTCATTGATTATCATAAATCTCCCTTTGCTCAACCTGGGGGGGGGGGTGGAGAGCTGAGAGCAACCAATCAAAAGCCATAATGTCCCAAACAACCAATCAGGGTCCCCAAAATTCCAGATCCACCAATAATCCAGCCTACAATAATCAAGTGTATGTTATTGGTTGTTTGTGTGTATCCCCATTTACATGACAAACTGTATAAATGTCTATTGCAATTGTGTATCATTACACAGGTCCATGTCATTTTTTCTGCATGGTATGCTGCTTGCATCCTGTTGCAGTAAAACTATTTTTCTTTGGAAACATCAAAGTCCAGCTGGCATTCTTTTCATTGACTTCCAACTTTTGGGAAGGTTTGCTTTGGGAAGGTTTGGCTTTGGGAGGATCTGGCTTTAACTTTCACAGGAGAAAAACGCATGCTGGGAAAACGAAACCTCAATCGGGCAGGCTTCTGCCTCTTTCCTTAAAGGGACAGAAGTATCAGGGGGAATCTCTTTCTTTGCAGGGTGATTTCCACACAACATATAGAAAACGTTCCCCTCCCCTGGTGCAGTTGTTGGTCTTTCATATAATTAAAAAATCCCATTGTGCTTCCCCATAACAATGCAATATTAAGATCTATGGAAATTTTGGCACTGGTTTGGGTATGGAGTTCTAAATCCCCTACTCCCCATAATTTGCAGCAATTATAGTTCTGTAGCTTCTGTGAAAGAGGAGGAAGAGTTTTGACAGACTAAGAAGACAAATGCATGAATTGATGGATTAGCAGAAGACAGAGTGATAGGAAGTAAAAGAGAAAGCTGATGATATAGGGATGGATGGGAAGAAGGCTGTTGTCTCCCTCCATACATGCCTAAGTTTCTCCAGGGACATCTTGCCCACAATTTGAGAACCTTTACATAGAATTACAACTGAGTATTCTATAATATAACATTGATTACAGAAATCACATTGTCTAAAGGTACTTAAGTAACAAAATGGCAAAAGAATCTATGTGGGGAGAAGCAACTGCAAGATGACTGACACATTTGCTTTTAATGTGGTTCCTCCCCAAGTCCATCTCTTCATCTGGGATAAGTGTTCTTTTCAAAGGAGGAAAAACAATGTAAACGACACAAATTTACTAGACCTTCTCCAAAGGAAACTGTGTCACAACCCAATCCTGTGCAGGTTTACTCAGAAATAAGTACCACTGTGTTCAATGAGCTTTACTCCTGGGAAAGCGCACATTTGTTTGCAGCCTTACAGCACAAGCCTATACCTGTCTACCCAGAAGTAGGTCCCAGCACTAGGATATGGGCCTCACCAGTATCAGCAACTCAAAACACATGAAAGAACATGAAGCTAAAATAGTAAGGTGCAAACTACCACTACCAGTCCCGTCCCCCCCCACCATCCCTGAGGTGTTACTTATGTTATATGTTCTGGTGGGTTTTTGAAAGCCAATTTGGGAACCAATAATGGCTGAAAAGTGACAAATTTGTTTGTTACTTTTTAAACCATTTGTTCCTTATATTTGAGATGTGTCAAACCAAGATTAGTTGGTTTTGAGAGTTTGCATCATGAGAGTTTGCAGATAATATTTGATTCTGAAATGCTTTGTGCTATTTACCCTCTAAAGGGGCTCTCCTTCAAAGGCTCTCTCTGTCCCAAGTTAAAGGGATAGCAGCTTGATGGCGAGCCTTCTCTGTAGCGGCTCGACAAATATGGAATTCCCTACCAGAAGAATTAGGAACTACACACTCTCACATGGCGTTTCAAAGAGGGCTCAAATCGTATCTATTTTGTATGGCCTTTGGATGATGGTTGGCTATCTGCCCTCTGTCCCGCTGGTATACTGTAATATTTCGTTTACTCCTCTGGTCAATTGTTTCCCACCCTCCAAAGGGCCTGATGAAGAGAGAGAGAGTTGGGTCTCAATTTATTTTTGAACGTTCTCTGTGTTCATGTTCAATGTTTTTTAAATATTTTTAATGAGTTTTACTTATTGTGGTTACATTGTACCTTTTTGTTCTCCAAAGCCGTGTTGGGCATTTGCTTCAGCATTACATGGGAAAGGTAGGGTTTACATTCTTCAAATAAATAAATATTTGAATAACGTAATTGCATTTGGCAATGTGCAGAGCACTTTTGATGATTCAGACTACTTTATATACATTATCTTAGGAAAGGCTAAGCATTTTAGTGACCATCTTAGCAACATCTGCTTTTCTGTCTACTAAGAAATTTCATACCTAAATCCATTATTAGACACATTTCCCTGGAAATAAGTTTCATTGTTTTCAGCACAACAGCAAAAGAATATATGTAGATTTGGGTGTATGCCATGTTCTGTAATACAGATTGAGCCTAATTGTGGATTTTATATCCATGGATTTGGCTCAACCAAATTCTGCTCAACCTGAAGCCTCTAAAGGCAACCAGAGTTGCGCTTCACCGGGCCTCATAATGCCTTATAAGGCATTAAAAAAACGACTTGCAGTTTTGCCAAAAAACTGGAAGTTGTGCTTTTCTGCTTAAATGGCTATTCTGAGGTAGATGCTCACAGCCTCAGCAGGCCTCAGCAAGCACTCCGGACCCAACCATGCTTTGGTTGGATTCAGAAGGGGTGTGTGCAGTGATGTCATGCAGGGGGTACGCGGGGATACGCAAGTACCGGTTTCTAGGATTATAGCTGGCCCCGCCCATTCGCCCGCCCACTCGTCGACTCCGCCCTCTGCAACGTTTGAATTTCCTGCATGTTTGAGTTACCTGCATGTTCTCAGAGCCAGGTAGGCAGGCAGGCAGCGAGCGGAGCCTTTCCTTTCCTTGCCACTGAAAAATGAGTTGCTCTGGGGTTTTAACATGATGCCAGGCCTCCTTAACATGTTCTGGGGGTGCTGTGGAATACTGTTGCAACTGTTGGGTCAGTTTAAAATATCTGAGGCCTCAAAAAGGGCTTTTTCATGTCACTTCCTGCCACGACATCACTTCTGGCTTATGACATCACTTCCGGTGGGCGGGTCCCAACACGTGCCAATCAAAAGTGAGTACCTGTTCTTAAATCATTTAGATGACACCACTGTGTGTGTGTGTGTGTGTGTGTGTGTGTGTGTGTGAGAGAGAGAGAGAGAGAGAGAGAGAGAGAGAGAGAGAGAAATCTGCAGGTTTAATTACCTGTGGATTTTTTTTTTTATTCACAAGGATTCCGGGAACTGAATCTTCATAGATAAAAAAGCCCCACCTTTTACATATAGTATACATATTAACTGATGTTCTGATGTTTTACATATAGTATACATATTAACTGTTTTATGTACTGATGTTCTGGGGTTACATAATTGAATCCCTTCTTTACTTGTATTCCCTGAGCTAAACTAAACAGATCCATGTGTTGCATACACTTAAAGCTGCCCTTTTGACAATTTGTATTCACTAGCCTTGGTGTTGACCTGCTGTTGACCTTGTCTTAAAGGGAAGTACCTTTCTGAATAAGGGAAAGTTTAAAATTGCTGTACTTCAGCACTGTAACCATGATTAAAAGTGTGTGCCACAACAACACCCATCATTTCTTTTGTGTGAGGCAGTTTCTGGCCATTTACGATACATCAACAGCTTCCCGTGTGAGATAGCTAATAAAAGGGGAATCGTAGCTAACCAAGCAGATTTTTATTAATTAGTGTGCAGTAAGAATCAGTCTATGTTAATATATACTGGACACTTTAAAAATGAGATGATTTTTACTAGTTCCATGACCTTTTAGAAAGATTTATGGTATGATACATAAATCACTCATAGTTTCAGCCAAAAGAAGCCAAAGGGTGGCCTACAAAGTTGGGCTCCTGACTACTGTGGATAGATAGATACTGTTTTCTTGGCTAGATGAATGGACGTCCCTTGGAAACTACAGATGCCATTTAAAAAATGTTATGTCCTCTCAATAGACCATTTTTTAAAGTGGATAGAAACAATCAGGGCATCTTACTCCACATCGCAAGGAGCCAACAAACTGGGATTTTTTTTGGGGGGGGGCAGATGGGGGCTGGTGCATTTGCAGATATATAGGTATGGGGAGTGATGTGAAAGTTATTTGAAAATAGAAACATGTCCTGAAATATTTGGAAGTCATTCCTATCCTGTGTGGGATATATGCATTAATTTTTTTTTAACTTTAGCCACAAAAAGCCCTTTAAAGCTTTTTATTTTCAACTTACGTTGATTGCTCATGATGCTATTGCTATGCTAACACAGCTGGACAGCCTGTCTGGCTATATGCTATGCAAGCAAAGGTTTAACTCCCATTTTTAAAAAAAAGTTTTAAAATTTCTTTTTTTTAAAGAAATTCATTGGCTTTGTTCACATTTATATTTCTTGTTGTTCTAAGGCATTCCAACATGCCTGTTTTCAGAGAGTAATGGGGTGCAAAAGAGCAATTTTAAAAATCTGAAGCTGGATCATTTCAGTTACAGTGCTTGCTGTCTTCACCTGTAATGGTTTCTAGCAAATTTCTGCATCATCAAATTGTAGCGAGAAAGATGGTCCACTGACATGATCTGCAAGTCTAGCTTTTGTTTGTGTGAATAGTTAAAGGCCAAGAGCAAGCCAAAACAGTCTTTCATTCCTTGTGGGAAAATAACACTTGGCCCTTTTGGCTCCTGGGTGCTCCTATTTTTGTTATATTCTTATAGCAATGAAACCTAAATATTTAGACTGCTTATTTTGTCAAATCTTAGGATGTACTGTATGTATGCTCTAATAGTCTATTCAGGGATCCTGGGAAATTTATGAGAAGGGTGACCAGGGGTCTCTAAAAGACAATTCTCAGAATCCACACCAAACTGTCATTCCCAAGATTCTTTGTGGAAACTCATAATAGTTAAAAAAAAATGTACCTATAATGACTGCCTGCCCAGTTCAATCAAAGCATCTGAATTTGTCAATCCAGCTATAAAACTGGTACAAATTCAGAGCCCAAACCTATGCATATCTACTCTGAAGTCCCATTATAGTCAATGAGGCTTACCCCAAGGTAAGTGCGGGTAGATTTGCAGCCTCAGGGTCCAATCCTGTCCAATTTTCTAGCACAGGCGCTGCCACAGTGCAGCTCCGAGATAAGGAAACAAACGTTTCCATAACTTGAGGAGGCCTCTGTGGCCTCTTGTGACTCCTCCACTGCAGGATGCGGCACAAATCCCATAGGCTTGGTTGCACTGTCACTGGAAAATTGGATAGAATTGGGCCCTCTTACACACATAGCAACCTGTAGGAGTCATATGCTCCTGAATTGGTGCTCTCTGCAGCTGAAGGGGTCAAAGCATATGGTATGTTCTGTTTGCTTCCTAGAGATTAATGCTGGATTAATTTTGTGTTAGGAATAAAAAGTATTTGCTTTATTCATTGATGCGCTGATTGCTTCTGAATCCAAAAAGAACCACTGCCCTCTGGCAATACACTTATCCATCAAGATCAAGAGCTTGTAGGAGATGGAGGGAAGGAGGCTTCTTGATCTGGCCTCAGGCACATGTTGAACAGGCAGGTAGCTTTTTGGAGAACAGGAATAGTCTTACAGAGATGATGAGAAATCTGCCACTACTGTCCTCTGAGCCGGGGTTGATGTGTGCTGCAGAATGAAGAAGGTGACAGAATGTTGAGGGGGCAGAAGTATGACTTCAGACTGTTGGTGTATCTATTTTAATATTGATACATTAAATCAATGCCTCCCTAGTCGGCTTGTTGCTAGAGTGTCTTTTACAGCTGGCGCTGACTGCAGCAGTCAGCATCAGCAGAATGCATGTTCTGCTGCCACCTGGCCCCATTAGGATTGGACTAGATTACTCTGAGCTTTCCTCTAATTTTATTCTTAGAACTATCCTGTGTGGTAAGTTAGGTTGAATACATTGACTGGCTTCACAACTGAACAGGGATTTGAAACCAGGCCTGCCTGGCCCAATGTGCTTTCCTGATCACTTTTCCACAATCGCCCCTTATATGCGAGTAGTGTAAGGCTGACGCCCAATACAGGCTTATCTGGGAGAAGGTCCTACTGCACTTAATGGGACTTTCTTCTGAGTAGATGTGCATAGAAATTGAGCATACCCTACTTATCTCAGCAGGATAGATGTTCATAAATCTACTCTCACGGTCTGTCCCAGTGTGTAGTCTCAGTACATACTGAACATTTTAAATGAGTCAGTATCTGAAATAATAAATCTCATAACTCTGATCAGATTATAAAAAGATCAGCAACTCAGATCAGAAGTGTTGTTTCAGTTCCTTATGATTGTCAACAGTTAGATCCTGGGGCAGGTCCTGGGGCACCTGGTGGGCCGCTGTGAGATACAGGAAGCTGGACAAGATGGGCATTTGGTCTGATCCAGTAGGGCTCTTCTTATGTTCTTATGTTCTAGATCGGGGATGGGCAATGTGGGGCACACAAGCTACCCTGTAGCTTGTGGGCAGGACTGGCCTTAAGCCAATGTGACCAATGTTGTCACATTGGGCCCTGTGCTTTGGGGCCCCCCTGCACCAGCAGAATGAGCTTATCGCCTGCAGCAGCTGGAATCCGATGGGATGTAAGTCAGTGGGGTGAACAGAGCAGCTTTACTTTGGGCCCCACCACCTGCCCAAACAGTCCAAAATGGGCCTTCTGGAAGCAGTTGGGGGTGACAACATCATGCCAGCACCAATTATTTCCAAGTGCTGCACTTTGTATGAGGCACCACAAGTGTTCCTTTTTGGGAGTGGGGCTTGGAGGTGCTACCATGCTACCTGGGGGAAGGGGAAAAACAATCCCTTTTTTCCCCCTGGCATAGCAGCCTTGATGGGACTACTTGAAGCTGCACTGCTGAAATCAGCAGGCAACTTTGAGTGGCTGAATTGGGATCGCCCAGGCTGGGGACAGAGCTTGGACAGGGATCCAAAGGCTGGATCTTGGTTCCACCTCCCTCCCTGCCCCGTTCTGCCCTTCCCCCAACCCTGTTACATCTCCCACCTCACTCCCAAGAGTCCCTGAGTTAGCCTAAGAAAGCTGGCCTTACCTTTGGGCCTCTGGGCCCAGGCAACGTGCACTGGCCTAACTCCTCTGTGAATGGCACAGACGTACTTTACGGTTCATTTGCAACCTGCCTAGGACTTGCCTACACCAGAGGTTAGGATTGTGAATCATTTTAAGTACCTCGTGTGTATCCAATGGTTGCCTACTCCTGAGTTAGATTGATAAGGTGGTCATGTAGTAGACATCAACATCTAGATGCATCTGAAGCTGGCTAACATTTTCTTCAGCAAACGTTGTGGTAGAAAAAAAAATTGTCTCATTTCTATTAACAAAATTCATCTTCTGAAGCTACAACAGGATCCTGGGTTTGGGTACATCCCTGAAATGCAGGCTATTAGTAGTAGAAATGCAAACTGTACTTTTCACGAGCTTTTCAACATAATCACCCACTCCTAAGTTGTTGATTCATATCCCCATTCTAGAGTCTCACAGGGACTGCTGCCGTGGCGGCCAGTGGCCGGGCGGCCAGCATCACTGCCGCCGTCCCCCCAGAGGCCAGTGCACAGGGCATTTGCCCCCTTACCCCCCTCAGCCCTGCCATTGTTATAGAGTTCTATATAAACATTCCCAACAACTTAATTTTGGCCTGGCTCACTTTATTCTGTGTGACGATACTGAAATGATTAGGATCCACTTGTGGACTACTATTGCTATAACTGATTCTTAGATTCACTGAGAGCCATATACTACCTCCAGCACTTTCATCATGCTGATTAGCACAGCAGTATATCGGAAAACCATATAGGAGTTAATGAACATCATAGTAAAATTAGATTCTGACTGCTGAATGTGCACTGCTTGACATCAAGTGACATAATTTATTCTTGCTAAAAATCCCTGAAAAAGAACAGAAATGAGGTAACGTGTCAGATTAATTTGATAGTTCCCGTATCAAGTGGATCTATCATCCTATAAGTTATTGCACCTTGGTAGTTTTCCTGTTTCCATTTTGCACTCCCACCCCTTGCTTATCAAAGATTTAAATTAGAAATGGTGAGCCGTTGGCTAAAAAGGAGGATGTTGATGGTAAAGATTGTGACACACGATTCCTGTCTCATGAAGAATGCGAGGCCGTTTATTATGTCTTTTGTCAGTCACTGTAGAAAATCAGCTGTAAGATATTATCAGCTAGAGAAATGTCCTTTTTCTTTGTGTCAGATCTGGAAAGGCAAACGTTTAATTCATGTGCTCAAGATCCTGAGTGTCAATTTGAGAATAAAACTCCTGTCAGGTGTTCAGGTCCAAGGACAGGCAAGGATCTTGGGCAGACAGCAAACAGTGAAGCAGAAATCACACAGACTGACATCTCAGACAGCCTGAAGGCAACTCCTGAAAACAAATATTCTGGTATCTGAATGGATTTCAGGGATGGAAATGGGGGACGACGGATGGACAGACAGGCAAAACAAGCAGTTTTTGATTGACTTGGGGCACAACCTGGTCCAAAAGCTCCTACAGGTTGAGCATTCCTTATCTAGACTGCTGGGGAAGGGAAGGTGTCTGGATTTTGGATTTTTCTGGGTTTTGGAATAATTGCATAACTTTAATGAGAAATGCTTCCTCTTGCTCTTTTCACTGTTACTCATTAGGGTGTTTTCTACCCTCTTTGACATTTTTCAACAACGACACACACCACAGAGCAGAGAACAGAATTTACAGTCTGTAGGTGGGAATGAGCATAAGCTGTCTAATGTTCACACTACAGAAATTCTTTTTAAAGTCTTGGACAAAAATATTTGGACCAGGGTGAACTGGGCCCAGGAGGTGAACTGGTGGGGATGGCAGCAGACTCTGCCGCTGTATCCTAGGCTCCCTCCTCAGCTGGGAAACCTGACATGGTCTCCTCGGTTGTGCACTTGCTCAAATGTGGATATAGATCTGAGTAGATCAATTGGGGTCGCTGTAGGTTGGCATGGGGTAAGGGAATGTTTGTGCAAAATAGTCCGGCATTCACCTCAATGATGCCTGAAGGCTAGACAGATCAATCCATCAATCATATTTATATACTGCTTTTCAACAAAAGTTCACAAAGCAGTTTACAGGCAAAAAATAATTATAAAGTTAAATGGCTCCCTGTCCCAAAAGGGCTCACAATCTAAAAAAAACCTAAAACTAAAAATGCAGAACACCCCCCAGCATCAGCCACTAGAAAAGACATTGCACAGGGGTGAAGAGGGACAGTTACTCTCCCCCTGCTCAGTGCAAGAGGAACACCACTTGAAATCAATCAATCAATAGTATTTATATACTGCTTTACAACACAAAGTTCACAAAGTGGTTTACATGCTAATCATAATAATGAAGTTAAATGGTTCCCTGTCCCAAAGGGCTCACAGTCTACAAAATGCAAAACACCACCAGCAACAGCCACTAGAAAAGACACTGTGCAGGGGTGAAGAGGGACAATTGCTCTCCCCCTGCTAAATATAAGAGGAACACCACTTGAAAAAGTGCCTCTTGCCCAGTTAGCAAATGGCAGACATTACCTAGGACTCTGACTCAGGAGTCAGAGGCTACCCCCACCCCACAATGTTTCTTTCAAAATGTTTCTTTCTAATATTAAATTTGAACAGGTAGTGGGTCATGGCTTCACGGCAAATCTTGTTTAGCCCAGCTCCAGGGGGTCTGGGAAGGTGCCTCAAATATCCAACTGCATCTTCCATTGGAGCAACAGGTAGTAGAGATGGTGGGCTTCCTGACAGTGTCAGGATTTCATTGCCTGCCAAAGACAAAGTGCTGCTCAAAGAGCAGAGTGAACCCAAGGATAAATGTTTTTGACAAAGTAGATTGGCATCTGTTGGACGCAAAGGTATACCATGCATCAGAACTCCAACTCACTGACAAGCGGAAATGAAGTAGAGCTGAGCATTTGTAGAGAGGTTTCTTCCAGTGCACATGCACCCTCCTAAGAACCCATAATACTATGCCATGAGTTGTGAAATGGGGCTTATCCAGTGGTGGAATTCAGCCAGTTCTCACCTATTCTGCAGAACCGGTTGCTAATTTTAGGTTGGGAGAGGGAAGAAAGGCAGCGGCCACCCTGAAGGACATAGAACTGGTTGTTAATTTATTTGAATCCCACCACTGGGCTTATCACTCCAGTTACAGGAAGTGATATCAGGGCTGATGTAGCCACCAAAGGGATCAAAACATGGCACTCATAATGCTTGTATGATGCCATATCCCCCACATAAGAACATAAGAAGAGCCCTGCTGGATCAGGCCAAAGGCCCATCTAGTCCAGCTTCCTGTATCTCACAGCGGCACACCAGGTGCCCCAGGGAGGCATGAGACAACAAGATGCTTGCATCCTGTTGCCACTCCCTTGCACCCGGTACATGTACAAGGAAAGCAGTGGGTCTAAGGTTTACGCTGTGGGCTCTCTGTGAGTGCATCAAAAAAGGATACTGGCTGCCACTTCCCTCCTGCATCCTTCTTCTTCCTGCAGAAAATCTTTCAGAACACTTTCTGTAGTTTATGACAGAGTAGATCAATAATGCTGCAAAGATGAGACAAAGGACCATGTGAACTGATGTGAGAAAGTGAGGAAACCAGAGGACCCGCCACTACCCCTGAGAGGCTGCTCACCAGACCCTACCTCATTCTTTGTTGAGCACTTGTTGTGGGGCCACAGGCCTGTGACACAAATGGGAAAAGCATAAAACATTGAGGACGAGTGGGGAGGCAGGATATCTGGTCTTCCTTCCTTTTGAATTCATATGTTGTTATTTGTCAGTCACAGACTGCCACATACATTCCCCTGCTGTTCAATTCTTGGGGGATTCTCCAGATTTGGGGGCAACCTCATTTGGGGGAGGTTTCCTTCCATATGGGCTATCTTTGGGTGGTGGCAATGTGAGCCACCTTTTCCCTATTCACTCCCAGGTAAAAAGGTGAAGCAGGAAGATAGGTGTTAGTCATTGATTGTTGGGTACTCCACTGGCCAGGCCCTTCTCTATTCTGTTACTTATGTGAATAGTCCTAGGGTCTGAACCTGAGGAGTTCTGGCAACGCTCCTTCATGGTCCTTAGGTCTAGGCCAAAAAGCTGGTTGTAACATTCAGAAGAGAACAGGTTCAGGGTGCAATCCCAAGCTGTGCTGGAACAGCGAGGCCTGCGGGTCTGCGCTGTATCCAGTGCAACCTGGGAGTGCTCAGGAGCCTCCCCAGGACAAGGGCATATTTGCACCCTTGCCCCAGGAGAGGCTGCAGCCTCCCCTATGGGCCCCTCAGATCTGTACCTGCTGTATAGCAGGTGCACAGCAGAGGATGCCTTGTGGTCCAAATCAGGGCTGCATGGCCTGAGGACAGAGGCTTGGATGCGGCCTAATGATCCCCCATAAATCTACCGCTGCACACTGTAATTTCCTCCTGAGATGATTAGCCTTCACGACCAGTGAGCAAGCTGGAGCCACAATGTTTCTTTCTATCTTGAGTCTAGTCGCAACCAATACCTGGAACTGTTCAGCTGTAAACATAATAAATCTAGTGATGTACACATACGCAGTCACTTTCTAGCCACAGGGTCAGTACAGTACATAGTCACTTTGGGGTAGATATCTGTGTGGCACCAGGGTTTATTTTTGGTCTGCTTGTCCCACTATCCTATCACCAGTTTATGAACCCCCAAAGTCATATGGTAGCTGAAAAACTGGACGCCTCTTGAACCCATTCACAAATAAACCAATGGCCAGCTACTTCTCTTCCAAGGTACTTCCTAAAAATCACCTTACAAAAATGTCACCTTTGGTTACAAAAATGTCTGAGAGTCCGATCCTGAGGGCCCTATCACTGGTGGTACATACATAAAAAGGTAAAGGTTTCCCCACGACTGAATGGTCTAGTCGTGACCGACTGTAGGGGGCGGGGCTCATCTCCATTTCAAAGCCTGTAGAGCCGATGTTTTGTCCTAGGACAAGCTTCCGTGGTCATGTGGCCGGCATGGCTATACGCCATAGCGCATGGAACGCTGTTCCCTTCCCACCAAAGTGGTCCCTATTTATCTACTTGCAATTAGGTGCTTTCGAACTGCTAGGTTGGCAGGAGCTCACTCCATTGCGCAGTCTTGAACTCCCAACCTTGTGGTCGGAGAGCCCAGCAACAGCGGATTAACCTGCTGCACCACCACGTCCCATACGCACCACAGGCTAAAAATGTTGTGAATGTACAATCCACAGCTGAATTGGAATTCAATGAACACATGATGTGTCATATGAGCACAGTGCGCCCCACTCACCCAAATGTTGGGAAATGCTATGCCCAGAACATTCCCTAATTTAGCAGAAAATGGAGCAGTCTCTACTTAATTAATGTGTGTGCATTGGGGTCCCTTTGCACACAGTTGAGCCACCAGGATAAAAGACTCAGCAGAAATGTCACAATTTATACAATCCATATATGATACTTCATTTCAGCAGCTTATAATTTAGGTTAAAAAAATACTGTATAAGACATAAAGACTGAGTGGATGATAAACCTTTCTGCAATATACAGAAAGTTACCATCCATAAGGTCACATACCACTTCTGATGGTAGATACAACCTGAGGTGAAATTCCCATAAAATCTTTCATTAAATTGCCGCCGCCACCCCCCCCCCCACTTCATTGAGAGCTGCAAGATTAGGCCAGAGATAATGACTAGTTCACTGTGGAAATATACTGAGAGAGAGCCACGTTGAAATTAGATCTAGACAATGTAGTAATGAAAAGCACTGGCCAATATTGTAACGGATGAGGATATTTATCATAATTCTGTTCATTATGATGGATTGTTGGTTTGAGTATTAGCCCCATAACTATCCAGCAAATGGAGGCAAAGCATATGTTTGAAGGTGATGACATTTACTACATAAGTCATGACGGATGTAAAACCCGTTAGTAACATAAACAGTGTTGGCTTCTCAAATACTGCTGACAGTTTAATTCTGCTTCTGCTATTAAAATGAAATATGAAGTAAGAGGGACAGGAAGCCTGCAGACATTGGAATTATTGGGGTATACAGTATCAGCCTTGTGGTTAGTCAATGCTGGTCTAAGTCAGATGTATGACAGAATATCAGGAATCAAGGTGACTTGTGGTATATACCCAAGAAGCACTTGGAATTGTCTGTCTCCAAGATTGAGGCTATCTAAAAATAAGCATACTAATAATAATTTTCTAGATACTGTACAGATTTTCATAAACAAAAAAGCTTAAATTTTGAAATTTGATGGTACAATATGAACGTAACGTAAATTGTAGTTTTTCTAGACTATCTGTTAATAGCACAAACCCAGCACAAATCCTTACTAGTTGCAGGGAAGCCATATACCTTTAATCAAGATAGTGCTTCTGATGTAGTGGTATTACAGTATGCATTCCTAACAAATTGCAATATTTTGTTGCTGAGCAACTGATTAGTCCCCAGAGCAGAGTCAGTTGTGATGGTATAAGGTGGATGCATGAGACTGGCACAGCAAATACAACACTTTAGCAAGAATGTGGGGTATTATGGATGAAACAGCAACTTGGGCACTCTCTAAATTATTCAAATTTATTTTGAAGTCAAGCAATATTAAAAGGCCTCAGGATAAGTTGGTTCAGAAAAACAATCCAGAAATAAATAAATTAGGAAAGTGAATTTCTTGTATATATTGTATCTTGGTATTGTAATTATGGGTGAATTCTGCCATGATCTGGAACTTCTTATGTTGGGAGAGGGGCAGAAAGGGAAGAGAACAGCAAAAAGGCTACCAAAGGTACCTGTTATTTCTCCACCTCTGTCTCTCTTTGGCATGTGCACATCATGGCATCATTCACCCATGTGCCTCTATGACCTGCATATATGCATGTGGGTGGGGTTGTTAACTCTGACTGAAGCTATTCCTGGAGATTCCCTCCTATCCCCCCACATACGTTAGCCAAAAAGGCCCTATTAAAAATTCCCAGGGCTGTTTTTAATAGCCTTCAGGAGATTGATACTGACTCCTGGAGATTTCAAGCCAGTTCTGGAGGGTTGGCAAGGATGTTAGGGATGGGATTAGAGAACCTTTCCCTATTAATGCAGGTGAGGATAGGGAGAGAGGCAGAACAGCATTTTCCTGCTTATTTGAAAATTCCATTTACCAGAAGGGGAAAAAGTCAGCTAAGACGTGGTAGTTACTGAGATCAAGTTCATATTGGAAATTAAGTACAATATTAGGCATGGAAATTCAGTGTGCAATATGCACTTTACCAAGGGTGCGACACCATCAGTCAATCAACAAACATGAGCCCCTTGGGAATCAGCTTTCACATGGAGGTTGGGCACGTCACAACTGGCCGGCCAGTTTCTGTTCTACAACCTCTGAGCTTGAGCATAAGTGCTTAATTTCTAGAAAGAGAGAAGACAGGCTTTAAAAACGTGCCTGGAAGCCGTGATGCTTAATCACACGCGTGACAGGAGCAGAAAAAGTTCGGTGTGGAGTTAAGGATGTTGTCTTACGTTGCTGTCAGGCGCCTGATACCTTTAACAGCTGCGTGAGGCGGGGAAATTCAACACCTGTTGCCATGGGAGACGATTCAACCACCTGTTAACGTTCTAACTTTCGGTGTGCGGGTGCGTAGACCGACCCACAAGAGCAAAGAGAATTGCACTCCTCACATGCTCAAAGCCTCAAACACCTATTTCACCGTTCCCAGACCTCCGCTCCAGCACTGCCATGGAGATAGATCTCCATGAGCACTGCGCAGTTTCTGGAAGGGAGGAAAGGCGGGAGCAAGAAAGCCAGCAAGCCGGCCGCCTCTCTATACTAGGGTTTTCTTGGGAGCCGCCGCCTATTCGCCTGCCGCGGCGGCGCGGGTCGGGCCAAGGGGCGGAGCAGGCCCCGGATGCACTTCTCTTGCACGGTTGTCGGCGCAGCCGCGGAGCTCCTGCCGGTGCCCTTAACCTTGTGTAGTCTGTGGCGCCTGTGCGCGCGCGAGGGGGAAGGGCAGCAACAGCAGCCTCGCACCGACTCGGCTCCCCCGCCCCCCATCGCGTGGAAGCATGTCGCTGGTGGCCGAAGCCTTTGTGACGCAAATAGCAGGTGAGCAGCAAGCGGCGCGCGGGGACGTTGCAGGGATTGGAACGTTCGCTCCTTTCTTGGAACTGTAAGGAGTGTGCTGGCGGGGAGGGGGGCGTGTTCCACTCAAGGATGTTGGATAGCTGGATAGCTCTTCCACTGGAAGAGAGGAGGGCAGAGCTTTTCCCCTCCCTCTGGGCACGCGGCTCTTTTCCCCGTGGAGCTGATGGGAGGGGCTGCTCGGTGTGCAAATCTTCCAGGCGGTATTTATAATTACCTGACGGCATACGAGACTGTACCTGGCAGCTGGTACTTGAGAAGCCTGGCTAGAGAACAAACCTTTCAGAGTTATTAAACTGTTAAAGCCCTTTAGGGTTTGGGGACCGGGGTATTCTCGGGGGACCGCCTCCTTTCATATGAACCGGCTCCTCCCCTACGGGAGAGAGAGAGAGCACTTTCCTGTGTGCCGCTTCTTGCTGAAGCCAGACTGGCGGCAACAAGAGGTAGGGCCTTCTCTGGGGTGGCATCACAACAACCATTGAATTCCTTCCTTTTTGACTTGGGGCCCAATCCTATTCAACTTCCTACCGCTGATGCAGCTGTAATGCAACCCCAAGGTAAGGGAACAAATATTCCCTTACTTTGGGGAGGGCTGGGTGACTGTGCTCCCACTGCAAGATGGAGAACCCACCCCATTGGCACAGCTGTATTGGCACTGGGAAGTTGGGTAGGATTGGGCTCTTGAGATCTATACCGCCAGCCAGCAAGGGTTGAAATCTCTTGTATTTTTGTTGCCCCCTCCCCTTGATTTCAGTAATCATTTTGTTAAGGTTTATCCTCTGCATTTGGGATTTTTGTGAACCTTTTTTTTTTTTTTGCTGTTCTTATTAGCCTTTTGTTATTATGCTGCAGGTTTTATTAGTATATTGCTGGCTTTTATTATTATTTATTCAATTTATACCCCACCTTTCTGCCCCATGGGCACCCAAGGCGGCTTACAACCATAAAATACAATAAAATTACAATATTTGAGAATTAAAAATGATACTTAAACTATGTTAAAATAATTAACATTTAAAATTTAAAAAATTTAAAATTTAAACAGCCAACCCCGTGGATCCTAAAATATATAAAAAGAGTATAAAAATCAGCCAGTATAAAAACCTGTCAACAATTAAAAACTTGTTGGAATCGGAAGGTCCAATCCCCACCGAAATGTTGTCAAAGGGAGCAGTGCTTAGTTCTAAGGGGAGGGTATTCCAAAGTTGGGGGGGCCACTGCCGTGAAGGCCCTATCCCTGGCCGCCACCCCTCTCACCTCTCCTGGTGGCAGCACAGTTAAAAGCCCCCCCCCCCGATGACCTCAGAGCACGGGTAGGATTGTATGGAAGGAGGCGGTCCCTCAAATACCATGGACCCGAGCCGTAAAGGGCTTTAAAGGTCAAAACTAGCACTTTGGATTGGGCCCGGAAAGGAACCGACAGCCAGTGTAGTCGCTGAAGCAACGGCTTGACAGAGTCAAACCGATGTGCTCCAGTAACCACACGAGCAGCCGCATTCTGTACTAACACATTATGGTTGCTAGTTTTATGGCTTAATATTATAGTATCTGTTTTGGTTGTGTATTTAAAATGTTGTAAGTGGCCTTGAGAGCTCCAAGTGAAGGGGATATAAATAAATTAATCTGGAGTATCGTTGCTGCAACCACACAACTTAGCTGATAGGCCATCGAAACAGTTGTGAGGAAAGCTTTCTTGCATTAGTAGTCACATCATCACTACTAAACAAACATGTTTATGTTTGTGTCCCATAAACAGCTGTCTGTCATGCTACTTTTGAATAGCTTATTATACAAGTCATTGAGTTTTCAATGCTGTCTCTCCGTGTTGGAAAATGTAACACTATGTGGTTCTAAAGAGTACCCATAAAGCATGCTATAGAGCAGAGGCAGGGGCGGATCTCTTTGAAAGGGCGCCCATGGCGCCCAATGAAAACGCGCCCCTAGGGGCACGCAACATCATGACGTCACATCGTGACGTCATGACAGCCCTGCCCCTTTTAAGAGGCGCGTTCTTTTCTTTCTGTTCGCTAATGCCGGCTGGGGCGCATTAGCCGGCATTAGCGAACAGAACAACGCGGCTGGGGCGCCGCGTAAGTTCTGTTCGCTGTGCTGCTGGCCTTAAAAGGCCCCCGCCGCGTTCTTTCTGTTTGCTAATGCCGGCTGGGGCGCCCCAGCCGGCATTAGCAAACAGAATGCGCCGCCGCCCAGCGCCCCGCCCCTCTTGAAAAGCAGGAGGGGGCGCCGGGTGGCAGCGCATTCTCCTCCCTCCGGCTGGCTCTTTAAGGCCAGCCGGAGCGAGGAGAATGGGGCGCAGGGTCTGGGCGCAGAGAATGGGGCGCAGGGTCTGGGCGGGAGTGGGCGGGCCGTGGGCGCCATTTTGGGGGGGCGGGCGCCATGCGAATGGTGCCCCCCCGCAAGATGGCGCCCATGGCTCGTGCCACCCCCTGCCACACCCTAGAAACGCCTCTGAGCAGAGGTTCCCAAACTCTGATGGAGGGACCCACTGGTGGGTTGTGGGCTGATGTTTGGTGGATTGTGAAAAAGTTTTTGAAATATTAAAAAAAAAAAAACCTCTGCAAGCACCGTTGCCCAGTTTGCAGAAGAAAATTAGCTGGAATGCTGTGGTATGAGGTAATTGTCATACCCGTGAATTTAAATCAATCAATCATCAGTATTTATATACTGCTTTTCAACACAAAGTGGTTTACAGGCAAATAATTTTAAAGGGCTCATTTTCCTATTTTTGCTAGTAATTGGCATGCTGTAGATTAAGCCCAATTCCAGCCTTTTGTCCGGCCTGGAAGTTTCTAACTATACATCTTGTTCTCCAGTTCAGTCTTCTGAGTACCTTGGAATGACTGCAATAGTTTGAGCAAACACTCCTTGAACTCAGAGAGTCTACAAATGAACTAGGGAGAGTCTACAAATGTCTACACACAACTATTATACACAAGGTTGCTAGCAGCTTTGGGAACACAGGACCCCAATTATTATTAATAATGTGTTAATTATTAAATAAAATATTACTTCTTTCTAGAGTTTTTTTGTCTATTGGGTTGGGGATAGACTGTCATTTTAAAAAGTGGATCCTGGTGCTAAAGATTTGGGAAGCACTGCCCTAGAGGAAGGGGCAGCAGAGTTGTGGCTTCTCTGGGCCTCAGAGTACCTTTTAAGGGCTGAAAATGTCAATCAATTTTTGGCCAAAACCATTTTTGGCATTCAGGAGGCATTCTGTGCACTGCTTTCCCGCCCCTCAGACTACCCTCTGGATGTGACTGGAGCAGTGGGGTTAGAGGCCCCCAAATCTATGGATTTAAATATCTGCGGATTTTGACATCTGCGGGGGGTTCTGGGAATGGAACCTTTTTGGAATGGCCTACTGTATTGTGATTTTATTATGAATATTTTTATTGTTGTAAGCAATTTGGGTACCAGATTTTATTACCTGGGGAAGTACAGCGTGTAAACAAGTACCAGTAAATACATAAATGACTCATAAAAGTAACAGACCACAGCATCATTCTAATGAAGGTCTTGCTTTGGCTATTAAAATGGGACTGTGCTCTTCAAGCCGCAATCCTGTGCTATCTTGGCCAAGAAGGTTGCCATTGGGGCCAAATAATATGCATGCCAAAATGCGCTGTGGGCAGCCCAGTCTAACCTGCGCTGGAATAGGGAGCCTAGCTGGCCTGCCGCATATCCAGCGCAGGGTTAGGGCTGCATGTGGCACAACTAGGAGTAAATGGCATAAGTTCCCCTTTACTTACCCTGTCTCATGTTGTAGAAGTTCCAGTAGTTCTTCTTGTAGCTGCACCAGTGAAATTGCTGATGCAACTCTGTGAGGCCTGTGTAAGGCTGATTGGGCCAGTATGCCCACTGGCCCATCCTCACCAACTCCCCCCACTCCGTGCCGGCTAGGGCAGGGCCTACCGGTCCAGATGGCATGGAGCCTGGATCTGGCACACGTATCTGTGTGCTGGCTCAGCCTCCTTCCAAGGAGGTGCAAAAGTGCTTTATGGCACATTTGTGACACTCCTGGGTTGGCACAAGAGACTTGTGCCTGCCCAAGTGCAACTCTGGATTACACTGTAAGAAGTATACTTTCAACTGGAAGTGTCTTATAAGAATTAGCTGTGGAGTGTGAGCGATCCTAATCAGAACTGTGATGTGTGGAAAGCGGGATGTAAGATGTTCTTTCATGTTTTCCTGCCAGATTTTCCTGCTCCTCAAAGCTGCTATTTGCCCCTGAAGTGGTGGTTTGCTGCAGTTGGCGGGAATTGATAATGTAAAATTAAAATGGAACCCTTCAGCTCCTTGTCTCTTCTGGAAGGTCTTGGCTTGTCTCGTTACCCCAGTCTGCAATGTGTTTTTGTGCAGCCGAGAGATACGTCCTCAAGTGAAGTTTTAAATGGTTTGTATTAGAAAAGCACATTATTTTAGAGGAGCCAAGCCAGCACTGCAAATTGTGTCTTTTTGGAGTACCCACTCCTGACTTTGGCCAAGGGGCACCTGGCTTAAGATTCTCACACTGCCATAACTCTCATGAATTGGTCTTGGGCTCCCTTATCGTAGCCTAAGCTATCTAGCAGAAATGTTATATGTAGCTCTGAGCTCTTTAAGGGCAAGATAAGAGGTAAAGGTTTCCCCACATCCGAATGGTCTAGTCATGACTGACTGTAGGGGGCGGTGCTCATCTCCGTCTCTAAGCCAAAGAGCCAGAGTTTGTCCGAGGAGAAGGTTCCGTGGTCATGTGGCCAGCATGACTATACACCAAGACGCACAGAACGCCATGACCTTCCCACCGAAGTGGTACCTATTTCTCTACTCACATTTTTACATGCTTTCGAACTGCCAGATTGGCAGGAGCTGGGACAAACAACTGGAGCTCACTCGGTCACATGGTCTCGAACTGCCAACCTTCCGGTCAGCAAGCTCAGCAGCAGTGGTTTAACCCGCAGCGCCACCACGTCCAAGGGCAAGATACAAATGTAATAAAAACAAAATGTTATCCAGTCTTTTTCATACATAACAATCTGGAACACTAGAAGAGATGAAGTTCATGCATTCATCACTCTTAATCATTATTGTTGTTCACATGAGCATCATTCAAGGGTGGAAATAAATGAGTATTGGAGTAAGTACCTCTTAAAATAATAATGGATTTATTTTCTGTTCCATCTTTTTTTTTTAAACAACACTAGCTCCCTTATGTATACATGGTAGTGCAGTCATAATTGAGAAACTTTTTATATTGGTAATAAAAATGAAATTTGATTGGCTAGTAATCGAAGGAGCTGTTCACAAAAACAATCACTTTGTCTTGCAGTTCCAATTAACTGTAACTGCTTTGGTGATAACAGAAGCTATAAAACATTGATCTTCACTGCACGTGTATTTAAACTGCTCTAGGATGATTATACTTTATTTTTTAGTTATGTACTGGGAGATTTTTCTTGGGTCCAATAGTGGGTCATAACTTCTGTGTGAATGTTCTTTTTTTTTTTTAAAGCCTCCCCTCCTCTCTGGAGAATGTGTACAGTCTCTGCCAGACATAATTGCTTTGCTTTTCATGCTTGTCCATCTGCAGTACTTTAGCAGTATAGTGAATGTTCATTTTTTAAAGCTTTGGCCCCTCTGCTTAGGTATGTTGCATTCTGCTGAATTTGCTGAGCATAGTCTGTTGCTCTAATGCACTAATGATTAAATAGAAAATGATGATCAAATCATTTACGAAGCGTTCAGAGGCTTTTTGTGACAGTGTTGACTGGCTAATGAAGGAATCATTGGCTTGCATGTCTCACTGCAAGACCTTTCTGTTTACCTGGGGAGCTGCACAACAAAGCTTCTGACACCAAGGGGACAGTATTTTTTTTTTCCTGAAATATGGGCATCATCCAGTACTTGATGATAAAAAGATACATAAATTTGAGGCAGGCTACTTTCAATGGTGATTGCAAACCTCTTTGGAAAGTGTGGGTTTTCTGGAAACTTTTCTAGTGCCCTAAATCTGTGGTCTTCAACCCCACTAAAATATGCAGCTGTGGACCCACCACCTATCCTGTCCCCCTCCCAGGACCCAGTCTGCCCATGCATACCCCTGCATGCCCCGTTTCCCCACATAAAGAGGAAGAAGAAAGGTGTCTTTGCAACACCCTGTGAGTCCACCCTGAGCAGGGCCGGCTGTGGGGCAAGAAGAAGCTGTTTGAAATTATATCAAGAACCCAGTTTTGATAATGCAGTGCCGTTATTGGATTGGCTCCAAGCCCTCACTTGCACAGGCTTTGAAAACCTGTGGGTTTCAGTGGGATCCAGTGGAGTTGTGGCCCACAGATTGAAGAACACTGCCCTATATGGAGGCATTGGAATCATGATCTGATTTAGCATGTTAGTAACAAAACTGAAGTACAGTTTTAATCTTATATCCCAATAGCCACAGCTATTTGGCTTCGCATGATATGCAAGCCACATGTTTGCCCACTGTTTCATTTAAGCAGAGTTCACCTGTTTTTCCCAAGGTCATTGGGTTACCTCTGCTTCACTACTGCTCTCTGTAGCACCTCTTATTAGGACAGTATCAAATTCAGGCAAATCTGATTCAGAGCTACTTGAACAGTATTCTTTTGCACTAGAGCAGTGGTGTTAAACTTGTTTCATACAGCAAGCTGATAGGATTCATGGTGCATGTTGTGGGCTCGTTCTGTATACTGTATAACAGGAGAGACAAGGATCGAAAATATTGGCATGACATGGTTCTCTCCCACCTTCACTATATCAAGCCTTTAATCAACTGTTCATACAGTAGATTTCTTTCCCATGTGCGCACAAACCCAAAAAGGGAAGAAACAAACTAGTAATAACTTATGCAAACGCTTCTACTTCCTAGCTCAAGAAAATAAATGAGATGACTGTGTGAGCTTGCTGAAACAAAAATTAATCATGGTTTTGCTTTTGCACTTGCGTTCTGAGTTGAAATAAGAATTTTAGCTTTGGTTTTGATTGGCTGTGCAGGTCAAATCAGCTGAATTATTACTCAGTTTTTTATGTGCATTGTTATGTGTATTTGTGGTTTTATTTCATTTGTCTTGTTTACAAATATGTACATGTGTACTCTCACATACTTCCTAGGGACAATTGGCTAAAAATATTAATTACAATTTCAAAGCTACCAAGCTTGCTTAGTATTGTATATGGGTAATGACATCCATCCCCTTCATGGGTCACTGCCTTGGTGTGGCGAAGGGGCTTGAGTAGCTCAATGAAGCTGTGAGCTATGCCATGTAGGGTTACCCAAGATGGACAGGTCATAGTAGAGAGTTCTGACTAAACGTGATCTGCTGGAGAAGGAAATGGCAACCCACTCCAGTACTCTTGCCCAGAAAACTCCATGGATTACAGTACAAAAAGGCTAAACGATATGACACTGGAAGATGAGCTCCTCAGGTCCGAAGGTGTCCATTATGCTACTGGGGAAGAGCAGAAGATGAGTACTAGTAGCTCCAGAAAGAGTGAAGTAGCTGGGCCAAAACCAGAAGGAAGTTTGGCTGTGGATGTGTCTGGAAGTGACAGGAAAGTACGATGCTGCAAAGAACAATACTGCATAGCAACCTGGAACGTCAGATCTATGAATCAAGGTAAGCTAGATATGGTCTAATGCGAGACGTCGAGACTGAACATCAACATCATGGGAGTTGGTGAACTAAAATGGACAGGAATGGGAGAATTTAATTCAGATGACCATTATATCTGCTACTTTGGGCAGGAATCCCTTAGAAGAAATGGAGTAGCCTTCATAGTGAACAAGAGAGTGAGAACAGCAGTACTACACCCCAACCACTGATGCTGAAGAGGAAGAAGTTGACAGTTTCTATGAAGACCTACAACACCTTCTAGAATTAACACCAAAAAAAGATGTCGTCCTCATCATAGGGGATTGGAATGCTAAAGTAGGCAGGCAGGAGGTAATAGAAATAACAGGCAAGTTTGGTCTTGGAGTACAAAATGAAGCAGGGCAAAGACTGATAGAGTTTTGTCAGGAGAACACATTAGTCATAGCAAACACCCTTTTCCAGCAACACAAACGGCGACTGTGCACATGGACTTCACCAGATGGTCTACATCGAAATCAGATTGGTTACATTCTTTGCAGCCAAAGATGGAGAAGTTCTATACAGGCAGTAAAAACAAGACCTGGAGCTGACTGTGGCTCAGATCATGAGCTTCTTATTGCAAAATTCAGGCTTAAACTTAAAAAAGTAGGGAAAACCCCTAGTCCCTTCACGCATGACCTAAATCATACCCCCTCCGAATATACAGTGGAGATGACAAATAGATTTAGGGGTTAGATTTGGTAGATAGAGTGCCTGAAGAACTTTGGACGGAGGTCTGTAACACTGTACAAGAGGCAGAAACTAGAACCATCCCAAAGAGAAAGAAATGCAAGAAGGCAAAGTGGCTGTCTGACAAGGCTTTACAAATAGCTGAGGAAAGAAAGGAAGCCAAAAGCAAGGGAGAAAGGGAAAGATATGCCCAACTGAATGCAGATTTCCAGCGAACAGCAAGGAGAGATAGGAAATGAACAATGCAAAGAAATAGAGGAAAACAATAGAATGGGAAAGACTAGAGATCTTTTCAAGAAAATTGGAAATATAAAAGGACAATTTCGTGCTAAGGTAGGCACAATAAAGGACAAGAATGGCAAGGACCTAACAGAAGCCGATGAGATTAAGAAGAGGTGGCAAGAATACACAGAGGAACTATATAAGGCTGATCTAAATGTTCCTGATAACCACAGTGGCGTGGTCACTGAGCATGAACCTGACATCCTGGAGTGTGAAGTCAAGTAGGCTTTAGAAAGTATAAGAACATAAGAAAAAGCCTTGCTGGATCAGGCCAAAGGCCCCTCTAGTCCAGCTTCCTGTATCTCACAGTGGCCCACCAGATGCCTCAGGGAGCACGCAGAGTGTCCTGCTGCCACTCTCCTGCATCTGGCATTTTAAAGTAGACTGTTACCCTCGCACCACCCCCAAGGAAGACACCAGACTGAGGTTGGGGTTTAACTTTATTAAGCACAATGTAAATCATATAACCTACTGAACACCCATCCCTCCCTCGCCATTCTGGGGTAGGCACTAACAACAAAGCTAATGGAGGTGACAAGCATTCCAGCTGAGTTATTCAAAATATTAAAAGATGATGCTGTCAAAGTGCTGCACTTCATATGCCAGCAAATTTGGAAAACCCAGCAGTGGTCACAAGACTGGAAAAGATCAGTTTACATTCCAATCCCAAAGAATGGCAATGCCAAAGATTGTTTGAACTACCGCACCATTGCACTCATTTCACATGCTAGCAAGGTTATGCTCAAAATCCTACAATCTAGGCTTCAGCAATATGTGAATCGAGAACTACAAGAAGTGCAATCTGGTTTTCAAAGAGGCAGAGGAACTAGAGATCAAATTGCCAACATTCACTGGAACATGGAGAAAGCAAGAGAGTTCCAGAAAAACATCTGCTTCTGCTTCATTGACTATATACTACGCTAAAGCCTTTGATTGTGTGGGTCACAACAAATTGTGGCAAGTTCTTGAAGAGATGGGAGTACCAGACCACCTTATCTGTCTTCTGAGAAACCTGTATGCGGGCCAGGAAGAATGGGACATGGAACAACAGATTGGTTTCAAATTGGGAAAGGAGTACAAGGCTGTATACTGTCACCCTGCTTATTTAACTTATATGCAGAGTACATCATGAGGAAGGCAGGGCTGGATGACTCACAAGCTGGAACCAAGATTGCTGGGAGAAATATCAACAACCTCAGATATGCAGACGATACCACTCTAATGGCAGAAAGTAAGGAAGACCTAAAGAACCTTCTGATGAGGAAAGACTGGACTGCAAGACTGAAAGAGGAAAGTGCCAAAATTGGCTTGAAGCTCAACATTAAAAAAAAAAAACTAGGGTCATGGCAACCACTCCCATCACTTCCTGGCAAATAGAAGGGGAAGAAATGGAAGCAGTGTCAGAGTTTATTTTCCTGGGCTCCATCAGGGCTAAAGATAAAAGGGGGTGGGGTGCCAGGAACAACAATACATGAAAAGTACAACACAGTTCCACTCCTATGCCTCTCATGCAATTGGCCAGTAGGTGGAGCTGGCACTTGCAAGGCCGAAGCATGCGTGGCCTAGCCCCAGATTGCTTGTAATCCCACGGCCTGGGAGAAATGCAGACTCAAAAGAACCAGAATCCTAATGCGATCTTACTACTACTTGGATCCTGTCTTGGTCTCTTCACTGCTGGGCTTCTCCCAGCAGCAATCCACTATGCCTCTCCAGAGAGCGGCTCTCCCTGCAACCACCCAGCAGAAAAACCCACAGAAAAGAGAGAGAGAGAGAGACTGCTGGTCCCAGGATCCTTGGCTGGAAATACAACTGATTGGTTGGCAACCTTGACACATGATCTGTTCCTTCTACCTCCCCCTGGCTGGGACATCCTTAGAGTAACAGATCAAGCTCTTGGAAATGCACTTTAACAAAGTAAGTAAACAGAAGGTATAAAACAGAAATAGGTACATGAAATAACTGTTTCATCACAAGTGGTTTTAGCTAGAATTTATTAGGTTTATAGCATATTTAATTAAGGAAGGGTGATGGATGTTGTCTCACAATCCTTGAACCCTGGAATTTTGTTTCTTTAAATTACACGTGCATGTGTGCTTGCACGTGCACACACATTCTTAAATAAAAATTTGTATCTTTGAAGAACCATTGAATATCCAGCTCAATGAACTTGATCATTTTTGGCTTGCATTAGAATGCCAATTTTACAAGAGAGGTCTGGGGTACACTTTGAAACTGATCATGCCTTGAGAGAGGTATTTACTTATAAAAGCAAATGATGATGAGACAGCTAATTCATAAAGGTATATACTTGTGTGCCTTTTTTTATTGATTACTTCTAATGGAAAAGAAATCTCTTATTAACTATAGAGAGCCCACTACTGCATGAGGTGGAGTGCAATACCAGTGAACTCTTACAGTTGGGTCATTCTTTATAATGTCTAGTTTAAATCTTCTGTGTAGTTTCAACCCTAGTCTTGCCATCTAGGGCCATAGAGCAGTGAAACTTTTTAGCATTGGGACCCACTTTTTAGAATGACAGTCTATCAGGGACCCAACAGAAGTGATGTCATGGCCGGAAGTGCCATCAGTGTGATGCCAGAGCCTGCTGCTTTTCTGAAAATGCAGCAAAAGGTTGGGTTATTTATCAGTCATTTGCCAATGAATCAGAAAGGGAAAAAAGCCTATTTACAACCTTGACGCAGGCACAACAGCCGCATACCCTTCCCCCTTTCCAGCATCCCATCTTCTCAATATGGCTGCCCTAAGTGCTTCACAACTCACCTAAAATTGGCTCGCAACCCATTGGTGGGTTCTGACCCACATTTTGGGAATCACTGCCATAGAGTACGTTTTCTTCTTATGTCTTGTGACAGTCATTGAGATATTTGAGGATGACTGTGTTTTCCCTGGTCTTCTTTTCTACAGGCTAGACATACCAGCTTGTGTGACTGTTCTTCGTAGGAGTTTGTTTCTAGACCCCCTCAACATCTTTGTTGTCATCACAACAAACTCACAGCTGAAAGTATCAGTAGGCCCATTGAAAAGTATTGTATTGAGACAACGGTAAAACTCTTCAGTCTTTTATATAAGGACCTTTTTTGCATATTCAGTAATAGTTTAATGTCGCAGTCAGTGATGCCCAGTCCTATCCAGCACAGGAGCAGTAGCACAAAATAGCTACTGCTGGATCCAGTGCTGGACTTGAGCAGGCTGAAAGTATCTTCGAAGGAAGAGGACATTTGTCCTTTTACCCCAAGTAAAGCCCCAGCCTATTCAAGGGGCTTCTTGAGTCTGTGCTTGAGTTTTGCTGGTGCAGACTCGAGAAGCCCCTTGTCAGGCTTTCAAGCCCCGCACAGGGGATAGGATTTGGCAGAGGATGCCTCTGCTGGATCCTACTCCCTCCCTGCCCTGTCCCACCCCTGTTCCTCCCTTTCTTTGTCCAGGAACACTTCCCCATACCCCTGCACTGCTCTGTGCTTAGCTGAGGGCTGGGGCTCCAACTGCAGTGCTGACAGGATGGCGCAGGCCTCCCCATCCACTCCCTGGGTGGAGCAAGTATCGTGGCAATGCTGGTGTTAGGGCATCATTGGATCAGGCTGCCCAAGTATTTAACCCTTTGATATCTCTATGTACAAACTTGGGATTCCCAAACCAAATCAAACATGAATAATTTTGCCTGCAGTCGCTTCGAAAGATGGGATGCTGGAAAGTGGGAGGTCTGAGTGGTTGTTTTGCTTGTGTCAAGGTTATAAATAGGCTTTTTTCTTTCTGAGTCACTTGGCTATTGGAAAATGGCTAGGAAATAACCCAACTTAGAGCAGGCTCTGGTGTCACAATGATAGCATTTCCGGTGGGTCCTAGAAATATTATCATTCTAAAAAGTGGTAAAGGTTTCCCTACGACCGAATGGTCTTGTTGTGACCGAACACGCGGGGCACGTAACTGTAGGGGGCGGTGCTCATCTCCGTTTCAAAGCCTGTAGAGCTGGTGTTTGTCCGAGGACAAGCTTCCATGGTCTTGTGGCCGGCACAACTATACACCAAGGCGCATGGTACACCGTTACTTCCCACCAAAGTGGTACTTATTTATCTATTTGCATTTTTAGGTGCTTTTGAACTGCTAGGTTGGCAGGAGCTGGGGCAAGCAACGGGAGCTCACTCCGTCAAGCAGACTTGAACGTCCAACCTTCCGGTCAGAAAGCCCAGCAGCAACGGTTTAACCCACTGCGCCACCAGGTCCCTAGTCATTCTAAAAAGTGGGTCCTGGTGCCAAAACGTTTGAGAACCACTGCTATAGGGTGCTTGGTGATTATTTTCATATTTCATAATGTAATTTTTCCATGTTTTTGAGTTGACACTGTTATGTGGCTGTCACGTCCACATCCCGGTCATTTCTAGTCAGGGAGGGGAGCCGAGATGGGGTCAACCGAGGACATCTTGGGGCAGGGGCACCACCAGACTCGACCAGGAGACGGAAGAGTAATACCGAAACCACCTTTATTGCCTCGTCTCGCCCCCAAAGCCTGCTCGATCTCGTCCCCTTCTCCAAAAGGTCCCAACAAAAATCTTCGCCCCACGGGCTGTCTCAAGACGTCCAACTCAAAGTCTTGCCATCCGGGCCAATGTCAACAAAGTCCAAAAGGGGCCGTCCAGCTGCTGTGTAAGTCCAACACAAAATCCCCGCCGCTCTGGCTCAGTCCTGGCTGCTGTCACTCCCTCCGGCTATCCTGGCTGGCACGTCGGCATCCGTTCACTCACAGTTCCGGGGTTGTGGGGGTAGGCTGGCTCTGGGGTTCTGGCGAGCTCTCCTCAGCTGTCCGCTTAGGGCCACGGGGGGGGGGGGTATGGCGGCACTCGTTGGTAGAGTGCCTGTTTTTGCCGCTACCCAGCAGGGCACGTCTGGCCTCAGCCCAGCGGTGCCTCCCTTCAACCACTGTTTCTCCCAAACCGACCTCTACTTTCTCTCCTCCAGCCTCCTTTATCTCTGCCCTGCCAGCCTCTTCAGACGCAGCTCTGCTTGGTGGATTGCCTGCAGCTGGCCCCCTTTCCCAGGCTGGTGTTCCGCGGCCCCTTCCCTCCCGCCGGGGTGCGCGAGCGCGACCGCTGGGGCATGACAGTTGCCTATGGCAGGTTAGGCCAACTTTCACTGCTGAAGGGGTTGCAATACCCTGGCCCCATCCTCTAGGGCAGTGGTATTCATGCTTTTTAGACTTGGACCCACTTTTTAGAATGGCACTCATGTCGGGACCCACTGGAATTGGTATCATTAACCTGGAAGTGATGTTGTGGCAGGAAGTGATATCAAGCAGGAAGTAACATATTGTAACATAATAAAATGACACTCCTGAAAAGCAAATTGGCATTCTTGGACTGCAGTAATTGTACAATGATGAAACATCCCTGACAATAAGCAAGATTAGGACAAAATATGATGTTAAAGCACTGAACTAAAAATTTTTTAAAAGAAGTTCTCACGTGAAAATTCAAACTGTTAACACTCACAAAAGGAATATAGCAAGAGTAGGGTATGAAGTTTCCAAGATGGCTGCTCCCAGCTTTCCACTACCCACCTGACATCAGGTCCCAACCCACAGTTTAAATAACATTGCTCTAGCAAAACTGAGCCACTCATGCACTTTTACTCACAAGACGGCAAATGTGTTTTGGCTGTTATTGAAGGCCAGGCAAAGAGGAACACAAGGACACCAGAATGGTCCTAATCTGATGAACAAAGAGCTCAACAAATGTTCCTGATTCTGGCCTCTTTATATGGAAACCAGTTCCATTTCTGACACATCAGCCCACATCTTGGATTTTTACTGGGGGGTTTTCTCCCGGTATTTAGGTGAGATGAACACACAACATCTAAAGACCAAAAGAATCGTGTTGCCAAAGGATAAACTTGGTCTGACTTCATTATTAGACAAATGATAAGTTTGTGTGGAGTTATTATAGCATTAATCAACTTGATGGATTGGAAATATGACAGAACTGAAGCAGCGTGTAATATTAGTGCCCATTATTCTACAAATTATGCCTTCACCTATTGTTCACAAGGCAAGAGTCATGCTGTACATTAAAAATGTTGGGTGTTCTTTTTCCCGTCTCTCTTAAAATTGCTTCCAATTCATTCATACATAGTGTGTGTTTTCTTGATGCCATTAAGTTGGTGTGAGAGGTTTTCCCACCAAACAAATATTAAAGTAAATTGATTGATGGTAGTGGGGCTTTCCTTTTCTAAATCCACCTTGTGAATTAAATGCATTTGTTAGGCTTGTTTAGGTTTATAGCTTGCCCCTGTCCCAAGGATTAGGTTGGGCCATAAAAGAAACTGTGTTTCCCAGTGGAATAAGATAACATTTATGTAAACTCAGTGAAATGTATGCACCTTTTTCCGTCCTAACTAGTTTCCTCAAAGGCCAGCCCAAACCTATAGTCTTAAAACAACATTGTAAGTGTTGGTACCTTTCACTATATTTTCCCTATTTATACTGTGGTATGAAATAATTATGTCTATAACTGAGAATGTATACAACTGGCCCACATTTTATGTGCACTTTTTTGCGTGAATTCAAGGATATGTGCTTGACAAACAAAAAAAAAAGGAAAAAAAATAAGAGGATGGCACATGAGCTTCCTGTATCTCACAGTGGCCCAACCAATGCCTCAGGGAGCACACAAGACAACATATTGTAAGATATTTGCATCCTGTCACCACTCCCCTGCACCTGGCATTCTGAGGTAGCCTACTTCTAACACCAGGAGGTTGCACATACTCATCATGGCTTGTAACCTGTGATGGACTTTTCTTCTAGTAATCTGTCCAACCCCCTTTTAAAAGCATCTAGGCCAGATGCCATCACCACATCTTGTGGCAAGCAGTTCCACAAATTAATTGCCTGCTGGGTAATTAATTTAAACAACAGTTTAAATAGTGCAGGCTATTCCACTTGCCATTCAACATACTCAGTTTATGCCCCTGTAAGAACCTGAAATGAGAGAATGAAATTACTGTGCCCTCAGTTCCCTTGTAGTGTGATTTTTGTTCTTAAAGAGAGAGTACCTGTACATGTTTGTAGATTTAAGGTAAACTACCTTAGCATGATTTTCCCCTTACATGCTGACTTCAGGATCCAGTTTCTGGAAATTCTCTCCCCCTGCAGTTCCCAGCTCATCCTACCCAGGGCCCCTGACCCCCAGAAGCATTTGGAGTGCTCAGAGGACTGCAGTGGGGTGGGGAAGGTCTTCTGGCATGGGCATAGTTCTCCATGTAGAAATTAGGATTCAGCTCAGTGGTTCACTGTTTGCATTGAACATATGATACTACCTTGTGGTCAGGCCATTGGTCAATTAGCCCAATGTTGCCTGCTCTAACGTGCAGTATCTCTCCAAGGTCTGCTGGAAAAGGGTCGCCCCTATTACTTGCTGCTTTAAAAAAAAAAAAGGGTGAGGATGCTAGCTCTGAGACTTTGTGTATTTAAAGCTAGGGCTCTGCCACTGAGTTACGTTGCAATGTGATGATGTATTCACCCACTGTTAGGTGACTCCAGAGATGCTTTTGCACCAAAGTGAAAACATAATATATGTGCATTTAATGTATGTATCTTAAGTTGTAATGTACATGGTGTGGTTCAAACAATATATGCAGGGGCGAAAGCTGCTTGATGCTATCAAAAAGTGCAGTATGTATATCTCTGTATTGCTAGGGCACACTTCGGTTTGGTACTAAACCAAGGATGAAATCTTACACAATTTTAGTCCAATAGGGCATCACATTCACAGTCACACTCGTACACATTCATTCTCTCCAGCTCTCTGTATTGTATACCCCCTCACCATTTTAATTTTGTCTGCTTCTCTATCCCAAAGAGGTGTTTAAAAAAAAGCAGGCACAGTAGTGGTGGAGTTGAGTCGCTTATAAGTAGTGATATGAAGTCCTGTTCAATATCCAGTCTTTGCCATTGACTCTTAAGCGCACTTCCTTCCTTCACAGAGCTTGTCCTTGCAAAAGATACCTTTTGGGGTGTGTAGGGGGGAAGGGGGGGAAAGCATTTTTCTAGAAATAGAATATTATTTGAATTCTGATAACATTTGGACCTCTTGCGACTGCTAACTACTGCATATTTATCTCACTATTAAATTATTGTCTGTAAAGGCCCCTGTATTCCCAGAAGCTAAACTTCTTAACTGGGTTGTCCTAGTCATCTTAGAAAAGATAACACAAAATCTTTGTAGAGTTCTTTTTGTGGTATGGGCTGTATTTGTGTTACTTTTCCTCCACTTTAAAGAATTAGGAATACATTTCCATCTCCAGAATGCATTTTTCCAGGGGGCAAGCTTTTGTGCTAAAGTAATAAACATTGCAATAAAAAAAGTGTTTGGTTATGACACTTGGATATGATTAGTTTTTCCATATACACATAGAGATACAGATGTGTGGAAATGTATTTAATATTAAAGGGAGTGACCTTTGCCGGGTTCTATATATGATATTACAAGCTTTGCAATCTCACCTAACTTTTCTAAAAAGTCAGATTAAGGTATTGGGAGCAGTGGAAGGCATCCACTACCAAGTCACAAGTATTTTTGTTCCCGTTGTGATCACAGGATCATACAAAACACAGTTTTCCTGTTCTTGTTGGGAGTTGCTAGATATAAGCATTAGTTGTGGTGATTATGTTGAGTAAAGCATTTTAAATTGAACAGTATCTTAACTCATAGCCTACTAATTTATGCACAGATTAGTTCCATTTGCAATCCTAATGTTATGGCTGTTAAACCTTCAAACCATGACCTGCAAATATTATGTGACTGACAATGTCAACATAGCAGAATATTGCCTCGGCAAAAAGGGGCGGGGGGAAGGTGAGAGAGGGAGGGCTTGTGGGGGGACCCACCTGGGGAGGTGGTGGAGCCAAGATCCAGCACTTAAAGATTTAGCCGAGATTTAGCAGAAGATTTAGCCGAGAGGGTTAATGCATCTGTTTGCCCGAAGATAACAGCTGAAGATCCGAAGGTCGTGAGCTCGAGACTACCGGAAGTCTCTGTGAGCGGCAGACCTTGCAAAACTGTGGCTGATTAAAAAAGCTGAGTTCCAGCTGCCTCATGGGAGGAGGAGCGTGCTGAAGTCAGCTGCGTCTCTGGGGGAGCAGGGAAGCCTCTTATCAGCCAGCAGAAGACAGACGGGCGGCTAAGAAAGAAGGCTAAATCCAGAAAGATCCAGCTGTATGAGTGTTGTTCTTGAAAGATAGAACGTTTCTGTAAATTGTAAAAACCTTCGGGTCTGTGAATAAAAGTCTGCCTATGTAAACCGCCTTGAGTTACAGTCATTAGAGAAATCTAGTGATCTTAAGAAAGGCGGTATATAAATACAAGTATTATTATTATTATTATTTTATTATTAAAACTGGATCCTAACCCCTGTCCCTTGTGGCCCGGCCTCACTGTGGCCTGCGTGGGTTTGCTGCACCAATTTTGGCTATGCAGATCCAAATGGCAGAATTCAGGCTATTGCTATGTTACCCAAAGTAAGGGGAAATAATTCCCCTTGCCTCGGGTTGCACCACAGCCAGCCCCAATCCTGCGCAGCATATACCACAGGCCAGCTGGCCTGCCTGCCTGTTCCAGCACAGGATAGGGTTAGCCTGTCAGTTTCTTTCCAGAGTGCTCAATCCATTTTCCTTGTCAGCTTGGAGGGGGCAAGGATTGGGACCTGTATTCATTAGATTGGAACCATTCCGCTGGCATTGCATTCCCTTCAGACGGCCTTTACTTTCAGAGTGCTCCATTTCAGATTCCGTAGGGCTCAATACATTTTCATCAGTTTCGTGACCCACCAAAAATCAAGTTGTGACCCATTAGTGAGTCCCAGCCCACAGTTTGAGAACCAGTGTGTTAAATAATAGGCGTGCGTGGTGGTAATGTTGGAGCATGGTTACGAAGGGAGTGTATCTTGTTTTCTCCTCTATCTGGATATTTGTGGCATGAAGAGAGCAAGGAGTGATTTGTGAGGTAGTTTACAAAGTTGCAGGCAGAAGTAGGAGCACTTTATAGAGCCAAACAGAGAGGATTTCAGAGTGAAACGATGACTAATGCTCATTTTGGCTTCTTAAAATTCTAAATTAATCAATTGTTTGCTTTCCTTTTGCAGCTGCAGAGCCTTGGCCTGAAAACGCTGCATTGTATCAGCCCTTGAAAGGTGGGTACTTTGTTTTCCGCAGTTAACTCTGCCGCCATTAAATATGCAGCAAGATAATTAACCAGAGTCTGGCAAGTGCTGTGTGTGTGTGTGTGTGTGTGTGGAATACCTTGTTAAGAAGAGAATCCTTTGTGGTGTTTGTCTGGTCAGAGGTTTTTTCCTACTGAACTTGTATCTGCCAATATAAACCAGCTATTCATGGCCTATGAGGTCCTTGGTTTATTATTGACTCATTATATTGGCTGCTGTAGGCAGTGTAAAATGATGTGGTTTGCAGGCCTGGCTGGCAGATTTACTGCGCCGATAGCTGAGGCAGCAGATTTTTGAAGTCTTGTGGTAAAGTGGGCTCTCGGTAAAAAGGGAACTGTTAAAATGTATAGGCGAGGATGGTTCAGGCTCCCTTTAGCAGCTCTTCATATATCATCAGATCACATTATGGCCCCCATTTGGGGCTCAGCAGCCTGCTACAGTTGTCAGAAGACTGCAAAGTAATGAAGACTAATAGGTAGCAGCCCTAGTCTTCTAAGCATGGAATTTTTATTGCTGTGTACTTGTCATCTTTCTTTTGTGTGACAGACCTAGACACAGTGTGCAATATTAACTGCAAGCTGGGTTTTTTTATAGGGTTCTGAATACTTTTACTTTTTTGCAAGTGGAATTATGAAGTTGTTTTTATTTCTAGTCGGAAATGAATAATTACCCTTTTATTTTATTATTATTTTAACATCTGAGTTGCATTTTTCTGAGAAGGGTTTTTTAATTGTTGGCACAATACAATAAATGGTCGGGCATATCTAGAAGAAACGTTTCTGGGACTTCAGACCACAGGCATTTTAACATTGCATTAAAGTAATGGGGCATGTGATTCGAGTTAAAGTAGTTTTGTCTCCTTGTGTTTGTACACCATTTATTTTTGTGCCTCAAATGATCTGCAATTATCCATTGGGAAGGAGCCACTGTTTCTAGTAATTGTCTTGCATTTTTCTTTTCTTTTTTTACAGAGGAGCAAATTTTGCTTTCTGATAATGCTGCCTGTCTTGCTGTTCAGGTAAAACATGGCCATTTTTACATTACAGATGTTAACCTGTGTCCTGAGATTTGGGGCCCCTTCTGCCAAAAATTTCACATATGCATGCCCCATTGAAATCAATTGGAGTTGTGCATGTCATGTTGCTTTTCTTGAGTCCAAGTAATTCCAGTGAGGTGTGAACTAGCAAAGTTCCTGCTGAATTGTGTCTGTGACTTATTTTTATTAAGTGAGACAAATAAAATCTGTTCCTTAGATTTCATCTGCACCTTAGGCTTTGTCCGTGCCCTGTTAGAGTTAATAATTCAAAACAAAATATACTTGTTTAAAGAAGAATAGAGGTATTCCACGCCCCTACCCCCCCCCCGGTATCCGCTGGAATACTAAAACCATGGATAAAAGTACACACGATACTTACAGTACTGGTGCCATTCAAGCCCTTCCTGTTAGCATTGTTTCTCATCTGTCTTTCTTTGCAGCTCTTCCTTTTACAGAAAGTAAGAGGAAGAATGGGAGAAGCAGTCAGACAGAACACTAGAGGAGGGGGACAAATGCTAACGGTCCTGCTTCCTGTTAGTGTTCTGTTAGTGTTCCTGTTAGTTAGTGTTCTGGATGTCTCCCTCCTCCAGCATTCTGGCTGGCTGCTGCTTGTGTTCCTCCTCTTGCATTCTGTAACAGGAAGGGCTGCAAACAAAGAGTGCTGCAAAGGAAAGCAGATAAGTAATGAGTGCATGGAGATGGAGAACTATGGATAAATGAAATTGCGGGTACCAGGGTAGGGGACACACATCTGTAGTAGGATATGGGGTAGCCAGTGGCAATATGGTCCCTAATACAGGTTCCTTTTTTTGATCCAGAACCTTTAGGCATAATACTGTGCATGTACAGTTCCTATATGTGTAGGTTTCAGTGATGTAATTAGGCCATTTGACTCCAGGGGCCCATACATTTTTGACCTCCTCTGTATACGACAAAATTATTTAATTTTATTTATGTAGTATTTTTCATGTTTCCTTCATCCAATGAGGTCAGAGTGGTGTGCATGGTTTCACCACTTCTGTCCTCACAACAACCCTGTGAGGTAGGTGAGGCTAAGAGTGAGTAATAGTCATGACATTAATTATAATAATTATAATTATAATAATTATTATAATATAATAATAAAAGTAGTGTATGTTTCCCACAAGCAATAGATGAACCTCAGTGCTATTGTTCCCCTGCACATAGTACTCGGTGACATGCTGCTCCTGTGTCTGGAGGTTCAATGTAGCCATCATGGTTAATAATCACTGATAGATTGTAGTCCTCCATGAATGTTTAGAATCCACTTTAAAAGTAATCTAAGCCAGTGATCAGCACCCTCAAACTTCCCACTAGTGGTATCACTAGGGTTGGAGTAAAGCAGTGGTCTGGGAACAGGGGTAAATTACCCCAAATGGGGTAAAAATGAAACTCCTGGGGGTAATGGATGGTCGCGCTGCTGAGACACAGCCGGGCATGCACATATAATATGACAAAATCAAATCTAACTCAGCAGGTTAGATATTTACAATAAGAGTAAGATTAAAAAAATATTTAAATAACTTTCCTAACTTTCCCAAACCCTTTATAACTTCATGTTTACATAGCATTAATTAAGCTCATTAATTAACCAAATAAAAAGCCATGGGTTCCAATATGTAATTTTTTTTCTTTTGTTCTGGCGGGGGGCGGGGGGTAACGTCAGCGTATCTAAATATATTTTGGGGTAAAAGGTAAAAAGGTTCCCTGACCCCTGGAGTAAAGTAACTCATGGTGACACCCCCACTAACTGTATTTATTTATTTTACTATAGAATAGTACAGGTCACCAGTGGTGTCAATTCAAATGATTTAGGAACAGGAACTCACTTTTGAGTTCAAATTCAAATGTTGGGGAAAAAAAACAAAACTCCGGAAGCAGCCACGGAGCCCGTTAGGATCCGGAACGCCCGTTCTGGTCCGTTCCCCCTGAATGACAGACATCACTGCAGGTCACCCAACAAATCAGTAACTATCAACACAAAAAAAAATAGTGGCCAACTTGATGACACTCCCACAACTAAATATGAATTCTAATATTGGGTCTGATACATGGAAAAGCGAGCTGACTCACAATAACATCTTATTGGTTCCATGCTGTGTCATAATACCACTTCATTAGCTCTCAGAACACTGAGAGTAAAATCCTACCTTTCCAGTAGGCTGGTAGTTTCTTCTGCTGGCCTAGGAGTGTCGCAAACATGCCATAAAGCGAGTTTGCGATGATCCTGGAGCAGGGGAGGCTGGTGCACAGAAGTGCGCTGACTTCCCTGCGCCACAACCTGGGCCTACCCAGGTAAGGCCAGGGAGGCCGGCGCGGGGTGGGGGGTGGGGGTTTGGGGAGGGCAGGGGGAAGGCAGAAGAGGTTGGGGGGGATGGCGGACCCATGGGGGTTCTGGCTGGGGGAGGTGGGTGGGATTGGCCTCTGGCACTTAGGCCGAATCCTGTCAGGGTTTGGAAACCTGGCCCTGGCCTGATCAGCCCTACACAGCACTTGAAGTAGTGCTAGCGGTTTTGCTGCTGCAGCCCGGAGTAGTCCTATTGGGACTGCTGGGGCATTACTTGGGGTAAGTGGAATGTATTCTCTTCACTCCGAGTTGTGCCACATGCAGCCCCAATACTGTGCTGGATATGGGGCAGGCTAATTGGCCTGCCTATTCCAGTGCAAGGTTAGGATTGGGCTTCCTGTCTCGTTGGTAAGTTTTGAATTAAGGAAATTCACTTTTTGTTACATAATTCAGTTGTTTTCTTTTTTGGTTATTTGTCTGTAATCTTTGCTATAACACAGATATTTCTATGCGGTTTGGTCCATTACAATCGGCATTAAATTATACCTAATTATATATAACATTACAGCATTATTTGTAAAAAAACCCACAATTTCCGCAATTTTGGTTACTAGTGGTCTCACACACATCACGAGGGTGTCACTTTACTTATTGGTTCCATGCTGTGTCATCTCGTTGGCTCTTTGAACACTCAGTCTCATTAGTCAGTTTTGAGTTAAGGAAATCCAGTTCTTGTTACTTGTTAGTTGTGGATCTTTTGGTTATTTGGCTATAACTTTTGAATGCAGAACCATTTGTTTTATTATATTCTGCATGAAATTATACATCAAAATATATATAACCTGATCGTATTATTTCTAAAAATTGCGATTTTCACAATTTTGGTGGCACCTGAGGCAGCCCTCCTATAGGAATAGGTTTCCTATTGATGTTACATGGTAAAGGATTGTGAAGGCCTCCAAAAGGATCTCTCCAAACTGGGGGAATGGGTAGCAAAATGGCAGATCAGCTTAAATGTAAGTAAGTGTAAACTGAGGCACATTGGTTTCAAAAAATCAAAACTTCACATATAGGCTAATCAGTTCTGAGCTGTCTAATGGATCAGGAGAGAAATCTTGGGGTGCTGGTGGAAAGTTTGATGAAATTGTCGACCCAGGGTATGGTGGCTGTGAGGAAAACCAATTCCATGCTTGGGATCATTGAAAAAGGGATCGACGATAAAACAGGCACTATTATAGTGCCATTGTACAAATCAATGGTAAGGACACATCTGGAATATTGTTTACAGTTCTGGTCACTGCATCTCAAAAAGAATTTAGTGGAATAGGAAAAGGTGCAGAGGAGAATCACCAAAATGATTATTCTCATTTCTGTACCCAGTGTGTAATCTGTGGAACATATTGCCATAGGAGGTGGTGATGGCGTCTGGCCTAGATGTCTTTAAAAGGAGATCAGACAGATTTACAGAATAAAAGTTCATCACAGATTGCAAGCCATGATTGGTATATGTAACCTGGTTTTAGAAGTAGGATACATCAGAATGCCAGGTGCAAAATATGCCAGGCAACAGGATCATGTGTACTCATGTATGTTCTTCCTGAGTCATCTGGTGGGTGACTATGAGATACAGGAAGCTGAATTAGATGGATCTTTGTTCTGATCCAACAGGGCTTTTTATGTTCTTATGCTTGCTGGTCCATAGGAAGGATGACTTGGATGTAAATGTTCAGCCCTTTCCGGATGGAATAGTAGTCACCTTGAAAGACATGATTAACAGTCTGGGAGTGCTCAAGGGCCTGCCTTACTATTATATGGTCAGGTTGTGGCAGTGGCCAGAGGCTTTTGCAAAGCTTTAGTTGGTACAACAACTATGCCCCTCTCTAACTCCTTGATAGGACAGAACTAGATGCCAGTCATAAATATTTTTAAACTAAACATTGTACCTTCTTAGAATATTTCTGTCTATATATCAAGGTTATAGGAGTTCAGATGAATAGCCATAACATTTTAAAGCAAGTTAATTTTCCCCCAAAGGAACATTTTGTTTCATTATTTCAATTTTGTTGTTCTACACATGTCACTTAGATGATAAATTAACCATAATATATTAAAAATCTTTTTCTTCAATATTCTTTGGTCTGACAACTGATAGTAGCCATGGCTATAAATATGATTTCAACAGATATCTGATTTTAAACTTTATGGAACAATTTTCTTTGATGTAAGGGGATGGTATCGGCTTAGAAGGATCTGTAATAAGGAATACAGTAGCAATGTCTCTAAAAGAGGGGAAAACCTTTATTTTTTACACAATACATTGATCAAATGTATATAGTTGGTTTTGCTAGCTGTTTTTAAAAAGGTAAAGGTTTCTCCACGACCGAATGGTCTAGTCGTGACCGACTGTAGGGGGCAGTTCTCATCTCTGTTTCAAAGCCTGTAGAGCCGGCGTTTTGTCCAAGGACACGCTTCCGTGGTCACGTGGCCGGCATGACTCTAAGCCGTAGCGCATGGAATGCCGTTACCGTCCCACCGAAGTGGTCCCTGTTTATCGACTTGCATTTAGATGCTTTTGAACTGCTAGGTTGGCAGGAGCTGGGACAAGCAACGGGAGCTCACTCCGTTATGCAGTCTTGAACTCCCAACCTTCCGTTGGAAAATCCTGCAGCAGCAGTTTAACCCACTGCGCCACCACGTCCCTTAGCTGTTTTTAAGCAATGCCTAATAAGGCAGCAGTTCTGTTATCTTAGTGATGAAGAGACTGTAGTTTTGGCAAAGATGTTCATTTCTTTGGAGGAGGAGGTATACGAGCATAAGGAAACCAAGCTTTTGACCCTCAGTATAGTATCTTTCATAACCTATTCCTGCTTTTTCCTGTACCTTCTTTTGGCTTGATAGCTATAATGTGAGCATTTCCCAAAACATGCACAATTTGTTTCAGTTCCATTGGTTTTGCTGATGGTGCACAATGCAACAATGCACCTTTAAAAATAATTAACTGTCGAGTACACCAGCTTTTTGAGGGAATCTCTTTCATAGGCGGAGTACCTTTTCTGTAGTTCAATATAGTATTTTTGCACATGTGTACAATTAAATCATAGCAGTGTGTGTACATACTTTGACAACATTACACAGTTCTTGCGAAACCGCCTTTTTTAACTCTCCTCCCAATCTTCATTCCCTTATGCGACCGCACCTGCCACTCTGTTCTTTCCCTGTCAAATTTGGATTGTAAGTTCCTTGGGCCAGAGAGCTGTCTTTCTTTTCTTGCACGGTGATGTAAAGCACCATATTCACTGATGGAACTGTAAAAACAATAGCTTGGATCCACAGAACAGTGAGCCAAGGGAGACAATGACATAGTGCTGTTCTGTGCAGGGGCATAGCTAATGAGAGTGTGTAGCCTGGTGCAGAGGGCAAAATGTTGCCCCGGAAGTGATGTCACAACAGGAAGTGATGTCAGTTGTATTTTCCATTTTCAGCCATAATGTTTGAAAGAATGAAGATATTACACTCTGGTTTATTGAACTGAATTCTGCATGAAATTCCACATTGAATGATATATTGCATGACAATATAATTCTTACAAATTGCTCTTTTAACAAACTGCAATTTGTACATGACAGTTATATTTTTGTTTTCTGTTTTTTTTTTTTTTGGCCATAACTTCTGATAGACTAAATATATAATATGGTTTGTTGCATTGCATTCTGCATTAAATTGCTGTTCCAATGATATATAACATGATGACATACATACATACATACATACATACATACATACATACATACATACATATATTATTATTATTATTTATTAGATTTATATCCCGCCTTTTTGCCCGAAGGCACCCATATATATCAAGGTTTTCACAGTTCTGGCTAACTGTGAAACCATTTCACAGTTTTGGACACAGTTTGGTTGCCCCCCCTAAAGCTTGTTGCCCAGTGCAGTTGCACCCCCCTGCACTTCTTTAGCTATGCCCCTGCTTCTGTGAATTATTTTGCTAGTGGCAGAATTCTCATACTGCAGAGCCACAATGTTGGAGATTGTGTTACAGTGAATAAAGGAAAGACAAAGCCATAACAAAGATTTGAAAATAATTTTTGGCAAGATGTGTTCCAGAGTAGGACCGTCTTTGGAATAGGGGTCACTTTTCTTACACTACTGTCTTAGAAGTTGGAAATGGCCCTTTTGTGAGGGGAAGAGGCTTTCTGATAATACAGCCTCCTGTATTTCCTGTACATGCTACTAACTAGTTCAGTTGGCCATTTCCTTTCTCATTCATATAGGTTTGGATAATATACTGTATGTTCTCTCTTCAAGCGCAAAGGTGCTGGGTAATTTGGGGGAAAGGGATTAGTTACCAGCCTTGACAGTTAATTGCCTTCTGTGCATCCAGGCTGCTCTCTAGCTGAGGAAATTGCTTGTGGTGGCTGGATCAAAGATATTTCCCCTCTTGCTGCCTTTTAGGTTTAAGGCAGTGTGGAGACATTCTCATGAAACTCCAAGGTCAGCTTAATCAGGACCAGATTAAGCTAGTGCAGGGCCTATGGCATATGTTGTAGAAGGCTCCCCATCACTGCCCTCCCCCTGCTTTGTTACACCCTTCCCTACCTTCTTCCACCCTCCCCTTGCTCCTCCACTGGTCCCCATGGATCTTGCTTGCTCTGGTATGCTTTCCAGCGCATTTGCAATGCCCAGCACCTGCAGAGCACCACCAGACACAGTATGATTGTGCCACAGTGACGGTAAACCTGAACCAAAATATTTGTGTCATGCTGACATCCATAATGATAATGTACCCTTCAGCATACAGTTCTCCTGACATGTAAAGGATAGGGTTGCCAGATCGTGAGATGCCAATTTCACCAGAGACAGTTTGCAAACAATTTTTGAGTGCAGGGCCCTCAAAAATTGGGGCCTGGAGCATATGCTGCTTTTGCTGCTATATAGGTTAATCCAGCCCTTAGCCTGATAGAACAGAAATAAGTACCTGTATAGAGCTGTCTTCCTGTGTTTGTCCCTCCTACTGTGCCTGGCTAGCTGTGCTGGGGGGTGCTGTTGCAGCCTGCTATTTTAATCACAGCTCCTTAGAACGACAAGCAGCTTGGCATATTAGGATCAAGATGTCCTCAGTCAAATTAAATTTGGAATGATCATCCATGTGCACCTATTTGTACACGAGCTGTTTGTACAAGAGTGCAGTTAATCTCAACTTGCTGCCACATGTATGTGTGGTTGCACAGGTAAGCATAGCTTCCTGAGACGTGACTGCAATGCCACTTCTTAAGCATACATATGATGCGCATTTTTAATCTTAATAATATGTCAAGGTTGAATAGAACATATAAAAGCTGCCTTCAGCTGAATTGGTCTGTTTTGTTCCATATTGTCTATATGGACTGCCTGCAGCTCTTCCAGGTTTCAAACCAGGGTCTTTCCCCAGCTGTACATGAAGATGGTTGAACCTGGGACCACATGCATGCAAGGCACATGGCCTACCAGTGCGCTACAACCCCCTCCTCGAGCAGTCCAAGAGTGTTTCCGCCATGCAAAGCTTTTTCCAGCTAGAACCCGAGAGGAAAGAAGTTGTTGCCCTGTGCTTTTTTTTTTTTTCAACTAGTAATTTTATGATGGGTCTGCTTTATTTTGTACATGTGGATATTATTTTGTTTTTGAAATAAGCATTACAAGTTTAAGCTTTAGCCACTAAACTTTCAGGATGAGATGGTTCAATATTCATTAATATTAATGCCTGAATTTGCTGGGTATTTCTTTGACCTACGCATTTACATCTATTAAAATGCTCTTCCAAATATACTGTCATGTAGTAAGCACATTTAGAAAATCTTGTAGTTTAGCGTATAGGCTATTACTACTGTTTGAAGAGCTAGATCACAATTTCTTGGCATGGCCTTCACAATATGTGCAAGGGGGTATCCAGATTCATGTGTTTCCTTCTCCTTTTGCATTATTTGGAAATTATGTGTACTGTATGTGGTCGAAATGCTGCCTGACTACAATTGCTCACAAAGTGGGTAATTGAATTCTTGCTGTACTTGTTAGTTCATTAACTGCCATGCCACACAGTGTAGCTGAAATGGACACTCCTTTGCATTTGTACTGCAAGTGACAGTAATTCTGTTTCCATTAAGAGTCACTTCAAATAAAAAAAGAAAATGATAATTACAGCAATTGAGCACTGCATTTTTGAAATATTGAGACTGGTAGTGCTGTGATTTTTAAAAATACCTCCTACTTGCCATTAAAATCTAGTAAAATTGTAGTGTTCTTTTAATTATCACAAAAACCCAAACACCTTTTCTCTCTCTCTTTTTTAATTTCTTCTGTTTGCTTCTTCTGTTACTAATGCAGAAATGTTATCAGTAGTGCCGACTTGGGTGTGGCATGGGGGCAATTGCCCCTCCCAATATTTTGAGGGTGTGGCTGTGCCACCCTAATATCCTGCCCCCTGTGCCCCCCCTGCAAAGAGCAGAGCCAACTGCAAGCATGCAGCGGGGCAGGGGGAAGTGGCAAGGAGAAACGGCATACTTCTCCAGCTGCCAGAGCTAGGAAGGCGTGCTTGTTCCCCCTGCCGCTGCTCACTGGGCAGACCATCAGTGTCTGCTTTCCTACTTACAGTGACTCGCATGACCTACCAGTCTAGGTCTAGTTTTCCCAACAGTTTATTACATATTTTTGTACTCTGAGAGATTTTAGAAGGTGCAATTTCAAAAAAGGGAGAAATTACGAAGAAATCATGTATTTAGCGCAATGCATCATGGTTGTAAGGAAATGCAAATGGGCTTATTTGTACCCCAGCGTCATGATGTTATGACATCACAATGTTGGCTGCATCAAGGGGCGTGGCTGTGTCAAGGGGCATGGCTATGCCTCCCCAATGTTGAACGCAAGTCGACACCCCTGAACGTTATGGATCTCTCCGCTTATCGACAAACCTCAGTGTTAACATAATGCAGTGAGGATAGCAAGATTAATCCTCCTGTGCATGTGGGGCCAAAACTGATGGCAAAAGACTTTGAAGGTTACTGTGTGTATATATACCTTTTTGCCCTTCCTCATGAACCTGCATATTTAATGTATTCTCCTACAGCAGAGAGAAGTTGATCATTTGGTGTTGTATCACCAAATGTATTGTATCTGGGATTGCTATTGTATCTGGGATATATTGTGTTTTTAATTCTCAAACACAAAGTTTCAATGCAAAGGGCTGGTAAGATGAATGGAGAAAATACAGTTGTATGTCTGAAGTAATGAATGCAGTATGAAGAAAACTGTAATTTCACAATATGGTCACTACTTTATGCTGATTTAGCACTTGAGATATGTTAATTTTTCTGTTTTTTTTCCTCATACCTCCAAAAAAATTTCAGTTGAAGAGTGCATGAGTAAAGTATTGATATTTGTTTCAAATGAATTATCATAATGACAATTCATAATAATGGGTCTAGCTTTCCTTCCTGTTCACTCTCAGTGTTCCTGTTAATGTTTGTTGCTGTTTTAATGTATTTTACTTATGTTTTACTTGTTATGGTTACATTGTAATTTGTTTGTTCTGTGTAAGCTGCTTTGGGCATTTGCTTCAGCATAGGAAAGGTGCTTCAGCATAGGAAATTCTTCAAATAAATAAATACATAAATGACTTCTTATGCAGCATACATACTATCCTTGTGCTGTTTAAATTAACTACTATGACTTGTTACTAAGGTGCCTTTTTACAAGTGTAGGAGAGTTAATGTGCATAGTTGGATTTTTCTCTCTGATATTAACCTTTTTATTACAACTGTACATGATTATAAATAGATGAGAGATAGTACAGTATAGATTCAGAGAGGAAAAGCTCTTAATACATCTTGTTCCATAAATAGATTCTAATATCTAATGAATAAATTCCACTTCTTATGGATTTTCTATCAGCCTTCCTCCTCAAGACCTAAGTATCCCAGTTTAGTCAGCTTTGCTGTTTCAGGAATTTTTCACCTGGAAGCTATTTCTTTTCATGCTAGGCTTTAATATATTGCGTACCAATTCAGTGTTTTCCACTTCTTCCTTACTATGCAAATAAACAGTCAAGGAAGACTTGTACTAAGCTGTTCTCCTGCGAAAATGGGATACACGTGTAGTACAAAAGCTTAATGTATGTTATTTCTGCTTTTCTTCATGCTTATCTTCTACCTGGCAACAAATGTGCAAGAACCACTTTGGGGAGAACCACCTAGCATTTTCCTCTTCAAGGGGCTTAACCACAGTGTTTGAAAGGGTCCGGGGGTAGCAAAAACAGAATCCTGTTACTCAGCCTTCCATGTGGTGGTGTTGTTGCTGTTACAGAAGACCGATAACTGTATATGATGACATTGCTACTATTCAAGGTTTTGGAGGCATGCTATTTGTAGGAGAAAGACCAAAAAGTTAAATAAAGCTCTTATTTAACTTTGTTATTCTTCACACCTTAATGTACACTGTAAAGTGGCATAAATTGTGCCATTTGTCAGCATATAGTCCATTCAGCTCTTACGTGAAAACATGCCCTCCTATTCTTAAATACGCATTTTCATTTTATATTGGCCACTTCTCACCTTTTTTGAGTTAGAGAAAGGTAGAAAATAATGGTACTAATGCATTGTTTGAATTCAGGCTTCTCTAAAGGGAAAAATAGAAATGTTTGTGGGCAGAAATTATGCCATCAGCCCTGTATTCTCCATGTTTGCTTAGAGTAGGATGAAATCATGGGGAGACGGCATTCTGCTTTCCTTATGGAAGTCCTAATCCAAAAATGAAGGTGTTAGGTGGCTTGAATTGGTCAGATGGTTTCCTTTCTAACCACTAGTCCCGGGGTCTCCAAGCCCTGGCCTAAGGGTCAGATCGGCCCTCCGGAAGACCTTTATCTGGCCTTTGGCAGGTGGTGGGGTCAGCCCACAGCAGCCTGCTGAGGGGGGATAAATAAACCCTTGGTATCCGCTGGGGTTCTGTTCCAGAGGTCACCATTTGAATGCCGTAATATACGACGCAGCCTTCTGCTGAAAAGTTTGCAGACCCTTGTGCCCGTGGCAATTACCTTAGGTGAGTGATTCACAAACATTTCAGCACTGGGACCCACTTTGAAAAATGATTCTGTATTGGGACCCATCTAGCTTTACGAGACTTTAAAACTCCATCCATTTCCTGCTGTCGTTCAATGAGGGCTTCTAAAGGAGAAAGAACAGGGGTAGCAGCCAAATCACAAAGCCGCCACTGCCTCCTCCTCTGGGAGAACACAGGAGTGATATCACATCATCGCTGCCTTAGGCACCGCTGCCTCTAGCAATGCCTGACTCCAAGTTTCTACTAAAATGTAGGATGCAGTTTGGGGGTTTCCCCCACCAGGGTTCCCAGACTTGTGTTTGTTACAACTGGAAGATAAGATGCAAGGAGAGGCATACAGAGGAAAGCGGCAGGTGGGAGAATAATTAAGAATCTTCCTACCAGGGCTGTGGAGTCGGTACACAAGACCTTCAATTCCACCCAAAATTGTTTCTGACTCTAGTCTTTCAGAGACACCCATCCACCTGACATAGTCCAACCACATGTTTGCTGTAGAGTTTGTGGAGACTCTCTTGCATGCAGTGAAGCACATTGTGCTACTGTGCATGGGAATAAGTGGACCAGGACAAGAGGGTGTATTAGCAGGGCTGTGTCCTCCCCACCCCCATCCTTCTCCTTATCATGCTCAGTTTTCTGTTGTGGTAACACAGCCTGCTTGATGGGTCTGGATTTTCAACTTTTTTCAGCTTGAGGCACACCACCAATTTTAAAATTACATTAAATTATTACATTGTGATTAATAAGTAATCACATTAATACATCATTACTTTGCAACTTAATACATCATTACATGAAAATGAAAGAAATTCACAACAAGTTCAATTCAAACTTCTCTGAAGTTGAATAGCTCTTTCTCATAAAGTTACCTTGAATAACTCTGCAATTGGAGAGGGAAGACGGAAGTTTATGTGGTTTCTGGAAAGGAGAAAAAACGTTTTAAGTAGGGCGGTCAAATTTTTAATCAGAAGCGTCAGAACGTGTTGGCAAAGAAGTCAGGCTGAGCATATTGTGTACTGGAGAAATGTGGAGTGAGAGGCCAGGAGGAGGCATGATTGAAACAAAGTTTGGGATTGAATGGGGGGCGGGGGGGGGGGAGAGAATGCGAGGCAAAGGATTCCAGGCCTTTGGAAAGTGAGGATGAGTTTGGGGAGGAATGGGAAGGAAGGTGTTAGCTGTGATTGGGGTTAGGATGGGGGAAGGAAGGAGTTGTGTTTGTTGGGAGGGAGTTGGGTGGGGGAGAAGAGGAGAGAGATGTGCCAATTGCCTCCTTGTGTATGTGAGAAAGTGAGCACAGATAACACCCTGACTGTAAGCAGGATGACCAGATGCCCTCTTTTTCTAGGACATGTCCTACGTTTAAACTTTATGTCCTGGATAAACTTCAAAATGTCCTACATTTCAAGACAGATGGGGGGGTACCAGCATGAAGAGGGGCTGCCTGCATCACTTGGCTTGAGTGTTTTCCTTTGTTCCTTCGTTCGTTGGGTTGCATTAAAGGCGGGTAAGACACCCCAAAATCTATGTATACGTGAGTGTTTTTAGCTTTTCGTTTAGTAACATCCTACATTCTTCTTGAACGTCCTACATTTTGGGGTGCTGTGTCCTTCTTTGTGGTTATGACATCTGGTCACCCTGCCTGTAAGGGGCAAAAGGTTCCCAATCAGTGGAGGCAAGGTAGAGAGGATCGCTTTGGAGGCATTGCAGGCAGACAAACCACGGCAAGGAAAAGGGACTTAACTCTCAAGGACCCTTTTCAGCCAGCCAGTCCTTCAGTCGGTGGCCCCAGGTGGACTCCCACTGCTTGCTTGCTTCTCACCTGGCTGCCTGCCTTCTGGCTCCTTCACCCACAGAGCAGTTCCCGCCCAAAGCTCCTTTGAGCTTCTCTGGCTGCCCAATCAGTGTGCAGGCAGGCAAAGGCTGCGTCATTCTTTCCATTGCCAGTGGTCGTCATCCTCTCTTCAAGGCAGCTTGAGCAGGAGCTTCAAAGCGGCAGTTTTCAGCCGCTTCTCCTAAGCGTGCTGCCGCTCACTACCACCAGCAGCTGTCCGTCTCCTCTGGCTCCACAGCATACCTGAGGCCCATTCGTGGCACACCAGTATGCCGCAGCCCAGTGGTTGAAAATGGCTGCAATAGGCATTCGCCCAAGGAAATGAACGTCTGCCACCAGGAGCTGCTTCTTTCAAAACTCCCATATTATATGGGGTGGGGCTTAGAGCTCAGTCAGCCATTGGCTTAATTGTGCAGTTTGCCCTATTGGAGGCCTAGATTTAATTATAAACAGAAAGTAGGAGGGCTGCAGACATGGACTTTTAGACATAAGCTAAAATCTAGTTTAACCTTTGCACTAGCTTGCAATCCTAGTACATACCCATACACCCATGCACTAGCTTGCAATCCTAGTGCAAACCCATACACAATCAATTGCTGGGGGTTATCTTATAAAATTCTTTCCAGAGTCTGACTAATGTTCCATCCAGCATCGTCCTGCCTAATGCCTTCTCCAGGATGTTTGGCTTGAGTAGGCTTTCCTGGCTCAGCTACTTGAGAGTCTTTAATTGGCAATACAGTGGATTGAATTTGAGACTTATGCTTTGCCACACACAGCTTTTAGCACTACCTACAGCAAAGCTGACCAATGGCAAAGCAGAAGTCTCAAATTCAATCCCTAGAAACAAAAAATAATATTGGTGGCAAACGGTTGCAATATACAATATGAAGAATTCTCACAAAACATTGGAAGATCACCAGTTTGCTTTTTGTCAGCAATGGAAAAATTAAGCCTGTTTATATAACTTTTTTTTACAGATGTTCTTGATTTCACTCATTTGTGACTCTTAATATGCATTTTGTAATTTTTCTTTTTAGAAACTGAAGGTATGTTTGTTGCTCTAAACTGGTGAGAGATTGGGCAGTATAATGAGAGCCTGACAATCCATTCTTTAAGCAGAATAATAGCTAGAATTCTTCATGATTAGAAATACAGTATCAACATAATCGATTAACAACATTACATTGTAGCTGAATATAGACTGAAATCCCAAGCCAGGCATCTACTGTGTCTGAGTGAAACATCTTTCATATGGTTCTAAGATGAAATTACCCCTGAATGAATAGCATCTTCATTTATCTTCAGAGCCTCCTCTGTGCTACCAGTGAGTCTGCTCTTCTCCCATCCTGCAGCAGGAATTACATTATACCATTACAGCAGCATTCCAGTGCAGTGTAAAACGGATTGTTTTGGAAAATGAACCTGGCTTTGCTATAAATTACATTTACAGGTACAAAGGAATTTGTTACTTTGTTTGAAGTAGTCACAAATACAATTAAACTCTTAATTTATGTTAAACTACAAATGTGGCTATTACTATAACTGGATTAGGAATATAATCCGTCACTCCAAGAATGATACAGCGCGCTTTTCATTTGTAATTTCAGACAGACTTTTCAATTTACTGGGTCTGCCACTGCTTGATAGGAAAAAGGAATATTTTATATATGTGTTCCTGTTTTATAATTTTCAGAACTCCTTTTTTCAGTTAGGAGAATAATTCTTCACTTGTCATTAGTTTTCCCTTTGTTTTTGTTATGATGAAGGAGATTATGAGGACAAATAAAACTCTCTTTTTGCTCTGTGAGGCTTCACAATGGCATTTTTTTCTGGAGCGGTCTTGGAGAATGTTACACATTTTGATATTAATAAGCCCAAACCATTTTACATAGGAAGAGTAATAATATGCAGCTCCTAAAAAGGCAATGGTATCCTAGTACAGTGTTTCTCAAACTGGTTCGGGACCCATTAGGTGGGTTGTGTAGCAGCCATCATTGAAAATATGGGAAGATGGGACACTGAAAAGGTGGTGGGCTGGGTAGTTTTGCTTTGTCAAGGTGGTAAATGGCCTTTTTCCATTTCCAATGTGGGCAGGAGGTGTGGACTGATGGTTGAGCTGCTGGTACTGCCTGAAGCTAAGCAGGAAAATCTGCGGTTTGCTTTTGGATGGGAGACGAATGCCAGGCTGCGACAAGGTGCAGTACCTATGGTGGCAGAACAGAGTCGCTGTGGAGCTGATGAGCTCACTGCCAGTGAGAGTTGCGGGGGAGTGTGTGAGGAGGCCAGCCAGCAAAGAACGGAATACGACCTTGAGGACCTGTCCAGGCTTGACTTGCGATTGCCTGCTGAGGCTTGATGGCCGGCAGCCAAAGGAGAGAACCACACTGGGAAGGCAACGTCTGGGCCTGAGGATTGGCAGATCACAAGAATACTGTAGATTTGTAAAGCCCCACTGAAAAAAATGGTGGTTTAGACTAGCCTGCTCATGTCAGCCACCTTCGGCATTTGCTTCGGCATGGGAAAGGCGGGGTATAAATTCTGCAAATAAATAAATCAGGTTGCTATTGGAAAGTGGCTGAGAAATAACCCAATTGATTGCTGCATTCTCAGGAAAGCAGCAGGCCCTGGCGTCACAATGACGGCACTCCTGGCCGTGACATCATTTCCGGTGGCTCCTGGACAGATTGTCATTCTCAAAAGTGGGTCCCAGTGCTAAATCGCTTGAGAACCACTGTCCCAGAGTATCATTGTGAAGCTTCCCATTCAAAATGTGGTCTTTCAGATATGCCCACCTGCCTGACAGAGCCCAGCCACACGTTTGCCAGGAGAGTTTGTGGAGATTCTTGCTTGCAGTGATGCATATTGTGCAACTGTGTGTGGGAATGAGTGGACCAGGACAAGAGAGTGTATTAGCAGGAGTGCGTATCCCCCACCCCCCGCGCTTCTCCTTCTCATCCTCAGTTTTCTGTTGTTCCCGCTCCTGTTATTTGCCCGAAGGATAGGAAACTAACATCTGCAACAAGGAGCTGCTCCTTTTAGGACTCCCATATTGGGGGAACTTTGGAGTCCAGTTGGACGTTTGCTAAAATTATGCAGTTTGCCCTAATTGAGCCTTGGATTTAAGTATAAATAGAAAGCGGGGGCCCCCCGGAAAACCAAGACAGGGGGTTGAGTAGTATGTCCCACAGTTGTTTTCATGCCAATTTTGCCCCTGCAGTGTTCCGTTTTTTTTTATTGCAGCCAATGAAAGGTGCTTTTTTAAAATTTAAAAATTGTGCACGGGAAAGGGGAAGGGATAGAACTGGGATGAAAATTGCTGTGACAGCGAAGTAGTAAACCTCTTCCTCACCCCTGCCATGGTTTCATCCTGTTTGGCTGCCCTTCTGCTTCCTAATTTATAATGAAAACTTATTATGCAATTGTGCACTTCTAATGGGTCCTTAAGAAAGCGGGACCCCGGCCTCTACTTGTTTTGCAGCATCAGCAGGTTGCTCTCAGATCCCCATCCCACGAGTACATCCACTGTAGGTGTCTCACCCTTCACAGGAATGGGGCTGTTGCTCACGTAGAGCTCATACTTTGCATAGAGAAGATTCCCGTTTCAATCCTGGACTTCTCTAGGTTGGGCTGGGAAAGACCTCTGACCCTGGAGAAGTTGGTGCCACTCATGTACTCAACACTGACCTAGATGGACCAATGGGCAGACACCATAAGGCAGGGTCATATGTTCAACCCACATTTTGGGGGATGTTGAGAGAGCCGGGCTTTGGAGTTCGCTCGCCGGAGTGACAGGAAGCACGTGCGTGCAGCAGCTTTCAGTTCTGTAGGCTAGGTTAGGCACTTTTAATGCTCAACCAGAGGCATGGGGAACAACAAAAGCACTTTTCCCCAGGTTTCATAAATGTTTAAATATAAAGTGGGCTGCTGAGGGTGGAGGTGGATGATTGTGACAAATCGGATCTATATACTGTATTCAAATAGCTTTCAGCTCGGAATACTAGTTAAAGAAGCAACAATGTGTGCGCTGGTGGTATTCTCACCAATTCATTGTGAAACTGCAGAAATGCTTGCTTTCTTCTAAACTAGAAAGAATAAAGGAAAAACCGAAACAAGAGTGAACACTGGCAAGCAGGCGTAAATGCAAGATTTATTCATCCTTAGTGTGGTAGGGAGATACCTTGGTACGGCAACAATAATTGAATAAAAGCTATGGACCTATACACACAAACATTTTAGGTTGACCTAATTTCACTTGCCATCTCCAATAGCTCATTATTTGCCATAGTAGCAGCTGTGGTGGTGAAAATGGAGATTTTGATCAGCGAAATGTAGGAACCTTATATCTACAAGCACAGTGATGTTGTTTAGTGGTCTGACAAAAAGCTTTTTAAACACCATGTAGCCTGACTTCGAAGCTTCAGAATCCAATCCATTTAAACAATATATGTTTTGGCTTTGGATAATCGTAACCTTTTTGTTTGCTCTTCTCTCTTTTCAGGCCTTTCTGCAAATGTGCGATCTGCCAGTCAAGCTGGTTTGTAGGGCAAATGCAGAATATATGTCCCCATCTGGTAAGTGTTGCGCTCATTTACATTGCACCTATGTTTGGAAACTATGGCAACAGTATCTCATCTTGGAAATCAGTCAGAGTTACTGTATATTGGCTTGCTTCTCATTACACTAAGCCTTCTTTTCTGTAGGGAATGAATTTAATATGTTTGAGCAGTCTTAATTGTGTGCAGTGTGGTACAATGCATCAAAATACAGAAACTTGACATGACGGTGACAGTTCAGTATGTGCAAATATGCAGCTGTCACTGCAAAGGGACAGTGGGGGGGCTATCTGATTTAAAAGCAACAGGGGTATGTGGATGAGACAAGCTGAGTCTCATGGCTTCTCTCGCTCATGTTTTATCTCCTTGAAGCTCCCTCATTTGAGCATTTTTCTCCTAGCTAAAGCCTGACACCAAAGCCCTGGTTTGGCTAAAAGTAACTAGAGAGAGGGTCTAGAGGTGTTCCTATTGGGGGGATCCAGGGGATCACATGGTCCAGGGTGGAAGGGTCTACCAGAATGCAAGGGTGGCATTTTGAACTCCCTTCGCACTAATTGCTGGCTTCCATGTGTGCTTGGGCTGTTTGCAAGCCATGGCTTGCTGTTAAATATTGAATGGTGACTGCTGCCTCCCACCCGGCGGCTGCAAATGGGCTAGGTATGCCCACCATGGGCTAGATATGCCACTGAGAGGATCTGTGGGAAGGTAAGCTGTGGGCAGGTGCATGGGAAGATTATATACTCCTCAACCATACTTTAAAAAAAAAAAATCCAGCCTCCTCACCCATCACTTTTGATTGGGGCAATGCTGCTGTTACATCCTATTTGGCCCTTATTGTGGATTAGTTGTATGTCCTCAAGATGCATGATGATGCTACTTGTAGCGGTAAGGGGGGGTACGTCCAGGGGGCTGCTTCCCACATTGCTTTAGCTTCTACCAAACTGAATTCAGTCAGATTTACTCTTGGATTAACACGCAGAGGTCTGTGGCCTTAACTGCATGAAAACCCCACCTTTGCTCACAACCCGCCACCATGACAGCACCTCCATTTATGGGATTCGCTTTCTGAAGCCTGCATGGTTGGCTCAGCTTTCATTCTCTCCATCTGTTAAGAGCCTTCTGAGAGCCCTGAAATGCTGACTCCTACTGCAGGAACACCAAAAGATCGTTCTTTTCGTAGTAGCTATGTGGAAGTAGAGTCTGGATCGATAAAACCGTTGAGAGGTCTGGAAGTTCAAGGGACCCTGCATTGCTTTTGCAGTTCTCATCATTGTACAGACACTCTGCTTCTGCTTACCATCGCTTTGTGAGCCTGTGCTAACTGGCAGCAAGCCATTGAACATTTTGAATAGAGAAATTCAAAATAGAGAAAACCTTGCTTTAAATTCATCACTTTTTTTTCTTTTTTTGACAGAGTGAGAGAAAGAGTGTGTGTTAATTCTTAAAGCTAGCTGGCAGTTCCATATGTTCAAACTCAAAGGCAGTTCCATTTGTTCAAGTAGGCATGAGAAACTTTCCCAGGGGAGTAAAGAGAATGAACCTTCTGTGCTTTGAATGAACAGTTCTGGCTGGGTTCACCCTCATGCACAATTGTGTTTGAGGAAAAAGAGGTGGTTACATTTAGACGCAGACTTCTGATGCATGTATTTGTGTGTGCACATCTAGTTAGGCCCTAAGTTGGCAATTCCCAAACTTTGTGCTGTGGCACCCCAGGGTGGCACTCACAGTGCTGTGGCACTCACAGGGGCACCATGCACGTCACAGGATATTCTCCTGAATGTTCAGCTCTGTGTGTCTCTCAGGGCGCAATCTGAACCTGGAGTCAGGTCAGCACAAGTCCTTTGTGCCAGCCCAGGAGTGTCGCAAATGCACTGTAAAGCACATTTGCACTACTCTTTGAGTCGGGGAGGCCGGCACATGGACATGTGCTGTCCTCCCTGACTCTGTGAGTAGTCCAAATGTGCTTTATGGTGTGTTTGTGCCAGCCCAGGAATGTCGCCAAGGACTTGTGCTGACCTAACTCCAGGTTAAGATTGCACCCTAAGACACCAATGGAACTGTAGAGGAGCTGTGAAGGGAGTTAGTCCTACCAAAAGGCACCATGAACAAAACGGGAAGCACTTCCCTAAGTGGTTGGGATGGGACCAACCATCATGACTCACAGCAAATACCACAACATTATTTTATTTACCTGTGTTGAGGGCAGAAATGCTGGTGTAAGTGTTTTAATGCTGCATTTCTTGACATCTTTGACTTCAGTGGAACACCTATAGTGGCCTCTTCAGTTCTATTGTATCACTGAGTTGAAATGATTCCGTGATAAAGTGGCAGCTGTTCATTTTTTCCTCCTTTATCTCACAGGGAAAGTGCCCTTTATTCATGTAGGAAATCAAGTAGTTTCTGAACTTGGCCCCATTGTCCAGTTTGTAAAAGCCAAGGTAAGGAGCATACAGCAAAACAGTTCCCCCTCAGTAAGTACCCATGTACCAGTTGTACTGATTAAGTTTGTGTTTATGAAATTATCCTAGTGATGGGTCGTATATACACATGTATAACTCAAAAAATTTATGCCTTAAAATTGACCTTGAAAACTTTGACTTATACACAGGTAATGCGGCAAGGCCTCCAAGGCTTCTAAGAGCAACTGCTTGGTGAGGTGGGGGAGGAAAGTCTGGGCTGAGAAGTGGGTCGCATGGGAGTGGGTGGCCTGAGCAGGAAAAAAGAGAGCCATTTTAACTTGTTCTGAAGCAGCACAACCATGGAGCCAGTCTGCAAACAGGAAGCAAGGAGAAGGTACTTTATGGGAGTTGTAGGCTTTGTGAGGAGTACGGAACTTCCATAGCAGCCGCTCTCACCCTACAACTCCCATAAGCACTTTCACCTTGCTCCATGTTTTTGTGCCGCTTCATAACTATTACAGGAAAGTCATTTTTTCAGGATGTGGCCTCAGGTAAAATCAAAGAACATTCTTTTATACACTCCAAAGTTTTACCCTCAACGTATCCAAGGGTCATAGCAAATTCCATGATTTTTGGTTTAAAACATGCCCTTGACTTGATCCATGAGATCGATTTATACATGAGTTTGCACAGTACAGTAATAAAGGAGAATCTGGACAGTGGAAGACAGGGTACCATTATTTATTTTGCATGGTAAGACTTCTAGTGGCTCATAAAGAAAATCATTTGTTAAGATTTAGGACAAAATTCAGTTTAGCAAGGCATTCATGCTATTACAGATAGATTTTCAAGCCATAGCTATATATATGCAAATGAATATTCTTACAGTTGTTAATTTAGATTAAAATCTTGCCCGTAACAGTTGAACTCATCTCCTCCTGTAGGAACCTGCCTGGGTTCTAAGAATGTCCTCAGAGGCTCTTCCCCAAGTTTCTCTGCTATCTGTGAGATCAGATGGGTGGTGACTGAAAAAAGGACCTTTTCCAGTTGCAGCAGTCTGCCATTGGAATTCCCTCCCCAAAACACTGTGTCTAGGGCCTCCTCTGTATTCTGTGTGGCACCAGGTGAAAGCAGTTTTAGAGTGCTTTCATGCTGGAATCTTATTTGCTTCTCTATTTTGCCTTTATGCTTGAAATATTTTATGTCACTCTAAGAGCCTTGACTGAAGAGCAGCAAATAAATATTCTTTCTTGTAGCCCTACTTCCTTAGACACTAGGTAGGTCCAGCACCCTTAATGTTTGGATCAAGATCTTTTCTTGGTATGTCATCTGCTCTGTGGTGATCTCCATGTGCGTATGTTTATATATAAAGTCAGTGGTTCCCAAACTGTGGGTTGGGACTGATCAGTGGGTTGCAACCTGACTTTTGGTGGGTCATGAAACTGACAAGCTGATAGCTGACAAGAAAAATGAATTGAGCCCTATGGAAAGTGAAATGGAGCAGCATGTGCATGTTAACTAGCAAGTAGGTACGCAAACGTGCTTTAGTTGAAGGGCAGACGGAGGGGAACTCACCACCACCAGAATGGTCCTGATTCGATGAACGCAGGCCTCAAAAAAACATTCAAAGAAAGTCCTCCTGCCCTGTCGAAGCTGACAAGGCAAACCTCTTGAGCATGGAAAGCGAAACTGAGCCACATGCAGTGGTGTTCTGGGGGTGGGGGATGCTAAGTTTTGCAGGAGCTTGAGCTAGGTAAAGCAGCTGCTCTCCCTCACCTTCACAGGCATTTGGGGCTTGCAAGCTGTACTCAGAAGCTCAGGCTCCTGAAAAACGTAGTGTTTTGCCCTCCCTAGGAACACCACTGGCCACATGTGCATGTTTACTCTTGCGTAGGTGACCGTGCTTGGCTCTTATCAAAGGCTAGGAAAAGGGGAATGCAAGGCCTCCAGAATAGTCCCAAGACAAAGAACATGGTGCTGGTAAAAAGAAACTTTTTTTTTCAAAGTTTCATAAAACTAGATGGGTCCCAACCAATGTGTTTGAAAAAGTGAGTCTCAGTGCTTGCTAAAATGTTTGGGAACCACTGTATTGGATGTTTTGGTTTTATCCTTTCCATACATCATCTAAAATTATGCCTGTGTTTTATTGAGGGCTTTCTGTTGAAAAGCATTCTCTATGGAACCCTCAAATAGCACTTATAAAACATTCCTAGTTCAAAAAGCATTTTAGAGATTGGTATATGAGACGTGTAGGCTGTTCTGCAGGGACACAGAAAGCTCACACATAAACCTGCCTCTCTGCATTTGGTTTTGTAAATGCCAGACATTTAACATGATTTCAGTTGTCTTCTTCCTAGAATGTTACTTTTGATGTGTAAACCTTTCTTTTCCTTCTGGATATTGGGGAATATCCATAGAATGGACAAGGTCTTGAATGAGGTCTTATCTTTGACCCAAACCTGGACACTGATTTTCAAGGCTAAAGAGGGAGTTCCAACCTTTGAAATTGATTATGGTCAGAAGACAGCCTTTGAGATGGCATTAAAAAAAGAAAATACAGATACATTCGAGTTACCTTGGAAGTCTCTACTCAACCATGTTAGACAAGCAAGTGTTTGGAATAAATTAAAATCTGACCACATGACAAAAGATTGGGTGAAAACCTTCTGAAGGACTTCCCTCATTTTGCAAGCCACCCTTTGGGGAGTTTGGGAGGACTCTATAGGAATCTTGTGAGGCCTCAGAAGCCTTGGTATTGACAGGAAGCTTCCTGTGTAGCACTTTTGAATCTTGTTCCCTGCCTGGAAGACTGCGGTCTGCAGTTTTCTGCCGTTCTGGCTAACCTAGGCATTGCACTTACAACTTGGCTACTACCATCTACTGCTTTTTGGAACAGAGATTCACTTTATTTAAATCTTAAAACTCCAGATAGCCAGTATTCACGCTGACTGTTGCTGCTTTCTTTAGCCCTGTAAATCGATGCCTGTGCATTGAATAGCATATTTTTTTACAAGATGTTTGCATTATCATAATTTGCTTTTGTTTATTTACAAAGTTGACATGGTATTTGCAAAAGCTACTTGGCTGGAAAGGCAAATCACAGCAGATCTATAGCTAGAAATACGGTACACTGGTGCCCCTTGTGTTTTTCTTTCTACACAAAGATTACACTTCAGTATTTTTATTTTCTCTGTGTGACTTGTCTTTATGGTCTACAGTCATGCTTTTAATGTGTAATCTATGATGATGTAGTGAGCTCTGTGGGTGAACCGAAGCCGTGCAGTTCAATGGGCTTTGGAAGGGACCCAAACTGATGGTGTTTGCTCTTTTCTTTTATCACCCCCAACACCCCCTGACTTTCTCTCCCTCCTCAGGGCCATTCACTTAGTGACGGGTTGGATGAAGTCCAAAAAGCTGAGATGAAAGCCTACATGGAATTGGTCAATAATATGCTTTTGACAGCAGAGGTATGGCAAAACACTCGTAATTTGTCAGTCTTGTGAAATAAATGATATGGAGGGGGAGGAGAGAGAAAAGAGAAGAGTGGAATACTATTTTCTTTGTGTACTGCAAGTGGATGTCTACCTACTTTTTTTTGTATAAAACACAAGGGTGGCTAATGATAAATCGGGAGGCTCAAAAAAGCAGCATTCATCTCATTTACATATTGCAATCTTCATCCTTTTTTTCTTTGTCAAATGGGATCTTGTGCCATGACGACAAAACCGGCAATCACCATTCTGTGGTCCACATGTTATTATGATGATGATTGTAATGGCTTGTTTGTGAGAGGTAGAAGACAAAGCTGCAAGGACTAGCTGCCTGTGTAACCTTATATGTTTATGAAGTCTCCGCATTCTTTGGTTTCTAGCTGTATCTTCAGTGGTGTGATGATGCTACAGTCCAGGAGGTGAGTGATTCTGCAGCATTTATCTTAATTAAATTTTAATGAGAAAACACTTTTGCTCACAATTGCAAGTCCCTCCTCATAAATGAAACATAGAGGTTTCTACCACTAATGATACTGTGTTTTTGCTTTAATTTTGCTTGCATATACATTTTGGGAGAGCTCTATGTCATTACTGGATGTGCTGGTTTCAAAGTAGAAATGTTTTTAATATAATTTTAAAGGCTTGGGGTTGGTTTTTTTTGTAGCTGCAAGTTATGAATAATTGCTCAGAATAGCAAACGAAAACAGTGCAATGACAATGAAGCTGTAGCAGCCCTCGTCATTTTGTAATACCCAGTTTTTCTCTCAGCTGTACAATAATGTGAGCATTTTTTTTTCTTAAACAAAGATAACTCATCCAAGGTATGGCTTTCCTTATCCTTGGCCTCTGAATCGTATTCTGGCCTATCAGAAGCAATGGGAGGTCCGTCGTAAAATAAAAGCTATTGGCTGGGGCAACAAGTCATTTGATCAGGTCAGTCACTACTACTTCTTTTATGTGGTAATGCAGTATCAAAAACAAGGTTTGCTTTCTTTGCTCCAAGCAGTGTATTTATATTTAGTACTTTAGGGCTCAATCCTATGGGCCTTTCTGCCAGTAGTATTCGCTTACCACCAGCTCTAGGTGTTGCAAATGTGCTGTAAAGCACATTGCCGGCCTCCGGAGACTAAGGAGCATTGACGGTAAACCCTGCCCCGCTTCCTCCACAGAAGAGGTCCCAGCAACAAACAAGTGATCGCTGGCCATGGGAAGGGCAGGGAAAGGCAGTCCTGGGCGGGGGTTGGAACAGGAGGAGGAACTGGCTCGGGAGAGAGGTGAGCCTGTTGAAGGCCTTCTCTGCCAATCCTATGCCCTGCATTGGGCTGGAAAGCCCAACGTAGGGCTTCTCAAGTCTATGCCAGCAAAATAGATGGCACTTGAGGAGCCCCATTGTGGCAGCTGGGGGTTTACTTGGGCTCCCCTTCCCCCCGGGGAGACCTCCGGCAATAGCCCAGGTCCCATAGGATACAGTTGTGGCCATTTTGGTACTGCTGCTCCTGTGGACACCCGGGCAGATGGGGCAGGGCTTCAGGATAATGCTGTTGCACAAAGAAAGAAGTCTTAGGCTGCAAATCTTAATAAAATGGGATTTACTTCCGGGGAAACAGGTATAGGATTGTGCTGTCAGTTGATTAATCGTACTATTTTTATTGTATCAGTTTAAATCTGCATCTCAATGAAAATTATTCCCAAGGAAAAAATTGTACTACTTTAAGTTTTGATAATGTGGACTCATATCACAACAGGCAATGTCTTGCAAGAGGCATCCTCCCCTGAATAAGAGAGAGAAGGGGGGAATGCCTCTTCCAAGATTTTACCTGCCACACACATCTTCTGTATTAATAATATTAAAGGATTTGCTGTCCAATTCATCAAGCTAATTGACTGAGCCTGTCAGCTTTGCTGTGGAATAATCTGACTTCCCAGCAAGTAAGCTCAATTTATGAATAATCTGAAGGGGAGAAATTATTTGCCATTAAGAATGAGTGCTTTTATCCCGCAAAGATAATAAAATGGCCCTTGGCATTCCCATGGCATGCTTGGAGTCCTGAGGTAGTACTGTTATCGCAAGGTGGGAGTGTGGGACAGTGTATGCAGCTGAATTTAAATATGACCAATTTTCTCAGTTGCAAATGGGTAATTAAACAGCATATTAAAAAGCCTAACATGATCTCACTGGCCAGGATCCAGTGAGGCCTACTTATAAAATGTTGCATTGTGTGCTTCTACAGTCTTCTAGTGACTGATATTTTTCCTTTCAGTGGCAGGCCTCATGAGTAGGGATGGGTTTTTCTGGTGATCAATACAGAATGCTAAATAATGAGAATTTCTACTGAAAACGCTACATAAAGTGAAATTTAGGTCAAATAGCAAATATACCACTTTTGCTCATTTTTGACAGTTTGACACAAATTTAGATCAATTTTACAAAAATAACACCACTTTTGTTTATTTTTCCTTCAGTTTTGAGGAATTTACAAATAGTTTTCAGTAAGGGATCAGGAGGAGGAGTGGCAGAAACAGGAGGAAGCGTGCTTAAACTATGTTTAAGCATGTTCATAGTTCACAGTGCACACTGGGGCGACTTTAACGGAGTGTGGAAGTAGTAAGTAGCAGTTTTGTGACATGCCAAACAGCAATCAAAGTGCAGCTTGGGAATTTTTGAGCAGGTTATTTTGGGCTAGGGTGTGCGTGCCAGTGATTGCTTGCCTTTGTAGGGTTATTCACCCTTATTTATTGCACCGTTTGTACAATTTGCAATAAAAATTTGGATAAAAACACATAATACTGCAATTTGTTATTTTGATCAAGAAATTTTAGAAAAATATCACCAAAAAACCCACCCCTATTCATGAGGTGCAACTCCAAGTGGCCCTCTGAGTGTTGGCCCTAGAGGGTTCAAGGGGCTGCCACTGGAAGGAGGGGAGAGACCTGACAAGCCCCACGTCCTCACTGTCTGCAGCTTTTTGTATCTTGGCCTCCTTCTCTACAGTAGCTAAGGAAATCCTCTCATTGCACTGGACATGCCTTATCATTTTGTCTAATGCTGTGAGGGGTAGAGATTACCACAGAAAGAGCTATTTCGTGTTCCAAATGAAATATTTGTGCTGGAATGAAGAACAAAGACCAGAGCCACATCTGAGGAGGAAAAAATAAATCCGTACCAGATACTGTTTGAGGTATCATTCCAACATCCACCAGCAATATTTTTCTGTGAATTCCAACTGTTCCAGTGTCTACAATTGTGTTAAAGTCCTGACATAGTTACATGAGACAGTTTTGTATATGCCTGTAGCCATCCAGTAAAAACTACATTGTGCGCATTCTCTCTCTCTCTCTCTCTCTCTCTCTCTCTCTCTCTCTCTCTCTCTCTCTCTGTGCTTGCTATTTTAGGTGCTAGAAGATGTCGATCAGTGCTGTCAAGCCCTTTCTCAAAGGCTGGGAACGCAATTGTACTTCTTTGATAAAAAGTAAGCTACTTTCAACTAAAAATCAGAGAATGGCCAGTCGCTGAGAGAGAAATCTCTACTGCCCCATCCTCTCTGCACCATTGAAGCTGTTTGCCCAAGCCACAGTCATGACTAAGCTGGGCCTTGCCCCTTGCTTCCATTGCAATGACTGAGGCCGGTCAGGGAGTATCCCCAGGAAACACTTTGGTGTTCTGCACAAGTGCTGGAATCTAAGTGCCTCAAAAAAAAAAAAAAAAAAAAAAAAAAAGCTCCAAATTTCACCATCTTAAGGGAAAAAAACCCCAATGGCAGGTTGCGTATAAGGAGCTGCCACTGATGCTTAGAATGACACGCAGTGGTTGTTTTGTCTCTTTTCAGGTTATTAATTTTTTCTTTTACTCCTAGGCCAACTGAATTGGATGCTTTGGTATTTGGACATCTATTTACAATCCTTACTACTCAGTTGATCAGTGATGAACTGTCTGAAAAAGTGAAAAGCTACAGTAACCTCATAGCATTTTGCAGAAGAATAGAGCAGCGCTACTTTGAGGGCCAGCATAAAGACGGCTCAGAAAGTGTTCCGCCCCCAGAATTAAGGCCAAGTTTGATGAGCTGAATGTGTTCTGGTGGTAGATACTATAAAACAGAGCTTTGGTTTTGTATTTAGTGGCAATTAGCAATGGCTGTGAAAGGGGGGATTTTTGCACATTTTTTGTTTGAAACTGCCAAACTGTTCTAACCCAAGAGAATCTGCTTGTGACTAAAACACATTGTATTCACGTTGGAATTACTGGCGTTTCCCACTGCAATAGCCTGCATGCCATTTTAATACCACTCTGAAGTGTCCTTGAAACAATATTGTATTAAAATTTAAACATTATGATAACCAACATTTTGTTCTTACTGTCTAAAAGTCCTTTGCATTTTGTATTCTTGCAACAGTTCACATGGTACTCTGTAGAATTAAGCTGACTACATAATAAAGCTGACCTTGAGTAAGCTGTTCAGACTTAAGTATCTTTAATTTGGGAAGTTCCCATGTCTACAACCACATACGAAAACCAGTTTAAAGGCTATTTAACTGCTGTGGCTTCCAACTAAGGAACTTTAGGAAACTTTTGAACTAGGGATCTCAAAGAGATGCTTCTTGCTGCCATCCCTAAACTACAGTTCCATGGTAGCTAGAGATTGGCTTAAACTGCTTCAGTTGTAAGAGAAGATAACAGTTTGCCAGACATAGGAAACTCGTCTGTGACTTGTCGTTTCTTGATGGTGGTGTGGTATTCATCAGTTTAAGTTCCACCTGAAGGCTCTGCAATCATTCCATGCACCTTAAAAGCACTGATGTTATAAACCTTGTACAAATTCTTGGGTTTACAGCAACTGCTCCCATGCTGTATAAATAGGAAGATATGCTTTCCTCAACCTTTCCCAGCCTTTTTTCTACCATTTTGATTTGGTCAACTACCCCCAGCAAAGGCCACACACAGAGAGGTTTCTGACTTCTATAAGTGCTCAGGCTTGGAGTCTTCCGTGGGACAATATTCAGATAGGAGGCAGCCAGTGTGTTTATGCTTTGTTTGCTTTCTATTACCAGATAATTCTATTTTCTGTGCAACATGGTGACAGGGGTGTGTGTGTGTGTGTGTCTTTATGATAGTGCTCAAATTTTGTGTTTTGTTTGAATCATCAGTGACCTCCTGGAAGCCAGCTTGCCACAGAAAACACCTGCAAATCTTGTTCAGTAGCATCCAATCAACCTTTTAACTTCTTCATAAAGTCTGACACTATGCATTAACTGCGTTTGAAAGTGTCTCTCAGATTATACGTTCCAGCTATCTAGAAATGATTTAGCAAGAGAAACTAATCTATTATAAGCAAATAAAGTGTGCATAAATCTATTTGAGCCACTCAGGCTGCACTTAAGGATATGGAGAAGAGTGAATTATGTTGCAAACTCAATAAGTAAAGTAAGATGAGCTTCAGGACTATAAGACTTTGCAGATAAATAGTTTGTGTAAACTTACCCCCATCACCCCCTTTCCATTGCCCTAATTGAGTTATCAGAACGCTCCATTTAAATTAGGTTAAGACTCGGCAATGCTTCTTCAAATGATAGGACTTAAGTAGTTACTGCGCTGTTTAATTCCGAGGAAGTAGCGTTCCAAGAATGAATACAATTATATCGTCTTGAGTGTATGTTTTGTTTTTGCTTAGAATTTCTGAGCTTAGAAAATTAATTTTGAAACCTAACAATTCAACAGAGCTTCTAGACTTTATTTTACGACAGTTTGGTTATGTCACCGTATTACAGCAGCAATAACATTTATGTAGCTTAGCTACCACTAGTAAAAAGCTGGAACTATAATCTTTAATTGGTTAGTCAGGGTAGTCAGTTGGTGAAAAATTTGAGCTTCAGTTTTTAGAAAATCACTTGGAACTCTTCCTTGGTTCATTCTATGCCACTCCCTGGCACTTGGTAAAATTGTGGCCTCGCTTCTTTCCTGCTTTCTGTGGAGCAATGTGCAAGAATCCCACACTGACCTCAACTCTTGTCTCTTTCCTAGTAGGCAAGCATAGTTTCAAGGGATATGGTATTCTGCCTGGATCCACTGCTGTAGAACCTGTGATGGTCCACAGAAAAAGCATGTGGATTGCCAGTACTGCACAGTTCTTAATCCCTGTTCCTCCAGAATTTAGGAAAATCATGGAGAGGAGACAAGATACTTGGAGTGTCTGGAACAATAAATATTTATGTACACATAGTGTTCCATCCCAAAGGCGCTGAATACACAAATAAGGATGTCACAAGAAAATGGCCACACTATAGTGTCAAATTTATTGTGCTATAGTCCACATATAATGTACACAGAAGCAATTGCTTGACCCAGTGACTTAGTTAGTGAATTGGACCAAGGGCTTGAAATCAGTCTAGAAAAATGGTATCTGAGGGGGGGACCTGATTGAGACGTACAAAATTAGGCATGAGACGGGTAGAGGGATTTCTTTTTCCTCTCACAGCACCAGAACCAGGGGACATTCACTAAAAGTGAGTGTTGGGAGAGTTACAACGGATAAAGGGAAATTTTTTTTACTCAGCAGGTAATTAATCTGTGGCACAACATCCTTACTTTAGAAGTAGGCTACTTGAGAATGCCAGGTGCAAGGTTGTGGCAACAGGATGCAGGCATCTTGTCTCATGAGGCATCTGGTGGGCCATTGTGAGATACAGGAAGCTGGACTAGATGGGCCTTTTGCCTGATCCAGCAGGGCTTTTCTTATGTTTTTATGCAATATTCCCTCTCTGTGTCTATATACTGCTAGTATCATTGACTAAGGGATCTGCAGGCATCCACCAACGTGTATTGGGATGGTTCTACACATCTCTTCAATTGCTTCTTTGAGGGCCCAGTCCTAGCCAACTTTCCAGCACCAATAAAACTGCCATGCAGCCCCAAGGTAAGGGAACAACATCCTCTTACCTTTAGGAGGTCTCTGTGGTTGCCTGTCCACCAAAGAATGCAGTGGGTGCCCCGTTGGCACAATTTCATTGGTGCTGGAAAGTTGGATCAGATTTGGCCCTCAGATCTTCGAATGTTGCAGGTTTTCTGCAATGAAGTGTATATGAATTTGAGTTTGTTAGCCCCTACTCAGTAACTCTGGCATGCAGTTCACTATTCTGCAGAATCTGGAATAGGTTTATCATTCTCAGGGCTGCTGAGAGATCTCTGGGAATATGCAAGTTCTCTTTTTCCCCACCCCCAATTTGAAAGTAAAAAATTGTGTTCATTCCAGCTCTGATCTTCACTCCTTGGGGGGGGGAGGAGTCTGTACTGCTGGCTGACTCCACCTGTATGAACAGAGTTTTCCTGGGGGAGAGTTTCAGTGCAACTTCATGTAGCTTCAGGTTGAAATATGCGGTCTTCAATGACCTAGCCCTGGTGGGATATCTTAATAGAATCCTTTATTTATGGGACAGCTGTGTAACTGAAAAGTCAATTCCTATTAGATTGAATTTCAAAATCATAAAATGACACACATCCCGCAAGTCAATGACAAACCGTTGTAATTGACATTGAGATCATAACTAAACAGCCATGTCTGGATCCTTAAATTTAGAAGAAAATACCTTTGATGATGATCAGTCTGAAGGATCAGGTTCAGAACCTGGCAGCATTTCTTCCCCCAGCATTGTCCTGGAAAGGCTGTCTGCATTTGTGGCCAGGAAATGCCTTTGTACAATTTCAGTTGATGCACCAGTTGTGGGTCTCCTGGAGCAAGTAGGTCTGGCCATCGTTGCAGTGATCTGCAATGCGCTCTGTTGGGCGGCCCTTGAAAAATGTTTGGGAACTAAAGGTAGTATGGAATGTTGTGGCCAAGCTGTTATTTTGGTGCCTGCTCTTCATAGTATGTTCCTTGGGCTGTATTCGGCTTAAAACATGTTTCTGATCCTAATTCATGGGTACAGGTAATCACTTTTGAAGTCCAAGACCATGTGGATTCAGGACACTGGTCTCTGCAAGCTCTGCACTCCACACCAGACTCTAGACTGCAAGCTCAGTCACATCATTGCAGAGCTGCCGTTCAATGTCTTAACAGTATCTGAGGTGAGGTTGGTGGGTTCTAAGGCTAGGGCAGCTGTTCCTAAACTGTGGGTCTTGGACCCACCAATGGGTTATGAGCCAATTTTGGGCTGGGCAAACTGACAGGGCAGATCAGGCTATGTGCTTCAAGGGTTAAACAATCTGCTGTTTCGGGGGGAGGGAGCACTGCTGCCCAATCAGCATTATACCCACACCTCTAGGTATTTATAAATCAGGCAGCAGCCGCTAGAGCAGGGGTCTCCAAACTATGGCCCACAGGTTACATCCAGTGTACCACAAGATTTTATCAGGCCAGCAGCAGCTTAAAGTATTTTTTCCCCCATCACGCAGTTAGCAGTTCAGTTCTGCAGGTAGCACTCTTTTCCATAGGGCCAGAGTGATGTCAGCCCTGGCTAACCCTCATTGCAGACACCTGGGTCATATGCTCTAAGACCCTCAAATCATAATTATTCCATGTTACCCTCACCCCTGCCAATAAAATAAATCAGGGTTCCGCATGCTGACTTTTCAACAACTCTGCAAAACGACTGCAATTCTTAACAAGTTGTAACAAACTGGGTTTCCTCAACAGATCCGGCAGAGACAGTGATATTTTCTTGGCCTGTGAAAACGTGTACAATATACCATTTGGCCTTTGTAATGAAACGTTTGGAGACTCCTGCTCTAGGGCCTCCAAAACGTTTGGGAACCAGTGGGATAGGGACATTTTGTAACCACCCCATGCTATTGTCCTCTAATGTTCTCCATCATCAGCCTCTACTTCATTTTAACAACAAGCCAAGGAGCTTTCAATTGGCTCCTATGACTGTCTTTACCCCTTTCTTTTGCAGGATTCAGGGTTAGGTGCCTTTTCTGGTTTGAACGTTAATAATATCAGTCCTGCTCATTGCTATTTATCACCTGCTAGAGGAGAAATTGTAATTTTGGGCACGAGTGGGGCAGCAAGCCAGAACAGGACCGAATTAACTAAATTATCTATACACCCGCGAAGATCATTTCTCTGATTAATGGATTGTTACTAAGGAAGTGCTGTTTGTTATCTTATCTTTGATAGTAAAAGTGAAATTAGACAAGAGAATCCCAATTATTTTAGGAGACAGGCTTCTAAATGGTTAATGTTGGCTTCAGCAGGACTACTGAAGATTACACTGAAGGAACTGGGGGGGGGGGGGGAAAAGCCCGACAGCCTCTTGGAACTATGCTTGGGGGAGGTGTCTGAACTTGTACAAGGTGCTGGAGTACAGGTCTGGCCTCAGGAGCAGCGGGGGGGGGCAATGCAAGGGTACTCCTGTGGGGCCCCCCATTCACCACACAGCTGTGGCAAGAAGAGCGCCTTTGGTGCTGCATGTGAAGTGTGGCACCCAGAACTAATTGGTGGCGACGTGAAGAAGCTTTGGGGAGGCCCATTGCTGGCCTTTTGGAGGCAGGACCAGGTGCCTAATGAGAAGCATGCAACTTGCCCCACTGGTTTACAGCACCACCACCACCCCGCAAGCACAAGGCCTAATGTGACAACATGGGCCACATTGGCTTAAGGCCGGCTCTTCTGTCCTCAGTCCTGTTGTTTCATTCCTTAGGCTCTTTGAAACACTCATCAGCCCTGGCCCTGCCACAAATGCACATGTTAGTGTTCGGGCTTTTGAATGCCTTGCGCTCTGAACACGGCTTGGAAATCAGACAGCATTTGGTGGCTGCCGTGCTGTTGACAGGTTCCACATGAAGCTTGGAATAATCTGTAAGGGGTAGCCTGATGTGGTGACAAAAGGCCTGCATGTGGGAATGCCGGCCATCTTTAATTTCTCTAAAGCTGGGGTGAGGCCAGGGGTCAATGGGAAATGCACGATCGGCAGCTAGAATGGTGATGCTAAATCTTAGCCTTCCCTGGACTCTTCACCCCTGTACCACCCACTCCCAGTGAGTTTCCCAAGATGAAAAGTAACCCCTGCTAATAGGAAAGCTGGCTGGAGAGAAGGATCTTTTTTTTCGTTTGTGGATATGTGTGAAGGATACCCTGGTATCTGCCTTCTGCCCGCTTCCTCCTGTGTTCTAGCAATTTGGCACAACTCTCACTTTAACTCAGGGGATGTGGCTCCATTGTGTCTACTCTGCCCCTAAGACATCACCTGAAGGAAACACTTGTGTGGATAGAAATTCCCTTGGTAGCAAACCACATAATGATTAATAGTTAATTAAGGGGCATCTGAGCAACTGTCTTGAACAAATGGATGATGTCTAAAAGCAATGAATGGGCCTCTGAGTATGTTAATAATAATTAAGCATTTGCATGTTACTTATTCCAAGAGGTTTCTGGATGGTCTATGCAGTTCTCCAAGATGCTTTGCTTTTGCCAGATTTTTTGTTTTGGCCAGATTTTACAAATTTAGGAAGAACTTAATCTCATTTTTGACAATCACTGACCAAACTGGCAAAAAAAGAAAGGCACCGCCAGCTCTGCTGACCCACTGCTTAATGTGCTACTGCCATGTTTCTTTTGATGTTCCAAATTCATGTTGTCCAAAACTACCGTGTGTGGTGATGCTTGTATATTCCCAAGCTAACCCACTATTGCCAGTTAGCAACTGGTCACCAGAATATGGTCCTTCTTTAAAAACTTGAATTAACTCTAAACATGACTAGCAGATCAATTAGCAGCCTGAGCAGCCCTGATCTGTCTCATTCCCTATATTAACTGTGCAATCCTATGCATATTTACCTGGAAGTAAGCCCTACTGTGTTCAGGAAAGTGTGTTTAGGCAGAGCTGAAGTCTGCCTCATGCTTAAGGTTTATGTTTGTTTGTTAAAAATGCATAAAAACATAGACACCGCTTTTTGGGGGTTAAAATATCCAAATAAAAACAGAAAACACTGCACTTTGGTGTTTTAAGATATTTTCCAGAAATTAAAATAATTTTCCAATTAGAAATGATACTGTGGCTGCATCTGCTGACACTATATCACCTATATCACCTACTTAGTACACTTTCAAAGCATTTAAAATAAAAAAAATGAGAACTTGGAATGAGAACTTAGAATAAAAACACATAACACCACTTTCTGCCTTTCAAATCACAAAATCTGCAACACACACACACACACACACACACACACACACACACACACACACACACACTTCAAATACCCCTACTCATGTTGTAAAGTTGGATACATAAATAACACTCAGAGACCAGTACCGATTTATCATTGATCCAACAAAGCAGGCCGTGAAAGGCACAAACATTGTTCTAATTACAAGGTTAAGTGAATATAACTTTTCACAAAGTAATCAGAAAAGATTTGCCCTGCAATCCTATGCACATTTACTCAGAAGTTCAGTGGCATATCTCACTAGTGTTTTGTAGCCTTAATTATCTGTTTCCATCAAAACTAAAAAAAAAAAAATCCAAAACATTTTATCAGTGCTCTTTCTGTGACTTACATAGCTTTTTTCCACAGAAGAACAAGAAGAAAAGCCAAAGTGGCTTTGAATAAAAACCTAACACCAAAACCAAAATAATAAAACACTTTAAAAGGCCACCGGGTGAATAACTTGCTACCAATCATATTGATTTTTTTTCTTTAGTTGTCCATCCAGTTTTTAAAGTTGTGTATCACTGGATTAATCTCCCTTTTCCCCATGATAGTGTAAAGGGGCTTTTAATCGGTATTGGCCAGACCCTAATGCCCTTTGCTAGCCTTTCATTCCAAATGCATTCATTCTTGCTTTCAAATTGCGGTTTTTGCCATGCTGAATCTTACCACCCCCCCGCCACACGTGTGCGCGCGCACTAATTTCAGCAGGTCAGAAACTGACCCTGATTGGAAGCAAATCGGGAGTCACATATTCACAGCAGAATGCTCCTGCCTGGCTGCATGTCAGAAGCCATCTTGCTGCAAATGCTTCACACACCTTGGAGTGCAGCTTGTGGAACTGATGAGGTGAGGAGCACTGCACAGCATCTCTGTGCTGGTAATCACAGGCCTGAAGAAACACATACATCATCTGCCGCACGGGCTGGCGTTTCAAGTGAAAAAACCTTCACATTGTGTAAAACGTCGGACAAATGACGGCCATATGCATGTTTGTCTCTGTGCAGATGGCTCTGCAGCCTCAGCCTGGTGGGGTGGGGTGGGGGGAGGAGAAGGAAAGCTGAGCCAGGCTTTCGAAGGGGAGACAGTTTAATATTGGTGACACAGTGTATGTCCTCTGCAAAAACAATAATGGAGGATAAGGTGACATAAATTATTTGCAAATCGGTTGACATATGCAGGCCATTGTCCTTGCAATAATCAACATCACTCTGTCAGTTTAAGATATGAACCGTGCCAGTGCCGTTTTGTATCAGTGGGTTCGGCTTTCACATGGGGTGATTTTCCGTATTTGTTCTTCTGGGAGCCAGTGGAACACCAATCACAGTTACGATGCTTAGTCACAGGCCCTCTTGGTGCGCACTGCTGAGATTTAAAGAGAGCTAATGTTACACATGCACACACGCAAACACACACGTATCACATGCATGCACGCGCATAGACTCAAAGCACAGACATGTGATCCAAGAGCAAACTTAAGGGTGTATCTACATCGCAAATTAAAACCAGTTTCAAAACAGTTTAATTGACATGGCTTCTATAAAAGAACTCTGGAAACAACAATTCTAGGGCAGCCCAATCCTAACCTGCACTGGAACAGGGAGGCCAGTGTACTACCCCGTATCCAGGTAGGGTTGGGGGCTGGAAGCTGTGCAACTTGGAGTTGTTGTTCAGTCGCTAAGTCATGTCCAACTCTTCGCGACCCCATGGACCACAGCACGCTAGGCCACCCTGTCTTCCACTAGCTTCCGGAGTTCACCAAATTCATGTTCATTGCTTCTGTGACACTATCTAACCATCTCATCCTCTGCCGCCCCCTTCTCCTTTTGCCTTCAATCTTTCCCATCATGAGGGTCTTTTCTAAAGAGTCCTCTCTTCTCAAGAGGTGGCCAAAGTATTTGAGCTTCAGCTTTAGGATTTGTCCTTCCAAGGAGCAATCAGGCTTGACTTCCTGTAGGATTACCTGATTTGATTTCCTTGAACTTGGAGTAAGGGGAATTAATTCCTCTTACCCCAGGTCACACAGTAGCCACCCCAACAGAGCTACTCGGATCTGCACCAGTGAAATTGCTAGCACAGATTTGAGGGCCCCGTGTAAGGCTAACTAGGCTGAGGCGGGGGGGGGGGGAGGAGGTTTGGATCTGGTCTATGTTGGTCAGGCCAGTCCCAGCCACCCCTCCCCAAGCCAGTCCACCCATGGGTCCACATTCCCCCCACCCCGATCCACCTCTGACATGCCTCTGTGCCGCCCTTTCCACTCCAGCCCCTTACCTGAGCGGCACAGGCCTTTGTCACAAACACGCCTTACGGCACATTTGCAACACTGCTGGGCTGCCACAGGAGACTTGTGCCGGCCCAAGAGCGGTTCTGGATTATGCTCTGAAGGGCCTAGAAATTCCTCAACAAAGAACTCTAGAACCCTCAGATAACTACAATAACTGGTATTTGTCAAGAAAAGCCATTATAGAGACACCCGTTTAAAGCCCACTTGAAACAAGTAGATCATATTGTAGTCTAGATATGTCCATAGCTCACTTTTGTCAGGTGATATATCCCACTATTTAACACTGGTTTGTTTCTCAAGGTAGGTAAGCTTCAGGGCTTTTTTTTTTTTTTTTTAAGTGATGTGGATAATAACACCCATGATCAGGTTTAGTATTAGGAGCGGACTACATTGAGGTCACCTTATGCCTTTCTGTCTGGCAAGATTTTTATTAATGAGACCCTTGACAATCAAAGTATCCAAAGCTGAAATATTTGACTTCACTTTAAAAAGCCAGTGTGTAGAATCTCGGTTAGAGTGTCAGACTAGCCCTAGGGGAGAACCAGGTTAAAATCGTAGTGAGGTTTGGATTTCACTGAGCGATCTTGGCTCGATCATTCTCATTAGCCTACCTCACAGGGCTGTTGTGAGGATACACTGATGGAAGGAAACAACCATGTAAGCCTCCTCCCCCGATCTATGGAGGAAAGGTGGGACAGAAATTAAATAAATAAAAGCTTCTTCCAAGATCATGTAACTGACTCTTCATCATGTCAGCCAACAAGAATTCCTGCTGTTTCTGTTCATTTGTTTACATTATTCACTTGATCAAGAGTGCAGTCCTAACCTGGAGTTAGGCCAGCACAGCTGTGCTAGGCCAGCAAAGTTTGACCGGCACCATAACGTATGTTTGGGCCACTCTCGGAGTCAGAGAGGCCAGCACACAAACATGTGCCATCCCCCCTGACTCCAAGAGTGGAGTGGTCCAAACATGCTTTACAGTGGCACCTGTGCCAACCAAATGTAGAATTGCACCCCAAATCTGTTTCTGGTATAAACTGGTACCTTGGAATGTTGGTCAACGTGTAATGTAAAATGATTCATACAATGTGATCATAAGCATAAGAAGAGCCTTGCTGATTATTATGAGCACATTTACTTGGAATTAGGTCCGGCTGAATTCGATGCTGCTTCTACCCAAGGAAGCGTGCCTTAGGACTGCAGCATTAGTTTGATATTCAGGAGTCTGGCTTGCTGCAATTAGTGCACATTAACTGCCAAATGTTCTTTGGTTCACCATTTTAATGAGCAAATTGGAAGAAAATTGCCGCTAAGTTGCAGGAGAGGAATCATTCTGAAATGTAGTAGTTGATGATCTGGAGAAGTACAATTGTAGCTTGATTATAGGTTAGAACAAAAAACAACCCACATTTATTTTTCTTTTGTGATAGCTAACTGTAGAAAAAAAAAATTAGAGGGATTTGTTTGCAGCATTTATGTCCTTAGGAAAGACCCTCTTTTCTGTAGGCAGTCACAATTGTCATGCCTTTTTAATATCTGTCTGATCAGTACAGGCACTAAAGCAGGTAAGTACCTTTGCATCCA